>NC_069405.1:79789580-80015879 GCF_026875155.1 Cherax quadricarinatus
AAAAATTTTCAAAATTTCTTCAGAAGTACTCTCTAAATTTGTTTTAATATGCCTGGATGTTTTGGACCAGTTATTTGTGAGGTCATTTGCTTTTTCAAGAGGAAAGGGATGAGCAACATTGCCAGTCTTTTTCCTGGTTATTTTATTTATATCCTTCCAAGCCAAACTTAAAGGGGTGGACCTATTTAATCCACTTACAAATAGCTCCCATTCCTGTTGCCTAAGTTCTTGCTTTCTATTCCTTGCATTTGTTAGTGCTGCTTGGAACGTTCTGAGCAGGTCTGGGGTTCTACATTCACGGTATGCTTTACCAGTCCTCCTAGCTGCATGTGTTAGATTGCGTAGCTGTGGATCATTATAGTATTTACATTGGTTTTTATTGTTTTTTATAGTGGAGGGTCTATGTTTCCTTTTCCTGCCCACTTGATCTGTGAGGACAGTATCAATAGTGGTAACTAAATCATCATTAAATGTTTGTGTGCCAGTGGGCTGGTAATTCTTATACCATTGATCCAAGTGGTTAATAAAAATATCTCTGTGTTCTTGGGTGAGAATAAGTTTCCTCCTTCTGAATTTAGCTTCTTGATTGCTGGAGATGTGATCAAGATTGACAGCTGTTAGTCTTGGGAAGTGATCAGAAAGAAGATCATCAACTATGACAGAGCCATGCATCGTACATAATGTATTAAATCCAAGACACAGATCTAGTATGCCACCATATATGTGAGTTGGCTCAGTAGCGCCCACAATTCGAACATTATCATGCTCATTTAGCAATTTCACTAGTTTAATTCCATTGGTGTTTGTTATAGACCCACCAATATTCTTATGTCTGGCATTAAAATCTCCAAGAATGAGGGTAGGTTCACTATTGATGCGATCTGGTAAAGCATCAGGTCGAAGCTGGTTCGCTGGGGCATAGAGATTAAAAATGTTTATGGAGAAATCGCCTGCATATACTTTGACACCATGATACTGCATGTTAACTCGACTCTGCAAGGAAAGGAGTGAATGTGGCAAGTTCTTTCTGACATACATCACACAACAGTTGGTTGACCTTAGGTTATAAGCTGCATATCCAGGCAAGTTTGGTGGAGGTGCTCCATCTTTCAGTCTACATTCCTGCAAACAGATGACATCAATATTCTTGGCTACACTAATATGATGCAAGTCAGGCAACCGCTTCCTGATGGAAGCAATGTTCCATGAAAAGATTTGTAATGTATCCATTGTAGTGAGCTATTACAATCTCTTGCTCATAAGATGCAGATGAATGGTTCAGAGAACCGACATGTTGATAAATTAGACACATGTGCAACTTATTTTTTTTTTTATTATCACACCGGCCGATTCCCACCAAGGCAGGGTGGCCCGAAAAAGAAAAACTTTCACCATCATTCACTCCATCACTGTCTTGCCAGAAGGGTGCTTTACACTACAGTTTTTAAACTGCAACATTAACACCCCTCCTTCAGAGTGCAGGCACTGTACTTCCCATCTCCAGGACTCAAGTCCGGCCTGCCGGTTTCCCTGAATCCCTTCATAAATGTTACTTTGCTCACACTCCAACAGCACGTCAAGTATTAAAAACCACTTGTCTCCATTCACTCCTATCAAACACGCTCACGCATGCCTGCTGGAAGTCCAAGCCCCTCGCACACAAAACCTCGCACACAAAACTCTCATCTACAAACCTGTCAGACACTGCAACTTCTTGGGATCTTAATACTTAGGAATTCTTCACTTGCTTAATTCTTGGGCACGACCTACTTCCACATTGAACAAATGTAACACCACCTATGACTGCTGCACCTCTCCTGCCATACGGTTTATAAGCTGCTTCTCCGCTCATCTGCCGTATTCTACTCAAGATTGATGGACTGAACACATCGACTCAAGGTTGAGGGACTGATTACCTCATTCTCCTCCTGTTCTTCAAGTTTCTCCTATGTATGGACTGATGAAGCCACTGTGTGGCGAAACGTTTCCTCAATAAGATACCCAAGAGTTGCACATGTGTCTAATTTATCCTCATAAGATGGTAAAACTATTATGCTTTGGCAATAGTGTGCAGGCACTTAAGCAAATAGCATAGTTTGTACGTGTTTATCTTCAGGACCTTTATATTTAAGCATTTTTCGGCATCTTGGCAGCCAGTTAAAAGGCAAGTCTTGAAGCCAAGAGTCAAGGGCTTCTTCCTTACAAATTGCTTGAAACTGAACGGAGATTGCTGCACTTTTGACATCATCACCATACTCAAGAACATCATCCTGATGACATATATTTATTAAACTTGTCAGGATCTGTTCAAGATGCTCAATTTTTTTCTGCAAATTTGTTATAATATGAGGAAGGTCAGGCAAATCCAGTGTCTCTCCGGAGGATGGCACCTCTGAGTTAGTGCTTTCTTTAACACCTATCACCTTAACAGGTGCCATGATTACATTAGTGTTCTCTGATGGTGCCCGTGGCAAGTCTGCCTCATCATTATTCATTGCAGGTAGGTCCTGTGCATCTGACTCATCTCCAGTTTCCAAGGGGGTTACCTGTGTGGTGTCCGTCAGTAGTTGTGTGTGTTGGAAAAAATGACAAGCTCATCCCCATATTCAGGTGTAGGCGTAGGTATCAGTAGTGGCAGATCAGTAGTTCCACATGTGCTAGCAGGGATGGCTAGCTCCTCCACAACTAGTGTGTGTGATGGCATTCTGGTATCACCAGAATCCTTTGCAATGAGGTTGGGTTCTTCCACACTTTGCAGAGGTTCAGTCTCAGCTCTGGCTATGGTAGACTGGATGGCCTCATCCGCAGTTACCACTAAAGGACTGTTATCAGGTTTACGTCGAAGGTTGTTTGGGTTCCGACTGCAGTCCTTGTTGAAAACTGTAACCCCAACTTCTTTACAGTTAAGACACTTGTCCTGTTTCCTGACGAACCTTACCTAACCCCACCAACCTCAAACTTGGCTGCCAACCAAAATAATAATAACTGTAACAAGTTGCATTTATTTATTATTATTATATTCACATTGGAGTGCTAAACCCATCAATGTCATACAGAGTCTAGGACAATGGGATGTACGGAGGAAGGAGAGGTCAGCTTCCATTTCTTGGATCAAGATCTCTTCAATGCCATCAAACAGTTGCCTCCCAGGTTCCTAGGTGTGCAGTTGTCTGCTCCACACCTGGCCCTCTGGTGGCGAAAATTGACTTTACCGTACAAGATGGAGGGTAGCCGGCGACGGGTTAACACTGTCTGTGCAAAACTTCTGCAGGGATCTTTGCTGGATCATAATGCTAATGTCTTTCTCCTCCAGATCCTGGGAGACACATATAAGATCACCATTGAAGACATCTATGGAGTTTCCGTAAATAGTGCTTCCCGGGTTTTTGTCAAGTTCACGACTGCTGCGGTGTATGAAGATGTCGTCCACATATATCAAGATATACGACTTCAAGTGACCCCCATCGGTGGCAGTGTGTCTTCTGGACGTGTCCCGCACTTACAAGTGGGTCAAGATTCGTAACGTCCCTTTTGAAGCTGATGAGTATGAAATCTGTAAAGCCTTCACCAAATTTGGGACGATCCACCAGACTTACGCAGGTGTAAGGGGCCAGGGCCCATTTGAAGGTAAACCTGATGGGTCGTTTTCAGTGAAAATGTCCATCAAAATGCCTTTCCGTTGTCTGTCGTCCTCGAGGTGTTCCATACTTAGGTATATGTGTATTATTCGGGGAAAAGGAAGACGTGTCGGTTATGCGATGCTTATGGACACATGGCATATCAATGTGATCATTGGCGTTCTCGACAACAAGGTGAGCAACGTGTAGCTTCAGATGTTCCTATACAAGCCCCTGAGTCCATGGTAGTCGAGGGCGCCCATGCAAACCCTCAACAGCCTTCCCGCAGTGCTCCTGCCACTACACCCGACTTGCCATGTGTGACATTGCCTTGTTCGGAAAAGTGTTGCTGATGATGGTGTGGCAGCACCGTCAACTGATGCTGTTCCATCACCTGAGGTTGACCTAGGCCTCCTTGTATCATTTCCAGAACTATAGTGTGGTCGAGGAGTGTACGGCACCACCACCCACCCCAGTGGTGTCCGATGACAGTATTGGTAGCCTGACGTCAACAATTGTGACTCCCGATGGACCCACTATGATAATTACTAACGTGGATGTTCATGCGCATGTGACCGAGCCTGCCTGCATTGTCGTTGACAATGCAGGCCTGCGGGCGGCAGGGAATTCCCTGCGGGCGGCAGGGAATTCCAGTAGTGTTGATGAATTGACACCTGGGCAATGACCAGGAAAAAAAGTCTTGGGCCACAATTACTGCTGGTGGTTTTGAAGGTGATGCTGGGGTGGGGAGTCTCCGCCTGGTGAATTACGTGGAACAGACGGTGATGTCACTCAGTGTCTAAATGTGTCACGAGTGATCCCGTGTGAGGAAAGCCAGCATCATTCCAGTGTCTAACTATAAATGTCAGTGGTTTATGGACGTCACATAGGAAAGCTGATTTTGAGCAGTGTTTGTCATTTTAAACCTGATGTTGTGTTTATTCAAGAACACAATTATCAGGATGTGAGTGAATTGATGATACAAGAGTACGGTGTGAATAGTCTGCCGTTGAAAGGTGGTGTGGCAGTGTTGATACGAGAGAGCAGTCCTTTTCGGTTACGTCATTGAGAAGTTGCGTCTGATTGTCGGTCAGTGCACATTGACGGCTGTGGGGCATAATGAGCATCGGATTCATTAGCGTATATGGGCCTGCGGCTGGAGATGTGAATACGAAAAATCAGTTTTTTCAGGAGACGCTTGTGTATCATTTCCGGTCGCACCCACGGTAGCTGTCGTGGGAGGTGACTGGAATTGTGTTACACGACGTCGGGATGTGGAACCGTGGGGTAGCAGGTTTTATTCTCAACTTTTGGATGATATTTTGCAAGGGGTTGCATTTCGCGATGTGGGAGGTGATGTAGTTGGTCGGGTAGATTTTACTTTTTTCAGGCAGGGTTACACAGTGAGACTTGATAGGGTTCATGTAGCGTGTGCTATTGATATACAGAGTGTCCAGACATGTGATGAACATTTTACTGATCATTGTGTGGTATTGGCACATCTCTCTTGGGCTGGTTTGCCACAGTTTGTTCCACGGTTTTGGAAATTAAATGTTAGTCTTTTAAAAGGGGATGAAATTCATGATTTATTTGGTCAGATGTGGTCTCATTTGTGGAGGAATGGGATGGGTGTCATAGATATTCTAGAGTGGTGGGATGTAAGGGGTAAACCTAGTATTAAATCCTTTTTTCAGGCAGTGAGTAAAGAGGCGATACGGTTGCATTATGGGAAGTTGAATTTTTTATGACATCAATTGCGTGCATGTTACGAGCCATGTGTAGCGTATCCAGTAACCACCATTGCCACCCTGAAAGAGGAAATATTGGATTTACAAAATCAGTTATTTCAGGGGGCACGAATTGTGGCGGGAATTGATGAAGTTCTTTGGGGAGACTGACCATCTGCGTATGTTCTATGTGAACAAAGTCAGCATCATCAGGGGTTAAATATAATGAGTTTTATGGTGTGTGACAAGGTTGAGTCTTTCCCGCTGGGTACGACAGTAACGAATACCGATCATATGAGTCTTTATGCTGACATAGTTTACCGTGATATATTTAGTGATAGTCAGGATCGTGCTGTTGCCATGGACGTCGTCCAGTCGTGGGTGACTCGTAAATTAACGGGGGATGATCAACTATGTGCTATGGGGTCTATTAGTGCTGATGAAATACGGACAATCTTGCAGGACATGAAAAAAAGTTATGTCACTGGGGTTAGACGGGTTGCCAAGTGAATTTTACTTGGAATTTTGGGGCGAGTTACGTGGGTTTCTTGTTCGTTATTAAATAGTATGAAAAATCAGGGTTGTTTAAGTAGGTCTCAGCGAGAAGGTATTGTGGTCCTTGTTCCGAAAAAACTCGAATGTACTGATATACACGATTACATGGCGATTACTTTGTTAAATGCTTACTATAAATTATATACCAAAATTTTGTGCAATCACCTTAAACCCATCTTAGAGAAGGTTTTACATCCGGGCCAGGCTGGTATCCCAAGGCAAAAAGTAATTGGTGATTTTGTTTGGGACCACTGAAGTGAAATGGGTAGGGTGGGGGGGGATTTTGGCATTTGACTGGAAGGCCGCCTTTGATAATGTTGATCATCAAGTGTTCAAAATGATAATGGAGCAGCAGGGTTTCGCACGTCCAATTGTGAAGTGGGTCATGTTGTTGTACGCTGATGTGAGTTTGCGCGTCCATGTAAATAGAAAGTTAAGTAGGTCTGTGTTTTTGCATCATGGGATTCGCCAGGGGTGCCCGTTATCACAAATTTTACTTGCTATTTATCAAGATTCATTATATAGGGCACTGGTGGCCGGATGTGAGTGGCATCCATGTAATGGGCAGTGCAGTAAGCCTATCCATTTCATTAGCTATGTTGATGATACAACGCTCATGCTTACAGACACCGGTAGTTTGTGACCACTTTTAGTGAGGCAATGGGTATGATATGTAATAAGGATAAGTCTGGACTCTTACTTTTAGGGCCGTGACAACGAGGTCCAATCTCCGTGGCGAGTCCATGGGTTGTGCGTGAATCTTTGAAAATATGCGGGATAATTCATGCAGTTAGTAGAACTGAAGGACGTGTGCTCAATTCTAAGATGGTGGTTGATAGCGTTATCTGATGTATCGGTATGCTGAGGTTACATGG
Source organism: Cherax quadricarinatus (assembly GCF_026875155.1). Classification (NCBI taxonomy): domain Eukaryota; kingdom Metazoa; phylum Arthropoda; class Malacostraca; order Decapoda; family Parastacidae; genus Cherax; species Cherax quadricarinatus. The sequence continues at coordinate 79,796,355 of NC_069405.1, forward strand.
GTTAACTCTCCATCATCGGATGATAGCTACTAATTTCATCTTATATGCTAAAGTATGGCATGTATTGCATGTATCTTTGTTGTGTCCAAGAGATGAAACACGTTTATTAGTGCGCGTTTTTCAGTTTATCTGGGGAAGTCATTGTTGTGGGTTACATCGCATTGTGCTTAGTTTAAGTGTTCACAAGGGGGGGGTTGGGATTTTTAGATTTTCATACATCAATGCTTGCTCTTTTTGTCAGGCATACACATGTGCAATACCTGCTAGTGGCACTTAATCCAGTTAGTGAGAGGTATCAATACCTGTGTGTGTGTGTGTATCAAAGGGCGTGATTACCATATATATGTGGATATGTTGCATGTGCTTACTGTAGTTTCCAATCTGTGAGCATGTAAATTGTGTATTTTAGTTCGGGCTACTATGGAAACTGATGTGGCACCGGTTTGTAGTCAATTTCCGTTGTACTCTTGGGCAGATATTTGGAACCGTCTGGTGGATCTTCCATTGCGACCTGCAGTTAGTGAAACGGTGTATAAATTCTTTAATAACATCTTGCTATCCGGTTCTGTTTTGTGTATCTGGTGGTTTCACGAAATTCCGTCCTGTAGCGATTGTGGGATTGAAGAAACTGTTTTTCTTTTTGCAAGCATTTAGAAGCCATGTGCTGTTGGTTCGGTAGACTTATTAGGTGGGTGGGGGGGGGGGTTGTCTCCCTTACGTGTCCTTAGTTTAGACGTGGGGAGGGAGGGTCCTGGATGAGGTCGAAAGGACACTGGGGGTGTTAGTGTCAGATTTTATTCATACATCTTGGGTACTCCGGACAGTGGGGACAATTGAGAGGGTACACGGTATTATAGCGGTAATGTATCGAACGAAGTGTAGGAATCAGTTTTTGTTTGGGAATCGCTGGGTGCCGTCTCATCCCCACCACAGATTCCACACCTCCCGCCCACTACTACCCTTCTGGTTCTTAGTACCTCTCCTGACGGTAGGATGCTGTGCAGAAAGCGATATGTTACCTCTTGCACCCTAGGATTTAACTTCAGCTTACTAAACCTATACCAAATATTCCCCCATGCGTACATGGGGAACAACCCCTCTACTGGGGCGACAATCCTCCCTGCAAGCAACCTACACAAAACCCCTATTCGAATTTTTCTCGGTTCTCTAACCAACATCAAAGCCCACAAGAAGCTTTCACATTCCCTCAACTCCACTCCACCATACAACCTATCATGTACTTTTTTCAGCTCCCCCCCCCTCAATCCCTCGCGCAAAACCTCCCATTTAATAAACACACATTTAACCCTCCTTCGCAGGTCCATCAACCCCAACCCACCCTGATGCACAGATAACATTACAACCTCTCTCCTTAACCAATCGCAACTTGAACCCCACAAGAATTTAAACACCCTTCTCAGAATTCCCACAATCACTGTCCCTGTTATTGGGAACACAGCCGCTACATGCCACACCTTACTATACAATAATACATTTATGACAATCGCTCTTTGCACGAGGGTCAGATGATGAGGTCGTAATGCACTCAGACGCCCCAGGATCCTTTCCAACAACCGATTCGAGTTTTCCTCATGTGCCACGTTCAGGTCATCTCTATAGATGATACCACAAATTTTTAAAGACATCGCCTGTTTCCTCACAACGTTACATCTCACTCCACCCTCCCTCCCGATTCTCCCAACCCCATGACCATTGACTTCTCACTATTTACCTGCATTCCTGTTGCACATCCAAACAATTGCACAACATCATCCATAACCCCCAGCGGCATCTCTTCCCGAACCAGGACAGTTTTGTCATCTATATATCCTATTAGTCCACGCCATACATTCCCTACCTCCACCCCACCCCCACTCTTATTACATACACTACGTTCAACCATTCTATAGAAGGGGTCCTGAATGCACGCAAGCAATATTTGTGACATGGGACACCCCTGCCTAAGTCCTCTACTCATTGCAAGCTCATCCCCCAAGCATCCATTTATCTGTACCCGCATCTTGGTGCCTTTGTACAAAGTGGATACCCAATTAACCATTTCTTCCCCATAACCCTGCCTCCTGAGAATAGCCCCCAATGCTCCCCTTTCCACTCTGTCATAGACCCCCTGCCAGTCTAAAGCCACCAATGCTGCCCCCTCTCCCCCCTTTTGACTCAACAAAACTTCTCAGTATTCCATGACCCTCAATCATTGACCTTCCAGGCAACCCAAACTGTGTTTTCGAAACCACTCTCCCTACAACACATTTAAACCTATTACCCAAGACTTTAGCAAACACCTTATAATCTGCACATAGCAGCGATATGGCATGGTACTCCTTGAGGGTGTGCTGCCCCTCACCTTTCAGGACCAACACTACAACTGCTGTTGCTTGCTTCTCCCCCATCTCACCCTTCTCCTTCATCTGATTTAATAACCTGACCATGAAACCCCTTATCAAACCCTAATGTTGTAGATAAAATTCAGCCGGGAGACCGTCTATTCCCGGTGCTTTGCCCTTCCTCAATCCCTTTAATGCCATCTCTATTTCCTCTACCGTAATTGCCCCTCCTAATGCCTTCCTATCACTATTCCCTAAATTGCACGTCACATACTCACACACCTTCTCTAAAGCCACATCCCCCACCCCACCACTTGTCCAATACTCTTCATACCATGTATCCACATATGCACACATTCCTTTCGTAGTCCTTATCTCCTGACCTACCCTATAACCTCCTGCTGACTTGTGTACCTCTAACTTTGGGATAGCTGTAACCTGCTGCCTTTGCTTTTGACGATGGAACACGCACGCCGATGGCTTGTCATCCCATAGCACCTCCTCTACCCCTGCACCCTTACCGCTTGAAACCTCTCATTTTGTAACTCCCGCAGTCTTCCCTTAACTTCAGCAATTTCATACATAGGATAGTTGCCCCCTACAGCCCCCTGCCTGTAACAACCCCTTAGCCTGTCCTCTAAATAGCTTGAAAGTCCATATTTTAAATTATTTATACATTTACCCTCCCTCACGTAATATTTCCTAATCCTTTCCTTAGTGACATAGTCCCACCATTTTACGATATCTTCCACCCCCTGTGCTTCCTCACTAAGCTCCTTCCATAAGACAGAAAATCCATCTAACCCCTCCTCTTCACTCAACACATTTATGTTCAATTTCCAGTAACTCCTGTATATTTCCGCAAGCGCCTCCCACCCTACCTCCACCACCACTGCTCTATGATCCAACAATGCTACCTTGACAGTTTTGAAAGATTGTACTACAACCCCTTGAGAAAGATACACTCTGTATCTTTTTGATGCGGGTCTGTCATATGATGACCAACAGCTGGAGATTTAGGTCAACTAACCGAGGACTTCCGCTGGTTTACTGGTCCACCCCCTTTGAAAATTATGGTTATAAATATAATTAGTTTCACTATTTAGAGGAAGTAAGAGATCAAACTGCTAGACCGATACTTTTGTGAAGCGTTTCTGGTTTACCCCGGACTCCCAATCTATTCACCTTCTGGCCCAGTCAGAAACCCAGAATGACACGTCGGGCCGATAAGAACTCGAATATTATTTTATCTGGCCCGAGCCGCACTCTCCTGTGTGTCTACCTACCTGGAGGTTATTCCGGGGATCAACGCCTCCGTGGCCGGGTCCACGACCAGGCCTCCCAGTGGATCAGGGCCTCATCAACCAGGCTGTTACTGCTGGCCGCACATAGTCCAATGTACGAACCACAGCCCGGCTGATCCGGCTCTGACTTTATGTACCTCTCCAGCTCCCTCTTGAAGGCAGGCAGGGGCCTATTGGTAATTCCCCTTGCGCTTGGTGGGAGGCTGTTGAACAGTCTTGGGCCCCAGACACTTATGGTGTTTTCACTTAGTGTACCAATGGTGCCCCTACTTTTAATTGGGGGTATTTTGCATCGCCTGCCCAGTCTTTTACTTTTGTAGGGAGTTATTACTGTGTGCAGATTCGGGACCATTCCTTCTAGGATTTTCAAGTGTAGATTATGATATATCTCTCCTGCATTCCAGTGAGTACAAGTCAAGTGCTTCCAAGCATTCCCAGTAGTTCAGGTGCTTGATAGAACTTATACGTGCAGTAAAGGTTCTCTATACACTCTCTAGATCTGCAGTTTCACCTGTTTTGAATGGAGATGTTAATGTACAGCAGTATTTCAGCCTAAAGAGAACAAGTGATTTGAAAAGGATCATCATTGGCTTGGCATCTCTCGTTTTGAACGTTCTCATTATCCATCCTATCATTTTCTTTGCATCTGTGATCGTGGCACAGTTGTGATCCCTGAAAGTGAGATCCTCAGTCATTACTACTCCCAGGTCCCTTACATTATTGTATGGCCAGAGTTGGTACTATACTTTGTTCTAGTTATTATCTCCTCCAATTTTCCATAACAGAGTAGTTTGAATTTTTCCTCATTGAACATCATATTGTTTTCCGTTGCCCACTGGAAAACTTTGTTTATATCTTCTTGGTTAACCGCGTCCTCAATAGATGAGTCTCGTGATGATCCTAGTATCGTCTGCAAAGGATGATACGGTGCTGTGGATTACATCTGTCTGATATGAGGATGAGGAACAGGATGGGGGCGAGTACTATGCCTTGTGGAACAGAGATCTTCACTATGGCAGCCTCCAACTTAACTCTGTTGACCACTACTGTGCTTAATTTGTTAGGAAGTTGAAGATCCATCTCCCCACCTTGCAGTTATTCCTTTAGCACGTATTTTTTGTGCTATTACGCCATGATTGCACTTTTCAAACGCTTTTACAAAGTCTGTGTATAATACATCTGCAATCTGTTTTTCTTCCAGTGCATCCAAGGCCATATCAAAGTGATCCAGTAGCTGTGAGAGACAGGAGCGACCTGCCCTGAACCCCATGTTGCCCTGGATTGTGCAGTTTTTGGGAATACAGGGGGGTTTGCAATCATGCTTCTTAGCACTTTTTCAAAGATTTTTGTGATGTGGGACGTTAGAGCTATTGGTCTATAGTTCTTAGCTAATGCTTTGCTGCCACCTTTATGGAGTGGGGCTATATTTCGAATTTCTTTCAATTTCACTAATAGCTTTAAGTTGTTCCTGTCTCTCCTGGTTCCTGTAAGAGCCCTTTAGCTTAAGTTCAATAGTTTCCACTTCCCTGGTCAGCGCTTCCTTCTGTGTATCAGATATTCCAGCATTCCTGAGGAGCTCAGTGATTCTTCGTCATCTTCTGTAGAGGGAGCATCTTTCTCTCTCAAGTTTACTCCTGCTTTTCTTTCTTAGGAGAATATGCCTAGAACATGCTTCAGCTGCCAGGAAGTTGATCCTTGTTCTTGTATTTTGTGAAGACACCTTCACAGATACATATACATGCATTTGGCTGATCAGGACCCCTGTGCGTGTAAGTCTGAACTTCGATTAGATTGTGATCGGAATTAGTTGTTTTTGATATGTCTCTTACCAGGTCCTCATTATTTGTGAAGATAAGGTCAAGTATGTTTTCTAGTCTTGTTGGCTCCACTATCTGCTGGCTTAAGGTGTGTTGATCGCAGAAACTTAGTAGCTCATGTGTGTGTGAGACCTTTCATCTGTGCTGCCTCCAGGGATTGTTTCAGCTATAACATTATTCGCTACATTCTTCCATTTTGTATGCCTTAGGTTGAAATCACCAAGCAGTAAGATGTTTGGGGATGGAGCTGGAAGACTTTCCAGACAGTAATCTATTTTCAGTAGCTGTTCCTTGAACTGTTGGGAGGTTGCATCTGGTGGCTTATATACAACCATGATGACTAAGTTTTGGTTCTCGGTCTTTATTGATAGAACTTCAACTACATCATTTGTGGTGTTCAGCAACTCCGTGCAGAAGAGCGACTCTTTGCCTGTTCTTTGTCGCATCTAAAAAGGTTGTACCCATTTATCCATATTTCACTGTCAAAGTGATCTTTTGTGTGAGTCTCTGTGAAGGCTGCAAACATTGCATTAGACTCCTCTAGAAGTCCACTGATAAAAGGTATTTTGTTGTTGGTGGATGGCTTAAGGCCCTGTATATTGGCAAATATAAATGAGGTTGTATTCTGTGTTGGGGGATTATGTTATTGGCATCAGTAGTTGTAGTGTGGGGAGAATACTATCAACTATGGCTAATAATTTGCATATATATTGATGGACATATCTCCATCGATTAAGGGTACATCATGAAATGTGTACAGTATCTGTCTGCTTTAGTCTGTGTTTCAGGTATTTAAGTATCATTAACTGGTGTTACACAGAGGAAATGCTGCCAAAATTCTCATGTACCAATAAACCAGCCAACGTCTCCATACACATACACTAAGCAGCGATGCATATACAACACTGATTTACATCTCATATACACACACCCTTGTCATTGGGTTGCACCTGCCGTTGAACTGTAAACAGTCACTTGCATAAACACTAATATTCCTTCAGGAGTCTGTGTCGGGCCATAATTTAAGACCGATATCAGGGCATTTTCCTTGAGGATTGTTACTTTTCAGGTGACCAGTCTCTCAGCCTTGATAGGTAGCGAATCCCTCAGGCTGAGATAGTGACCGCCTCTTATCAAGGCTGAGGCAGTGACCACCTCTTATCAAGGCTGAGGCAGTAACCACCTCTTAACAAGGCTGAGGGAGTGACCACCTCTTATAAAGCAGGAGTGACCGCCTCTTATCAAGGCTGAGGCAGTGACCACCTCTTATCAAGGCTGAGGCAGTAACCGCCTCTTATCAAGGCTGAGGCAGTAACCGCCTCTTATCAAGGCTGAGGCAGTGACCACCTCTTATCAAGGCTGAGGCAGTAACCGCCTCTTATCAAGGCTGAGGCAGTGACCACCTCTTATCAAGGCTGAGGGAGTGACCACCTCTTATTAAGGCAGGAGTAAGTGATCACATTAACATTACTTGCACTTTCCCCAGTGGAATACATTACTCCAACCCCCACTATGTAGTCATTTGTCTCATTAATCTTTATATTTCACATCTCTTCTACACTTCCTTGACTGTCAGTACATTAGTGTCAGCTACTACACTCCCTAATGTCAGTGACTACATTCCCTGGCGTCAACTCTACACACACACACACACACACACACACACACACAGACACACACACACACACACACACACACACACACACTGTTGCCAGCACTGCTTACTGGTTTCAGTCATATTCCCCATCTTTGTTTTTTCCAAAGAATGTAGGTTCTATGCTCTAAACTGTCACAACAAATCCTGTAATTATATTTTTTTTAACCTACAGGAACTGTATCTCCGAGACAACAAATGCATTTCACCCTCCATGAAAGTTGTATTCATTTAATAACTCGTATCTTAAAAAGCCCCTCCCAAGGAGCTCATCACTGGATATCCCTTCCTTTTATCACTTGCTAAGAAAACCTTGATGGATCTAAGCAAGAGTCCACTGGCAGGGCTACATCGGTTCTTGTCGCCACCTACCTAGATAACTACAGCAACTGTGCTGAGCTAGGCAAATGAATTACCAGCTGGGCTCTTATACTGCAAACTGAATTGTCATCCTAATGGCACGAAATTTAACTTATGCCACTGAACCTAACGTACGTGACTCGCATAATGACTTAACGGCATGTTCATTGGAGAAGCTTGGAACAAATATAAAAAATGAGATTGAATTCACAATTCTTAGAAATTATACCATACGCTGTAACAAGCATTAGAAACAATATTAGGGGCAAAGTAAGGGATTAGAATGTCATAGGATTAAAGTTAGAAGCCTGAGTAGAACTCTCACTATGATAACATTAACGTAGATAAGTACGTGGATGGAGAAACTTGTAAACTGAACAGATTAATTGATGTTTTAACCAAGCATAATTAGGCTTAGTTACAAGTACTTCTGGCACCTTGGCAGACATACATGATGATCATATGGAAAGCATGCGGCTAGTCTTACTATTTACGGTTTAGTTAAATTATCATCTAGAAGTTAAAATTATTCTGTTACAAGTTAATGTAGGCGAAAACCAATAATAAACAAAAAAATGAAACCTTGATCTGTCAATAAGGGAACACTATCATATCCGGGGTCCCAGACTACAGAAAATATATTCAACATCTTACCAGAAGATATCAGAAACACGGTTGGAACAAGTGTAGACGCCTTCATGAGGAAACTGGACAAGTATCTTCACCAGGTGCCAGGTCAACCAGGCTGTGATGGATATGTGGGACAGCGGGCCTCCAGCAGCAACAGCCTGGTTGACCAGGCAAGCATCAGACGAACCTGGCCCATGATCGGGATCAATGTAGATTAACTCGAAACTTTTCAAAGGTGTCGCCATTAGGGTAGTAAAGTAGTGTAGGCTGTAAGAAAATGTCTGCCGTCTTGCCACCGGAGATTTTGTTCTAACCGAGACGTTCCTCTAGCCTACTAGTGCTTTTTTTATATATTTTTTTTTTATTCGCCAGTACTCTCCGGCCCACGTCTTCAAAAATTATTTATCTTTCAATATAATTTATTAATTTTCAGACATGTTTATATTATTGTTAGCTCATATTTTAAAGGTGTCTAACCTGTTTTACACATAACCTAATGCAAATTAATTTTAAAATTTGATGTTACAAAGAAATGATGAAAGAAATTCTACAGTTATTTACAAATAGTTGAACTTAATGACTGTAACTTAATGGTGAAGGAGGTTGAGGGTCGACACATTCATTATACCTTTTTGTAACTTCATTATAACAGGTTCTAATTAATAAGGCTTAATAAGTATAATGTTATAGTTAAGATTTATGATGTTTTAAGCATCTAATCATACACTTTCTCTGATTGTTTGTTAAAGTTAATTTTGTGGGACTCGTCCTGATCCGCAGTGTCATTGTGTGGAAATTTGAGAGAGAATGTATATACTAGAGTGAGATATTCAAGGACTCTTTCCCGATGACTGTCAACATGTGGTAACATTAGCCGCATGTCACGCGAAATTACATAGCTGTGGAAAAATGAAGTGTTATACTTTCCTTTGTCTTGAGACGTGAGAGATACAGTACAAATCATTGTTGGAAGGCCAGACCAAAGGTGCATATAACGCTTGTAACTGAGTCGTGTTTATACGCAGTTGACACATTGTGAGGCTGACTCCGGTGTGTGGCTGGTTGACAAGAGTGAGTGTGAGGCTATCAGTGAGTGTGGGGGTGATACTACTGAGTGTGGTGGTGATACCAGTGAGTGTTGTGGTGATACCAGTGAGTGTGGTGGTGATACCAGTGAGTGTGGTGATGATACCAGTGAGTGTGGTGGTGATGCCAGTGAGTGTGGTGGTGATGCCAGTGAGTGTGGTGGTGATGCCAGTGAGTGTGGTGGTGATACCAGTGAGTGTGGTGGTGATGCCAGTGAGTGTGGTGGTGATGCTAGTGTGTGGTGGTGATGCCAGTGAGTGTGGTGGTGATGCCAGTGAGTGTGGTGGTGATGCCAGTGAGTGTGGAGGTGATACCAGTGAGTGTGGTGGTGATACCAGTGAGTGTGGTGGTGATGCCAGTGAGTGTGGCGGTGATGCCAGTGAGTGTGGTGGTGATGCCAGTGAGTGTGGTGGTGAAACCAGTGAGTGTGGTGGTGATACCAGTGAGTGTGGTGGTGATACCAGTGAGTGTGGTGGTGATGCCAGTGAGTGTGGTGGTGATGCCAGTGAGTGTGGTGGTGATGCCAGTGAGTGTGGCGGTGATGCCAGTGAGTGTGGTGGTGATGCCAGTGAGTGTGGTGGTGATACCAGTGAGTGTGGTGGTGATACCAGTGAGTGTGGTGGTGATACCAGTGAGTGTGGTGGTGATGCCAGTGAGTGTGGTGGTGATGCCAGTGAGTGTGGTGGTGATGCCAGTGAGTGTGGTGGTGATGCCAGTGAGTGTGGTGGTGATACCAGTGAGTGTGGTGGTGATACCAGTGTGGTGGTGATACCAGTGAGTGTGGTGGTGATGCCAGTGAGTGTGGCGGTGATGCCAGTGAGTGTGGTGGTGATGCCAGTGAGTGTGGTGGTGATGCCAGTGAGTGTGGTGGTGATGCCAGTGAGTGTGGCGGTGATGCCAGTGAGTGTGGTGGTGATGCCAGTGAGTGTGGTGGTGATGCCAGTGAGTGTGGCGGTGATGCCAGTGAGTGTGGTGGTGATGCCAGTGAGTGTGGTGGTGATGCCAGTGAGTGTGGCGGTGATGCCAGTGAGTGTGGTGGTGATGCCAGTGAGTGTGGTGGTGATGCCAGTGAGTGTGGTGGTGATGCCAGTGAGTGTGGTGGTGATGCCAGTGAGTGTGGTGGTGATGCCAGTGAGTGTGGCGGTGATACCAGTGAGTGTGGTGGTGATGCCAGTGAGTGTGGTGGTGATGCCAGTGAGTGTGGCGGTGATGCCAGTGAGTGTGGTGGTGATGCCAGTGAGTGTGGTGGTGATGCCAGTGAGTGTGGTGGTGATGCCAGTGAGTGTGGTGGTGATGCCAGTGAGTGTGGTGGTGATGCCAGTGTGTGGTGGTGATGCCAGTGAGTGTGGTGGTGATGCCAGTGAGTGTGGTGGTGATGCCAGTGAGTGTGGTGGTGATGCCAGTGAGTGTGGTGGTGATGCCAGTGAGTGTGGTGGTGATGCCAGTGAGTGTGGCGGTGATACCAGTGAGTGTGGTGGTGATGCCAGTGAGTGTGGTGGTGATGCCAGTGAGTGTGGCGGTGATGCCAGTGAGTGTGGTGGTGATGCCAGTGAGTGTGGTGGTGATGCCAGTGAGTGTGGTGGTGATGCCAGTGAGTGTGGTGGTGATGCCAGTGAGTGTGGTGGTGATGCCAGTGAGTGTGGTGGTGATGCCAGTGTGTGGTGGTGATGCCAGTGAGTGTGGTGGTGATGCCAGTGAGTGTGGTGGTGATGCCAGTGAGTGTGGTGGTGATGCCAGTGAGTGTGGTGGTGATGCCAGTGAGTGTGGTGGTGATGCCAGTGAGTGTGGCGGTGATACCAGTGAGTGTGGTGGTGATGCCAGTGAGTGTGGTGGTGATGCCAGTGAGTGTGGCGGTGATGCCAGTGAGTGTGGTGGTGATGCCAGTGAGTGTGGTGGTGATGCCAGTGAGTGTGGTGGTGATGCCAGTGAGTGTGGTGGTGATGCCAGTGAGTGTGGTGGTGATGCCAGTGAGTGTGGTGGTGATGCCAGTGAGTGTGGTGGTGATGCCAGTGAGTGTGGTGGTGATGCCAGTGAGTGTGGTGGTGATGCCAGTGAGTGTCGTCAGTGTAAGATCCATCTTGTCTGAGCAGGGGCCCTGGAGCCCTATACTAGATGTGGTTTTTGCCTTGTTTTTGAAGTATGAAAAGAAATATTTCGAATTTCTTTCAGTTTCACTAATCTCTTTCAGCTCCTCTTGTCTCTCCTGGATCCTGTACGAGTCCTTGAACTTAAGCTCAATATTTTCCATTTCCCTGTTGGAAACAAAAAATACCTATTCAGAACCTCTGCCGATATTAATGCAAATATATTTGATTAAGCATAGTCTGGTCACACAGAGCTCGAAAAAGAACCCTGAGAGTACACTTCAGGAGCACAAAATATCATAGTGTATACATATAATGAGACAAGACAGTACTGGAGATGGAACAGAGTTCCATATATAATGCGTTGGGTGTATGCTGAAGACTGCTTTTGATGTCTGGTAAAAATTATAAAGAAATAACTAGGATGTTACTATCAATATCAGTCATGATCCAAGGAAATGAACCTAATTTATGACTCGTGTAGGTTTAACACTTCTTCATTAAAAACATCAGAACTGAATCAATTTTTAATGGCTGATGCATTTTCTGAAACTAATACTTTTTTTTGAGTTTAGGCTGTGTAGGTGCAAACATAGTGGTATTTATAGACATAATTTGAGAATGTATCACCTGGTCGGCTTCAAACTTTCAATGGTTATGTACATTGCTCAAAAGGTTTTCGGGTATGATAGTTTCAGTGTGTAATTAAGAAAATTGTTTTCTGTTAAGTAACTGACGGCTTCTGAACACAAATCATTGTTACACATTACTGAATTATCCTGGGTAAATTTATTCTGGGTTAAATCTATGTAATACATTACTTTTTATGTACCCATAACATGCGTGCGCTCTCATGGACCATGCAGTATATGAATGATATGTACCCAAACCTGGAACAAAAGTGAGCCAGCCCTGGTCATGGATCGCGCCACGGGGGCGTTCACCCCCAGAACTCCCTCCAGGAAGGTAGCACTGGGTCAAGCCTAGTGGATTACTTGGTCAGCCAGGCTGTTGCTGCTAGCAGCCCCCCTCCCCGCCCACATATCCATCACGGTCTTGTTGATCTGGCATATCGTGAAGGTAGCGATCTAATTTTCTCTTGACTTTTACATTCTTTGCAACAATATTTCTGATATCTGAAGGTAATAGGTAGAATAAGCGGGCCAATGGATATTGACACACTGCTCTCGTATAGTACCCATGGTTCCCTTGCTTTTCAATGGGTCTATTTTTAACCCTCTCCCAAATCTCTCACTCCAGTACATGGTCATGGTAGCGTGCTGATTTGAGACTAGGCCCTCCTGTATTTTCCGTATGTATATTATCGTGTATATCTCTTGCGTCAGGTTCTTTGAGGCATTTCCAGTAGTTTAAATGTTTTACTGATTATATGTTGGAGATAAACATTCTCTGGATGTTGTCCAGCTCTAATTTGCTCTGAATGGCACTGTTAAAACCTAGCATTACGTCAAGCGAGAAAGCACAAGTGATTTGAAGAGTATTACCATTGGAATGTTTCCACTTAACCTTAAATGCTGGTTAACTTTAGAGAAAGGTTTGGATTTATTTTAGCCTGAGGAGGAGCTATTTTTCCTCTTTCACGGAAGAAATAAGGAAATTTTCAATACTGGGTTTCATGTAATAATTTCTGAGTGCCTCAATCAGTCCTATCTTCAATCCTTCACAGCTGATAATTTCGTAATGCAACTTCTGCGAGGCTTCAACCCTAACGTGCTGGAGTTTTTAGGATATTCATCTCTCTGAGATATCAAGAGAATGACTCGTAAGTTTGGCCTTAAACCTGTTTCTTAGTGGGATGAATAAATTATTTTGGGCTGTGAATGTCATAATTGCCATTTTTATTGGAGAAATTGTGATAATATTTTCCTAGTGATAACTTGTGAATGAATTAGAAACTTATGTCATACCCTGCACTGTTTCTATTACGTACATAGAGGCACAGGGGGCTGGGGTTATGCAATACGGGGACCCCTCGGATTGCGCAGCAAGCAAAATACAATACACATTAATATTCACATCACTTAGGTATGGAAACCACTGCCCAGCAACATGCCATCAGCCAGGACGACGTCATGTGTACCAATCGCATCATAACAGCCTCGTAAAGCTATATACCCGTAGGCAGGGCAGGTTGTCGAAGGAGGGAGTGTAGTGTGCTAGTTGTTACCCAATGCTGGTCTTCAATAGGTTATAACTAGCCCCTGTGTGTGGTGTGCTAGTTGTTACCCAGTACTGCTTCTGAGGTTACTGCTGGCCCACTAGTGTAATCTTGAGTGTGGTGTGCTAGTTGTTACCCGGGAAAAGTTGGTAGCTGGATCTACAACTTCCTGACAAATAGAACACAAAGAGTAATAGTAAACAGAGTAAACCATACCCCCGGCCGGGATTGAACCCGCGGTCATAGAGTCTCAAAACTCCAGCCCGTCGCGTTAGCCACTAGACCAGCTAGCCACAATAAGATTCATCCAACTAGGTATATTTCTACACCTGTGCTAACTTTCCTATGGTGTAGAAATATACCTAGTTGGATGAATCTTATTGTGGCTAGCTGGTCTAGTGGCTAACGCGACGGGCTGGAGTTTTGAGACTCTATGACCGCGGGTTCAATCCCGGCCGGGGGTATGGTTTATTTGCAATCGTGTCATTACGATTTCTTAAGTCAAACAGAGTAAAGTCTGAGGCAGCCACGGTAAAAAGCTCTGTTCCACAAGGCACAGTACTCGCTCCCATTCTATTCCTCATCCTCATTTCTGACATAGACAGTGATGTAAGCCATAGCTCCGTGTCTTCCTTTGTGGATGACACCCGGATCACCATGACAGTGACCTCCATCGAAGACACCACGAGACTCCAAGCGGACATCAACCAAATCTTCGAATGGGTCACTCAAAACAATATGAAGTTCAACGAGGAGAAATTTCAACTACTCAGATATGAGAAACTTGAAGAAATTAAAAATGTGTCAGGGTATACCACAAATTCTAACCATATAATAGAGCGGAAAAGTAATGTGAAGGACCTGGGAGTGATAATGTCAGAGAATCTCGCCTTCGAAGACCACAACAATGTATCTGCCTCATCCGCTTGGAAAATGATAGGATGGATAATGAGAACCTTCAAAACTAGGGACGCCAAGCCCATGATGATTCTCTTCAAATCGCTTGTGCTCTCTAGGCTGGAATACTGTTGTACACTAACGGCCCCCTTCAATTCTGGCGACATTGCAGACCTGGAGAGTGTACAAGGGACTTTCACGGCACACATAAGTACGATAAGGCTCCTAAACGGTTAAAGGTCCTTGATCTGTATTCCCTCGAACGCAGTCGAGAGAGATACAAGATAATATATATACACTTGGAAGGTCCTGGAGGGATTGGTACCAAACCTGCACAGGAAAATCACTCCGTACGAAAGCAAAAGACTCGGCAGGAGATGCAACATTCCCCCGATGAAAAGCAGGGGTGCCACAAGTACACTGAGTGACAACATAATAAGCGTCCGGGGCCCAAGATTGTTCAGTTGCCTCCTAGCATACATAGCGGGGATTACCAATAGACCTCTGGCTGTCTTCAAGAAGGCACTGAACAGGCACCTAAAGTCAGTACCTGACCAACCGGGCTGTGGCTCGTACGTCAGCTTGCATGCGACCAGCAGTAACAGCTGGCTGATCAGACCCTGATCCACTATGAGGTCTGGTCTCAGACCGGACCGCGGGAGCGTTGACCCCCGAAACCCTCTCCAGGGGTAAACTCCAGTACTGCTCCTCGGGTTATAACTAGCCAACTATTGTAATCTTGAGTGTGGTGTGCTAGTTGTTACCCAGTACTGCTCCTCAGGTTATATCTAGCGTACTAGTGTAATCTTGGGGTACGTGGGACCCTACAATAAGAGATATCTCAGGAATGCAATGTCTTATCTCCTGTATCAGTAGTATGGCATCTGGTAGTCTTGTCTCCAATACCGTATATCGTTTCATTGGTTAGTACGTTCCATTAAAAATACATCTTGGTAGGATAGTTTAGTTATTTAAAGCTTTACAAAATAATGTTTATTCGCAGCAAAAACGCCGGTTTACATTTCGATAATAGGTGAATCCAGTGTATACCAAGTGTGAGTAATGAGTAGCTTATAATGGATAGCAGGATGGCAGGTGGCGCACTCATGTAGTTCCTGCCACCTACCCTTGACACTTACACCACCTACATTATTTTTTTTTATTTAAAAACACTACAAAACAAAATTATGAAACCTTGTGACCAAGGCCAATACATACAACATAAACCTTACTCCATATTGGCATATAATGTTATCCCATCACAATTCCACCATGTGGTACATACACATGGAATAAATTACATTCGCGATAAACATATCGCATTTGAACAACTGTATTAACCCTTTGGGCTAAAACCAGCACCATAAACACAAACCATAAAAATATCCACTCCTTCCTAAATACATAATGCACTGCATAATACCTCTATGTTGTTAAGACCCTCACGTATATCCACCACATGGGTAGGGGCAAAAAATACAATGTTCACTGATAAACATGAACTCTACCTGTCGCTACACCAGGTCTTTAAACAAAGACCCCATGTAGAACACAAAGCAACCCTAAATTAACTTCCCAAAATGAATATATCAGCCACTAGCACAGTGGTTCATCATACAATAGTATAGACACCATGCCAACTACCCCACTCGTCCCTCCCAATGGGAAGGCATACCAACTATCTCATATTATTTACATAAAAGAACACACACAAC
This sequence comes from Cherax quadricarinatus, assembly GCF_026875155.1. Lineage (NCBI taxonomy): Eukaryota > Metazoa > Arthropoda > Malacostraca > Decapoda > Parastacidae > Cherax > Cherax quadricarinatus. Next base: position 79,812,423 of record NC_069405.1, read on the forward strand.
AACGAAGCATAATCCTTCATGTTTTGTACCGAAAAACTTCAGTACATAGGTGTACTGCCACCTACTCTGACATTACAAAGGATACTCGTTAAACACACCACAACCAGAACAAGCACACCGATACAATAAGAATAAGTAATTTCACTAAACGCGGCAACTAAGCCAGTCAAAGCACAATACGTCCTTCCTATGTATCAGTTAAACAAGCCCATGCTGTAAGGTGATAAAATTGTACCTCTACAAGATTTATCTCACAAGGGGCCATCTCGTCCCCATATACATCTATTTATACCCATACACATATACACACATATGCATATAGTACATAGACATACATAGATATATATAAACACATATACACTCACGCATTTTCATACATATACATATGTATATACACATACACACGTAACAATTGCATATATCACAGTACCCGTGAAAAAACCATCACACTCACATGAAAGTTTTCCATATTGTCATAAAAAGCACACACAGGTTAAACGAGTTGAATTCACGAGTATACAATGAAGAACAATCTCACATGCCGCTTCCCCATAATTAAAGAAGCACAATCTATACTTACACTACAACACACATAGAAAACCTCATACTTCATACCCAATACTCTCACAACCTACACACCATATAACACCATTTCTCTTTGTTAACATATAATAGGTGTTCCAGTCATACACACACACACTAGCCCCCCCCCCCCGGGAAGACCAGCCCACGTATCCCCTGACCCCCTTCCCCCTTACATCCTCAAGAGGACCCCCACTGTTAAACCAGGATAGCTTACAGGGAAATCCCGCTCCCACCATATCCCGTAAAGAACCCGATTTTGACACAACATAAGATAAAAGGTCGTGGCCAATACCCTTTTATGCAACCCCCCTCCACCTGACCCCTCATTGCCCACGACACAAACACAAAATTCATGATAAGGTAACCAAGTGCCCACTGCACAGGGATACCCACCCCTCCCACATCCAAACTTAAAGCCCTCAAAACCGGCAAAACCGAAATCCTCTCCCTCCCACCCATCGTACTACCCTCCCCATCCATTCCCGTATGTCTTCCAATCATTCACAGAAATAGACTGCATGAAAGGCTGTATCCTCACCCCCACAAACCCCACAGACGCCCTCCTCTCGAATCCTCCGGTCTCTAAGAACCGCACCTGATGGCAGGATACCATGGAGGAACTGGAACATCACCTCCCGCTCCCATGGATGCGTAGCCTACACAACCTACCCCAAATATCCCCTCATGCATACATTGGATATGCTCCTTCCACTGTCGCCACCTCCCTTTCTCCCACCACTTTCTCTAAAACCCCCACCCTCATGTGTTTCATATCCCTAACATACAAAAGCACCTGTAACATGTCCTTACACACACACAAATCCTTCCTTCCCCACCATCTTCTGACATCCTCATACAAAAGGTGCAGCCCACCACCTATACACCCCACCAATCAGAGGAACCACCTCTTTACATATACACTTATGATCCTACTCTTCAAATTAATTAACCCCAGCCCGCCTCTGCGCACTGGGAGAGTAACAACCCCCCTCCGCAACCATCACATCCCAACCCCCAAATAATAATAATAATAATAATAATAATAATAATACCCCAATATCTGACTGCAACAACAGGTACATAGCTATCACATGCCAAATTTTACTATACAGTAAGACATTTACTACAATAACCTGCTGATGAAGCGTTAAATGACCCAGCCACAACCCATCCAACCGTCTAGTCACCTGTGCCATGACACTCCCTGAATTAACTATCCTAGCTTGCTGTGCATCCTGCATATACTCAATCCCACAAATCTTGACCTGATCCACAACACCCCACCTCTCTCTACCTTCCCCTCCCACCTTTCCCTCCCAGTCCCCCAAACCCATAATCTTAGACTTCTCTACATTCACCCTCATACCAGTAGCCTCTCCAAACAGGTCCACAATCCTCCCCACCCCTCCTAAACCTTCCCCCTCCTGCACAAGAATCCTTGTGTCATCTACATAACCGACAATTCCCAGCACACCTCGTCCTACCCACCCCTGTTGCTCCCCCTCATACATACCTCCACTGCTCTATAAAACGGATCACGCAAACATGCAAAAAGTAATTGGGATAAAGGACATCTCTGCCACAGACCTCTACCCATAGGGATCCGATCCCCCACCCTCATATTCACCTGCACCTGAACACCCACTCCATGATACAACATTTGCACCCACCTCACAATCTCGTCCCCAAACCCTTGCCTCCTCATTATCCACCATAATGCCTCTCTCTCAACACTATCATATGCTGCCCACCAGTCCAAGGTCAACACCCCCCTCCATTCCTTGCACACTCTCCATAAACCCCCGAATCACCCCGTGCCCCTCGTACATGGTCCTTCCCAGCACCCCATACTGGCCTGCTGCCACCACCCTATTGATCACACTCCTCAACCTATTCCCCAATATTTTAGCAAATAACTTATAATCTGCACACAGTAAAGAAATAACCCTATAGTCCTTCACCGTGCGCAGACTGGCAACCTTCGGGACCAAGACTTCCACCGCCATTGCCTGCAAAACCCCCAGCTCACCCCTTTTTTTCATCTCATTCAACAACTTCACTAAGAACCCCTTAAGTATGTCCTAATTCTGTAAGTAAAACTCACATGGCAGACCATCGATTCCCGGGGATTTGCCCCTACTCATATTCGATAATGCCCACACCTCCCCTTCTTCAATGTTCCCTTCCAGCACCATACGGTCCCCCCTGCTCAGAATATTGACCACCTGCCGTCCCAACTGCCCTAACGTCCCCCCTTCACACCAACACTCCTCAGAGAAGTCCCAAAGCATTCATCCACATAATGACCATCCCTTCTGTCATATGAAGCACCTGCCCCACACGATACCCTCCGACCTCCTCTTGCACTAACAAACATTCCATCTCTGTGGCTGCCTGACGCTTCTGCTGCCCCCGCAGAACACACGCCGATGGCCTGTCACCCCACAAAACTTCCTCTAACCCACCCTTAACCCACACTGCATCAAACTTCTGCAATTCCCTGATGCGTTGCTTCAGCCCCTCTATTTCCTCCACAGGATAGCCCCCTCCCCCCACCCCTCTCCCATAACAATCCCTCAACCACCCCTCTAAATATCTTATAAGCCCAAAAGTCATCTGAGCCTCCCCCTTGCCCTGTCTAACATAATACGCCCTGATCCTCCCCTTTGCCACTCCATCCCACCATGCCAACATATCCCCAGCAGCCTCCACCCCTGACCACAACTCTCTCCACAATCCCACAAACCCCTCCCTCCCCCCTCCATCTGCAAGGAGCCGAACATTCAATTTCCAAAAACTCCTATGCCTCCTTGGCAACCCGTCCCACCCCACTTCAACGAAAACCACCCGATGATCTGAATGTGCTACTTCCACTACACACACCCTTTCTACCCTTGCAGTCTGCATTACATACAAATGGTCCAGACGAGCAGCATACCCTCCCTGCACAAACGTGTGCGCCACCTCCCACGCCTCACCCTTAGCCATATCCCACAACTCCGCCCCCTGCAAAAGATCCCCTAACACTACAGAGTAAAACCCCACCCCTCGAGGCTCTACATCATTCCTTCTCGCCACACAATTCCAGTCACCCTCACAACCGCCACGGGGGGAAGCGACCGGAGGTGGTACACTAACACATCCCTCACAAAGGCATTCTTCACACATCCATCCCCCTCTGCAGACCCATAGACACACACTAGCGCCACCCTTTCCCCCATCCACAGCCCATCCACTCACACAACCCACCCCTCCTCCCCTGCCTCACTATGATACACAACAAACGGGCTGGTCTCTCACAGAAGGATGGCGACCTCCCCTTTCAATCGAGTTGAATGTACAACAAACACCTGAAATCCATGAAGTACTAACTCACACCTGGCTTTATAATTGTGCTCTTGCACAAAAGCCACATCCACCCCATACCTACGAAGAAAACCCAAAAACCACATACACTTCACTCTATCTCGCAACCCATTTACATTCACTGAGACACACTTCAAGCCAGCTGTACCTTGTGCCCTTTTGGCACTGACCTGCCTCTAGACGCCTGCCGGTGTCTACCATCATGCACACAACTAGACACTGGAGGTCCTCCAGTATCCGCCACAGGGCCCCTTGGCCCCTTAGGGCCGCCTCATGCCACCTCCGCCCACACCTTCTTGCCAGGCCTCTGCGCCGAGGTGAGGACATCATCAGAGTCTGACAGTGCCACCACCCATTTGCATGACCCTCCCTCTGCCTCCATAGCCACCTCCAGAAGGCCTTCGTTATGCACCACTGCCTCTACGGTGACTATTCATTCCAGCAGCCTGCTTCTCTACCTGCTCCTCCACATCCTGGGACCATACACAAGACACATTCCCAAGGGGTATTCCAAGCCCCTCCTCTTCCACCTCACCAGGTGTGTCCAACAATCCCTTCAGCACAGTCACTAATGTGACTTCCACTCTCTCTTCCATGGCCACCCTACCCTCCTCACCCAGCATAACCAGGCCAGTGGAGGAAGGTTCCCCAGGTAGTCACACAAGACTCCTCAAGCAGCTCCTTTCGCTCCACCTCTTCACTCCACAATGACGTCTATGAACGTGCACCCGACTCAGGCACAATAGTCACCTTCTGGATGGGCTCTTTGATTGGTTGTCGCCCTACATCCTTCCTCCACTGTTGGCGACCACATTGTGCCGCAAAGTGGTGGTACTCTCCACAAAGGCTACAAGTGAGGCGTTGCCCAGCAAAGGGCACCATAACTTGCGTACGAAAATCAGTCATCACTACATACGACTGTATGGGGTGTTTCAAAGTCCTCTTCAGTGAGAAGGTACCTTCAAGGAGGCCAGCACATGTGCCCTCCATCCACTTCCCAAAGGTCGCCACATGTACAATTCCATACCTGCTGAAAATGTTCCATAAATCAGTCTCATCGGCTTCAAAAGGCACGTTTCGCACCTTAACCCAAGTGAAGTAAGGTGCGATGAGCCTCACTGTGACCACCGGGTTGACAACCACACAATTATCTTGATATTTGTTCACCAACCGCTCATAGACACTTGTTCAGAGCTTAACAAAGACCCTATAGGCCCCATTAAGTGCCACTCCATAAAGTTCTTCATCAGCTACTCCATAAATATCCCTGATGATGGCAGGCAGGATAACAGAAGCTGTGATGAATGGTTCGAAAAACCGACAAGTTGTCGGTTTTTCAAACCATTCATCACAACTGTCAGACACTGCAGCATCATGCGATCTTGTTACAAAGAATTCTTCAACACTTGTTCAACCTTTGGACAAAGACCTACTTCGACTAGTGGATAGTACCACTATGACCCCGCCTCCGCCTGCTTCACCTCACCTCACTACAGTATATAAGCCATGTCTACGGCCTTATGCTGTACATTCTACAAGATTGATGGACTGAACACATCGACTCCAGGCTGAGGGACTGATTACCTCATACTCCTCCTTTCCTTACGCCTTCCTCTTTGTATTGGACTGATGAAGCCACTGTGTGGCGAAACGTTTCCTGAATAAAGATTCTCATATGCTGCATAAGTGTCTCAATCATAACAGAAGCTGTTTGGGCCGTCACAGCCCCACACACCAGCTCTATACAGTGTTGATCTGCCTCCGTGCCTGCTGCTCTGTATTGAGAAAATCTCAGCTTGCTTCAAAGGCCAGCAGAGGGCAGTGTAACGCATTTCCGCCTCCGCTTACTACATTCGCACTCAAGTTAACCACATTTGGGTTAATCGCAGGGGTCAGCACCACTGGAGTGCAATGGTGAGCCTCGCCCTGGGAAAACTGCCTTCGTGACCACGGTATCTCCTGTGCCAGGTAAGTATGGCACCTACATTATTATTATTATTATTATATTATTATTATTATTATTATTATTATTATTATTATTATTGTTATATATTATTATTATTATTATTTTATTATTATTATTATTATCTTATTATTATATTTTATTATTATATTATTATTTTATTATTATTATTATTATTATTATTATTATTATTATTATTATTATTATTATTATCATCATTGTTATTAGTGAAGTATTAAATCCATAGGAATCATATGGCATGTGGAAAATGAAAGACAATGAGGTTTGATCCAAGGAAGAAGAGAATAGGTCCACTCCCTTGGACTCGACCAGGTACACTAACCAGGTACTTTATTATTATTGCATTAATAGGGGAAGCGCTTAGTCCGTATGGGTCCTATACTGCCTGGAGGGGGGGATGGTATGGGTAGCGATCTCAGGTTAAGGACAGGAAGGTCGGCTCCGTGTCCTTGTGCCAAAAGCCCTTCACCGGTATCAAGGGACCTTTCAGATACAACAGATCTTGGTCCGTATCCGGTCCTCTTCTATGGTTCTTTCTGGCCCACTTCTGCCTGATCTGATCCTGGCCCATTTCTATCCCCTGCCTGGGCCACTCCTGCCTGGTCTAATCTTGGCCCATTCCTATCCCCGCCTTGGCCCCTCTCCTGCCCCTGCCTGGCCCACTCCTGCCTGGTCTAATCCTGGTCCATTCGTATCACCCGCCTGCCCCTCTCCCGCCCCTGCCTGGCCCACTCCTGCCTGGTCTAATCTTGGCCCATTCCTATCCCCGCCTGGTCCACTCCTGCCCCCTCCTGGACGACTCCTGCCTCCGCCTATCCCTTCAACTGTTTGAATACACCAACGTTCCTCTAGCCGCGCGAGGCAGTCCAGTTGTTGGCCAGACACTGGCCGAGTGGGGGTGTGCTGCAGCCTGCTTGTTGAAAAGTAACTTGACGTGCTCGTTGTGTTTATAATCTCCTCTTTTATTATACTCACCGTCCAATAAGTGTGGGATGAAAGTGATTCAGGATAGTGTACCGCAGGACTGAATAATGGAGACAGCGGCAGCAGAGAGCAGTTGAAGGTACGTTTCCTGCCGGTACTTTTCATGTTCTTTCATAACTCGGGCAGCTACATGTTGTGATGAATCGAGTTTGATTATAATTTTGAATGAGACGGGCAATTTTAATAAGAAATTAGTCATGGTTATTAATATTGAAAAGCGAGAGTATGTGTGTTAAGTTTATTAGGTACAGGTCCACATAAGTACAATTATCATATATAATAACACGTGTAAATTACCTAGGATAACCCAAAAAAGTCAGAGTGAGTTATCACAAGGACCCCAGTGGAAATAAGTCACTGACTTTTTAGGGTTATCCTAGGTTATGTACACATATGCTGCTATGTATGATAATCTATAACTATTTGTGTATACCTGAATAAACGTACTAAGTTACAGTGCAAGTTAGTCATGCTTATAACCTTCTAGGTACAGATACACAATTAAAATGATCATACCTGGTAACATGTAAGTTACCTAGGATAACTCGGAAAAGTCGAAGTGACATTTACATATCCTGCGGACACTTTCTTACCTATCTTTTTTTTAAATATGAATCTTCCAGGTACTTCATATAGAATTTGTGTCCATTAACCTTGATTTGGCATCTGATGAACGACGTGTCATTAGGGTCCGGGTCTTTACTGTTGTCTATAAGTCTGACCGATAATCAAGCATATTTAGGTACAGTTTTACAAAACTATTGAATAACAAACATGTCTTTACGTCGCAATATGTGTAAATTATCTGGGATAACCCAGATAAGTCAAAAGTGACTTATTTCCACTGGGTTCTTGTAATTAGCTTGTTGCTGGTATGTGAGCATGTATGATACCAGTTGAGTAATGAGCAGTTACTTGTACATCTACCTGAAGGACCACATCGGAAATCTCAAGGACCCCAGTGGAAATCACAAGAACCCATATGGAAATAAATCACTTTTTTTGGGGTTATCATAGGTAATTTGCTATATATGATAATTGTACTTGTGTACCTGTACGTAAATAACTTACTTACCTGGAGGTTGTTTCTGGGGTCAACGCCCCCGCGGCGCGGTCCTTAGCCAGACTTCTAGTTTTTTTTTTTTTTTTTGTACCAGTATGTTGATGTGTGTCATGAAGGTTCCATGCAAGCTAACCTTGAAGAGTACATTAGTGTGTCTCCAGTATATTGCTCATTGGTTATTCCTATAAACTGCCAATGCAGAACTCTTACAAATTACATTTAAGTACATAGATTCAGGTCTATGTATTTAGGTACATGTATTTAAGTCCATGTTTTTAGGTTCGTACGTTGTACTACGTTGGGCAAGCAGTAACAGCCTAGTCGATCAGGCCCTGATCCACCGGGAGGCCTGATCAACTAGGCTGATAATGCTGGCCGCACGTAGTCAAACATACGAACCACAACCCGGCTAAACCAGCACGGACTTGAGGTATCTGTCGAGCTCCCTCTTGAAGACAACCAGAGGTCTATTAGTAATTCCCATTATGCCTGGTGGGATGCTGTTGAACAGTATTGGGCCCCGAGCACTTACTGTGTGCCCCTACTTTTCACTGGGGATATGTTGCACCGCCTGCCAAGTCTTGCTTTCGTTGGCAGTGATTTCTGTGTGCAGATTAGGGACCAGTCCCTCTAGGCTAGGGGGTTCCAGGTGTAGATTACGATGCATCTCGCTTGCGCTCCAATAAGTACAGATTAAGGGCTTCCCAGTTCCTTCACATTACTTTTCCGCTCTATTGTGTGATTCGAGTTTGTAGTATACTCAGTTCTAGCTATTATTTCCTCCAGTATTCTATAAAGGAGTAATTGGAATTTGTTTTCATTGAGCATAATATTGTTCTCCATTGCCCATTGGAAAACTTGGTTGATATGTTCTTGGAGATTTACCATGTCATCAATGGATGACAGTCTCGTGCAGATCCTAGCATGGTCAGCAAAGGATGACAAGGTGCTATGGTTTACGTTTACATCTCTTATATGAGGATGAGGAACAGGGTGGGGATGAGTATTTTGCCTTGCAGAACAGAGCTTTTTACTATTTTGTGCGCTATTACACCATTATCACACTTGTCAAAGGCTTTTGCAAAATCTATGTATACTACATCTGCATTCTGTTTTTTTTCAGTGCATCCAAGACCATATCACAGTGGTCCAGTAGTTGCGAGAGGCAGGAGCGACCTGCTCTGAACCCATGTTACCCTGGATTGTGCAATTGTTGGGAATCCAAGTGGTTTGCAATCATGTTTCTTAGTACTCTTTCAAAGATTTTTATGATGTGGGACGTTAGAGCTATTGGTCTATAGTTCTTAGCTATTCCTTTGCTGCGATCTTTATGAAGTGAAGATATATCCATTGTTTTTAGTGACTGGAATTTCACCTGTATCTGCTCCTTCTCCATAGCATACTTAGGGCACATGAAAGAGGTTTCTTGCTGCTCTTAATGAACACAGTTTCACGAGTCTGGGACTGGGAGCAGAGTGCATGGGCATGTTGTAAATGGCTTTCTCAAAGTTAGGGTTATGTCAGAAATTTGGCATATACTGACAGTGTTTTGAGGCTCATGAAAAAATCATTTGGATTGTCGATCTGTAGACTGATTACCCCTCAAGGAAGGTTCCTTGACGCTGGTGGGGGCTATTGATATAGGGAATTGGATCTGTGCTCCAGTTTCCTGAATTAAGCCTGAATACCTTCCATTACCCCCCCCCACAGGCGCTGTGTAATCCTACGGGTTTAGCGCTTCCCAGTGATTATAATAATTCAGACTGATTACTGGTTCACTAAACACGGAGTCATATTGAGATTCCAATATCTCGCTCATTTCTTTGTTGTCGTCTGTGTAAGTTCCATTTTTTCTGAGCAGGGCCCGATACTAGATGTGGTTTTTGCTATGTTTTTGGGATATGAAAAGAAGTATTTCGAATTTCTTTCAATTTCACTCCTGTCTCTTCCTAAGCTCAATATTTTCCACTTCTCTACTTACCGCTTCCTTCCGCGTTTCAGATACTCTAGCGTTTTTGAGGAGCTGAGTGACTAGGTCCTAGGCTCTAGGTCCAAGTATTAAGGTCCACGTATTTAGGTCTACGTATTTAGGTATATAGATTTGGGTCCATGTATTTGGTGCCTAGATTTAAGTATATGCATTTCATGGTCATATATTATGCCACAAATCAAAATTGAGGCCTGATTATGGACCGGGCCGCGGGGGCGTTGATCCCCGGAATACCCTCCATGTAGGTAATGTTAAGGTACATTCTTCACTAGTATTATGAACCACAAGAATTTATAAATTAATCAAACTCAAATGTTATTATATATATAATGAAAAATTCATCCGGGTTAACCAATAAAGCAGTGTCTTATTTTAATTGCGTTCCTTTGATCCTCTTCCCCAGGATGTGACCCACAATGGTCGGCTAACACTCAGGTACCTGTGTACGTGCTGCTAGTTGAACAGGGACAACGTATTTGCTAGGGCCGGGATTGAACTCAGGTCCTGCAGATCCTAGCCGAAGGCGTTACGATGAGCCAGTTGCTAGTACCAGTAGAGTTGTGGCGAAATTTCTGTCAAAGCTTCATGTTTATATTGCTTCCCATGCTGTACTGGTCTCTGTTACAGAACGGATAAATTTTCAGTTGTCCTATATGGCAAGATGAGCGTTGTTATTTAAGCCAAGATCGCAAGTTCTGCCTATTCGGCACGACATTATATATATATATATATATATATATATATATATATATATATATATATATATATATATATATATATATATATTATATATATATATATATATATAATTAATTAATTCTAAGGAAGTACCACCTCTATAACGACTGGGATATATATATATATGAGAGGGGGGGGGGGTTGTAAGCGCTAGGCTTACTGCTCATGAAGAACCGTCGCGGATACAGCACATTCGCGAATATTACCATATGAAAAATTCAACCTTCGATTTTTTTTTAGGCAGATCTAGAGAGTTTACAGAGATCCTTTACTGCACGTATAAGTTCTGTCAGGCACCTTAACTACTGGGAACGCTTGGAAGCACTTGACTTGTACTCGTTGGAACGCAGGAGGGAGAGATATATCATAATCTACACTTGGAAAATCTTGGAAGGAATGGTCCCAAATCTGCACACAGAAATCACTCCCTACGAAAGTAAAAGACTGGGCAGGCGATGCAAAATGCCGCCAATAAAAAGTAGGGGCGCCATTGGTACACTAATAGAAAACACCATAAGTGTCCGGGGCCCAAAAGTGTTCAACAGCCTCCCATCAAGCATTAGGGGAATTGCCAATAAACCCCTGGCTGCCTTCAAGAGAGAGCTGGACAGATACCTAAAGTCAGTGCCGGATCAGCCGGGCTGTGGCTCGTACGTTGGACTGCGTGCGGCCAGCAGTAACAGCCTAGTTGATCAGGCCCTGATCCATCGGGAGGCCTGGTCATGGACCGGGCCGCGGGGGCGTTGATCCCCGGAATAACCTCCAGGTAACCTCCAGGTATCTGCCTGGAGGGTATTCCGGGGATTAACGGCCCCGCGGCCCGGCCCATGATCAGGCCTGTCCATGACCAGGCCTCCGGCCCATGACCAGGCCTCCGGCCCATGATCAGGCCTGTCCATGACCAGGCCTCCGGCCCATGACCAGGCCTCCGGCCCATGACCAGGCCTCCGGCCCATGATCAGGCCTGTCCATGACCAGACCTCCGGCCCATGATCAGGCCTGTCCATGACCAGGCCTCCGGCCCATGACCAGGCCTCCGGCCCATGATCAGGCCTGTCCATGACCAGGCCTCCGGCCCATGACCAGGCCTCTGGCTCATGACCAGGCCTCCGGCCCATGACCAGGCCTGGTATAAGACCAGGTATTAGGTATCTTTTTCGAAGATGAACTGAAATTCTGAGTCTTTGGGCAATGAACCTGGAATTTCAGCAGAATTTTTACCACTTTTTGTACAAAACTGCAAGAAATAAATTTCTGCATATCTTATAATGTTTTTCGACAGACACTGATGGACGAGTACATTCATTATTTTTCTTTAATACAAGCACACTTATATATGGATGACAGTAAGTTTCTATGTTAGATTAGGGATACCTTAGTCACATAGTGCAGACTTTACACAGATGTTCTGCTCAAGATACAAAGTAAGTATAAAATGTACTGGAGATGTATTTAAAATTCGGAGGTGAAGAACGAGACGAGGTGCTGGTGGGAGTGGGTTGTAGAAACAGCAATAAGGGAGACGAGTACAACTGTTTCTGCTTGTTGTGGTTTCCAGAGCCACTGACACCTCACCTTGTATCGAACTCTGTGAGTACAGCTGTCTGCTGCCTGGCGTTTGTCAACGGCTGCTTCCCCCTCCCTCAACAACCACAACCGTTGTCCTTCCTGACTGTTTCCCTTGCGGTGAACCAAATAAACTGCAAGCAAAACTTTCTTACAAACCAAGCACATCTCTCATTTTCTTTTGCTAGCTCTTTTCAAAATGAGGAACTTACTCTAGAGATGATTTGTTCAGGAAATTCTGCAAATGGTTTCCTGTATAGGGATATTCATTCGTGAACGGTTTTAAAGGTATTGTCAACGAAGAGTTGCCTTTTATAACAGAGTAACGAGGGATACAAACATAGGTGTAGGAAGTGAATATAACAATGACATACAATGTAGATAAATGGTTCAGAGAACCGATAAGTTGATAAATTAGATACGTGCAACACTTGGGTATTTTTATTAAGATACATGTTACCCATGTCTCACTCGTCAGTGCAATACTTAAACTTCTTTGTTCCGATACGTTTTGCCTACACAGTAGGCTTCTTCAGGTAGTTAAATACTTAGGCAGCAGAAGCGCTGATGTCAACACGATGTAATAAATGTAAGCCTATGTGGGTGGAACGTTTCGAAATAAAGGTACCTAAGTGTTGCACGCGTCACAGGTGTAGGATCATGTGATATGTTACTGCTGGAAATATAAACACAAATGCAGTATAATGTGATCCTTTATTGACAACGTTTCACCCACACAGTGGGCTTTTTCAAGTCACACACGGATCTACCTGGGGTTGGAAGGTACGAGAGTATTTATAGTCATGTTGAGGTCAGGTGGAGAATGCTGCAGCTGATGATCTACCGGGTGGGGTGATAGAGTCTTGGGTAGCTTGGCAGGGGTATTGGACAAGTTGTGAGTAGACCTTCTGCAGTGTTCTATGTTCTTATGTGGGATAGCGATGAAGAAGTTTCTTGGCGAGTGGTTCAGCTATGTTATAGAAGCCATTGTTCTGGTTGAAATTGTTGGTTATAGAGATAAACGATGATTCCAGGATTCTTCTGTATTGAGTGTTGTCTTCTGTGGCTATAAGTCTTGAGTTTCTGTAGTTAATTAAATGGTTGTGTGAATTGCGATGTTGTACACAGGCATTCCTTGTATCGTCAGTCCTGCTTGCATATTGGTGTTCTGAAATACGTGTTTGGAGGTCTCTTGATGTTTCGCCCACATATAATTTGTTGCAGTCATTACAAGGGATATGTATACCCTGCAGAGGATGGAGGCTTGTCCTGTCTACTACTGGTGATGTCCTTGATGGTCGTGGTTGTGGAGGTAGATACTTGGAATGATGTTTTGGCAAAGATGTTGGAAACATGTTTGGCAATGGAGTTGGTGGGAAGGACTATGTATCTCTTCTCGGCAGTGTCTTCTCTGGGTGTGTTGAAGATGTTTTAATGCTCGCCGTCTGCAGTCTCTGATGAAGTGACGAGGATAGTGGAGTTTGGAAAATACTTGTTCAATTATAGTGCATTCTTCCTCAAGGAACCCCGTTGCTGCAGATTCTGAGTGCACGCAGGAAGAAGCCTATAATTACACCACGTTTGGTTTTGGTAGTCGTGGTGAGAGTAGAAGTGGAGAAGATCGTTTTGGTTGGTGGGTTTTCGATAGACTTTAAAACGAAGTTCGTGGTCAGCTTTGCAGAGTAGAACATCAAGGAAAGGAAGAGTGTTGTCGACTTCTTCTTCAAGTGTGAACTGGATTGAAGGCTCGACCTGGTTGAGCTTGTCTTGGAGAGCTTGAACGTTGAAGCGTTTAGGAGTTATGAGGAGAATGTCGTCAACATAACGGAGCCAGGTGACAGACGAAGGAATAATGGTGGAGAAACGTTCGGCTTCTAGATGTTCCATGTATAGGTTCGCCAGGACTGCACTGAGTGGCGAACCCATGGGTAGTCCAAAAGTCTGCTGAAAGAGGTGATTTTCGAAAGAGAAACACGTAAAGCCAACACATAGTTCAACAAGGTCGATGAAATCGCTGGCTGGAATGGGAAGATCAAGTGAGTCGTCAATTTTCCTGCGCAAGAGATCGATGGCTTGTTTAGTAGGTACTTTAGTGAACAGGGAAGTCACGTCAAGGCTGGAAAGTTTCTTGTTCCTGATTTGATGTTGCGAATGCGATTGAGAAGATCACCTGAGTGTTTGAGATGTGCTGGACTGATGTGCCCAAGAGTTTAGAGAGGTGTTTGGCGAGAATTCCTGAGAGCTGGTGGGGAGCACTGCCTATTCCGAGGATATGGGCCTCAGTGGGATACCAGGCTTGTGAGTCTTTGGCGGGCCGTACATTCTGGCAGGTCTGGGGTTGCTGGGCATGGTGTGCAGAAGTTTCTTCCCTTGTTCTGAGCCCCTCAGAATGCGGCGAGTCCTTTGAAGAAAAGTTTTAGTGAGGTTGTCCACTTGGTTAGTTGTGAGAGGTTTGTAGGTATCTGGGTCATTAAGTAGATTAAGCATTTTGTTCCTGTAATCGTCAGTGTTCATAATAACAAACCCACCCCCTTTATCAGCGGTGGTGACCCTGATGGTCGTGTCTTCTGCTAAACCTTTGAGTGCATTGATGTAACGTCGAGGTATGACTGGGGAGCTGCGTGTTGAGATGGCTGCTGAGATGATGCCTTGAAGATAGCCTTTTTGGAAGTCGGAGTCATTGTGTCTGTAGTTTTTGGCGGGGAAATTGAGGTCTTGTTTTGGTTTCGTAATTCCTGTTGCGAATTTGAGGCCTAAGCTGAGGGCTTCAGTTTCTGTGGTTGACAGTGGACGAGATGAAAGATTTTGAATAATTTCAGGTCTTCCTAAACTTTTCCAATTACTATTATCGCAGAGTGTTTGTAGTTTCCTAGTAAGTCTGATCTTCTGTTGAACATTCGCTGTGGTAACTCTGCTGCGAATGATTTCGGCGGTGCGTCTGTTCATGTTGCCCCGGAGTGTTGTGCCTAGTGTTCTGGCTTGGAGAAAAGCTTCCTTTGTAGCATTGTTTAAGTCATCTGCACACTCTTCAAGGTAGGTCCGAGCTGTAGCAGAGAAAGGTGGTTTGATAAAGGGGGTGGTGTTGTTATTATGAACACTGACGATTACAGGAACAAAATGCTTAATCTACTTAATGACCCAGATACCTACAAACCTCTCACAACTAACCAAGTGGACAACCTCACTAAAACTTTTCTTCAAAGGACTCGCCGCATTCTGAGGGGCTCAGAACAAGGGAAGAAACTTCTGCACACCATGCCCAGCAACCCCAGACCTGCCAGAATGTACGGCCTGCCAAAGACTCACAAGCCTGGTATCCCACTGAGGCCCATATCCTCGGGAATAGGCAGTGCTCCCCACCAGCTCTCAGGATTCTCGCCAAACACCTCTCTAAACTCTTGGGCACTATCAGTCCAGCACATCTCAAACACTCAGGTGATCTTCTCAATCGCATTCGCAACATCAACATCAGGAACAAGAAACTTTCCAGCCTTGACGTGACTTCCCTGTTCACTAAAGTACCTACTAAACAAGCCATCGATCTCTTGCGCAGGAAAATTGACGACTCACTTGATCTTCCCATTCCAGCCAGCGATTTCATCGACCTTGTTGAACTATGTGTTGGCTTTACGTGTTTCTCTTTCGAAAATCACCTCTTTCAGCAGACTTTTGGGGCTACCCATGGGTTCGCCACTCAGTGCAGTCCTGGCGAACCTATACATGGAACATCTAGAAGCCGAACGTTTCTCCACCATTATTCCTTCGTCTGTCACCTGGCTCCGTTATGTTTGACGACATTCTCCTCATAACTCCTAAACGCTTCAACGTTCAAGCTCTCCAAGACAAGCTCAACCAGGTCGAGCCTTCAATCCAGTTCACACTTGAAGAAGAAGTCGACAACACTCTTCCTTTCCTTGATGTTCTACTCTGCAAAGCTGACCACGAACTTCGTTTTAAAGTCTATCGAAAACCCACCAACCAAACGATCTTCTCCACTTCTACTCTCACCACGACACCAAAACCAAAGTGGTGTATTATAGGCTTCTTCCTGCGTTTCACTCAGAATCTGCAGCAACGAGTTCCTTGAGGAAGAATGCACTATAATTGAACAGTATTTTCCAAACTCCACTATCCTCGTCACTTCATCAGAGACTGCAGACGGCGAGCATTAAACATCTTCAACACACCCAGAGAAGACACTGCCGAGAAGAGATACATAGCCTTCCCACCAACTCCATTGCCAAACATGTTTCCAACATCTTTGCCAAAACATCATTCCAAGTATCTACCTCCACAACCACGACCATCAAGGACATCACCAGTAGTAGACAGGACAAGCCTCCATCCTCTGCAGGGGTATACATAAAACCCTTGTAATGACTGCAAAAAAATTATTTTGTGGGCGAAACATCAAGAGACCTCCAAACACGTATTTCAGAACACCAATATGCAAGCAGGACTGACGATACAAGGAATGCCTGTGTACAACATCGCAATTCACACAACCATTTAATTAACTACAGAAACTCAAGACTTATAGCCACAGAAGACAACACTCAATACAGAAGAATCCCGGAATCATCGTTTATCTCTATAACCAACAATTTCAACCAGAACAATGGCTTCTATAACATAGCTGAACCACTCGCCAAGAAACTTCTTCATCGCTATCCCACATAAGAACATAGAACACTGCAGAAGGTCTACTCACAACTTGTCCAATACCCCTGCCAAGCTACCCAAGACTCTATCACCCCACCCGGTAGATCATCAGCTGCAGCATTCTCCACCTGACCTCAACATGACTATAAATACTCTCGTACCTTCCAACCCCAGGTAGATCCGTGTGTGACTTGAAAAAGCCCACTGTGTGGGTGAAACGTTGTCAATAAAGGATCACATTATACTGCATTTGTGTTTATATTTCCATTGTGTCGGTATTTTATACCATTTATTTCCATATGTTACTGCTGCTGTGTTGGTGAAGGATTTGGTTGGTCATTAATGACGCAGGTCATTAAAGCTTTCTCTCTTCCCTAAATCAGGGATTAAATTCTCAGCATCTGTATGGTGACATATACACCTCTTGGTGTATATTTCCTCGCGTGTTAACCGTAATACTGACGGGATATACAGTATACCTCATCAGGTATATACGACAGAAAAGAAAATCGATTCACTGTTATTACCAGCATGTCAGTTGTTCACTGTTAGTCTGTCAGCTGTTCACTCCGAGGCTGTTAGCTGTTCACTGGTTATGACTGTCACTTTCTTCCTTTCTGTCATCTGCGATTTACTAACAGCACTCACGGTGACAGCTGGATCACTGACAACACTTACGGTGATACCTGGATCACTGGCAACACTTACGATGACAGTTGGATAACTGACAACACTCATGATGACAGCTGGATCACTGACAACACTCACGATGACAGTTGGACCACTGACAACACTTATGATGACACTTGGATCACTGACAGCACTCATGATGACACCTGGGTCACTGACAACTTTCACCTGGAATATACCTGGAGGGTATTCCGGGGGTCCATGACCAAGCCTCGTGGTAGATCAGGGCCTGATCAACCAGGGTGTTATTGCTGGCCGGTCGCAAACCGATGTACGAACCACAGCCCGGCTAGTCAGGTACTGATTTTAGGAGGGCCGTTATTATTATTATTATAATAAAAAAGAAGCGCTAAGCCACAAGGGCTATACAGAAGGGGCCGTTAGTGTAGAGCAATATATATTCCAGCCTAGAGAGTACAAGCTATTTGCAGAGAATCATGGGTTTGGCATCCTGAGTTTTGAAGGTTCTCATTATCCATCTGTTACTAACGACACTCGCTGTGAAACCTGTTTCACTAACAACACTCGGTGATATCCAGACCACTGACAACACTCATAGTGACAACTGGACCACTGACAACACTCAGTGATATCTGGACCACTGACAACACTCACTGACACTGTGAGTGTTGTCAGTAAGACAACTGGCAACACTCAGTGACAGCAGCCTCACTGACAACACTGATGATGGCTCATGGTTCTTCGGCTCTCTTCCTGAGGACCGTGGTTCGGTTCCATACATCTGCTGTCTATATCCACCTAACAGTAAGTGGGTACCTGGGTGCTAGGCGACTGTTGTGGGCAGCATCGTGGGGACGGGGGTTTCATGGGTTACTAGCCTTCTGACAGTAGCACAAACGTGGACTATTTTCACAGTAGTCAGTAGAAACGTCAGAACAGAAGCAGTCTGCAGAATCAACGTTAACATGGGCAGCATCAACAGAGGGCAGGACGAGGTTTTAGGGACACCCCATCACCGTGATGGTGGGCAATTGTATGGGATGAGTGATCATTCAGGTGGCGGCTACCCTAAGACCGGTTCCTAGGTGGGTAGCGGTGTGCCCTCTCCTCATGCCCCACGCCTTGCTTTATAATTTATACCAGGCAGATACACACTCACTCTCTTGCCCTTCTGCTGTTTTCTTGCCCCAGCTAGGCTAATCTTGCCATTTTCTCTGCCAGCTGCTATCAGACTTGATGATATTAAGTCATCTAAATTAATTCATTCTGTAATGTTTTACCCGTGTAATCCATTTTTTTTTTTTTTGCAATTTAACTATCGCTGATATTATACGTAATAGCAAAAATAATGTTTTTCTTTTGGATCTGAGATTCCAGCAAGACTTATCGCCCGATAGAGTGAGAGAACAGGAAGTGAAGGGAGGGGGAGTACCTCCGAGTTTCAGGTTCAAGGTCGTCTACCTGTCCCCACATCCACGGATGCCCAGCCCTGTAATTGTCCTCAGGTCCAAAGATGTCTACCTGTCCCCATATCCAGCACGAATACTCAGCCCTGAAATCGTTCTCAGGTTGAGGGTCGTCTACCTGGGCCCCGCATCCACGGATGCTCAGCTCTATCCTCGACCTTTCTTGTCCTATCTGGCCCATTCATTAGTATCCCTCGTCATATATTTGACACATGGTAATCTTATTGGCTGCTTGATACAATAAAGACTGTTTACATCCAGACAGTATCCATTCCCCACACTTATTTTATGACGTATACGTGTATAGCGCTTGCACTTCGAAATAAAACTGTTGAAAATGGTATAAAATTCCGACAAGTTGATGATTAAGGGACATGTGCAACACTTGGGTATCTTTATTGTTGAAACGTTTCGCCTGCACAGGCTTCCTCAGTCAGATACAGAGGGAGCAGGTGTAGTAGTGAAATGAAGATTTAATCAGTCCATCAACGTTTGAGAAATAGTATTTGAGGTAGTCAGACTAACTACCTAAAATACTATTTCTCAAACGTTAATGGACTGATTATATCTTCATTTCACTCTGTATTTGACTGAAGAAGCTTACTGGGCGGGCGAAACGTTTCAACAATAAAGACAACCAACTGTTGCACATGTCTTAGTCATCAAAAAAAAATAACTTATAAGCTTGAAGTGGTCCACTTCAGGATGCTGTAGTATGTTATAGACTCGCAAGGGCCTTGTAATATACCAGTATACATTGTGTATATACTGTAATAAGTGGGTGCATCTCATTTCAGATAATATGCATCAGTATGAAGCTGGGAGAATCCTACAGGATTGATCCTCCGTCCCACAGCTGACGGGGACAAGCATGACTAAACCCGACAGCTATGGATTAAGGACTGTGCAAGCCTTGGTTCTTTGTTGTTGGAAACGTTTACCCTGCACAGGCTTGCGTCGTCAGACCCACAGGAGGCAGCTTGTGAGATTTAGTGATATAAGATTTAGTGCCTGCCTGGAATATAGTTATTGAGGTATCAACAACACCCTAACGAAACTATTTTCCAACAACTCTAGGACTGTTATCTTCATTTACTGTGTATTGCTAACAAGCTTACTCGGGAAGTACAAGAATATATGATAACACAACCAAAAGGTTGACAGTCTAGTCATCAAAAAATTAACTTACTAACTTTTGGTCCTTCGAATCTTAGTACCTGTTATAGACTCGTCATAATCCTGTGTATATACCAGTATATACATATGTGCTATATATTAAAATAAGGGTGCCATTCAGTTTCAGATATAATTTGTAGATGAACTGGTGAGAACCGACAGTTGATACTCGACCACAGTGCACTGGGTACATATTAGGACCGCCACACAGTGGTTCATAGAGACTGTCTTAATGTCGTGTGCGGTGGGCAGGACTTCACACAGGGTGGACGTGTTAGACCACGGGATTCCGTCAACTTGAGCATGTGTTAGTATCTCTTGATATAATAGAGTGTAGGTGCTGCGGAAGCAGTCTTAATAACAACACCTGAACGGAGGGCTAGGTGACGCATCACTCAGGGGTGCTTGTTAATGTGGTACTTCATCCGCTTGCTATTTCTGGAATACCACAGAATAATTGGTAACACACAGACTCCCAATTACAAGGTACGGTGATATAGTTTTCTCGCTCATTTGCCGTATGTCTACTCGAAATTGAGGATAACACTGACTCATAGGACTGTTATATATTCCTTCTAAGTTTTCTAGTATGATGATAACACTGTGTGACGACGTTAATAAAGTGACCAAGAGTGGTGACCTAATCGTTTAGATATAAGGGTAAAATTAGCGTTAGAATGAGTGGGGAAGAATGACAATCTCAGGAGTGCTATCGTAACCTGTGTTAAATACTGTGCAGTTTAACGTGTCGACCAGTAATGTGTACCAACAATACTGTGTGCCAGAAGTACTGTGAAAGACTTGTCAAATAAAGTCGTACTGATGAAATTCACTAGAGAACTGTGAGCTGTACAGTGTGGAGGGCTAGTGCCGCTACTTCACCCAGTGAGTTTTATTAATAAGGTGCGTTTACAGTGTCAGAAGTTACACCAATTTGTATAAAGTGTCTAATTACCTAACAGTATGCAAAAAAACTACTGTACAGTGTTTTAAGTTGTGAGTTAAAAAAACAATAACTGTGCCTGCTGTGTAATAATAATAATGGTGATCAAGAAGTTTTCATGTGTGCTCAAGCATTTAGCCAATAAAACTGTCGCTGTTTAGTTGTGTGTGGTTCTTGAAGCCTACACTTCCACCCTCCCCTCCTGGAGTCTACCTGGACGGCATTCCGGGGATCAACGTCCCCGCGGCCCGATCAACGACCAGGCCTCCCGGTGGATCAGGGCCTAATCAACAAGGATGTTACTGCTGGCCGCACGCAATCCAACGTACGAACCACAGCCCGGCTGATCCGGCACCGTCTTTAGGTATCTGTCCAGCTCCCTCTTGAAGACAACCAGTGGTCTTCCCGTAATGCCCCTTATTGCTGGTGGGAGGCTGTTGAACAGTCTTGGGCCCCGGACACTTATTGCGTTTTCTCTTAGTGTACCAGTGACGCCCCTACTTTTCATTGGGGGTATGTTGTATCGCCTGCCAAGTCTTTTGCTTTCGTATGGAGTGATTGCTGTGTGCATATTAGGGACCAGTCCCTCCAGAATCTTCCAGGTGTAGATTATGATATATCTCTCTCGCCTGCGCTCCAGTGAATACAAGTCAAGTGCTTCCAGGTGCTTCCAGGCGCTCCCAGTAGTTAAGGTGTTTGATGGAACTTATACGTGCAGTACATTCTCTAGTTCTGCAATTTCACCTACCTTGAATGGGGATGTTAATGTACAGCAGCATTCCAGCCTAGAGAGAATAAGTGATTTAAAAAGGATCATCATTTGCTTAGCATCTCTTGTCTTGAATGTTCTCATTATCCATCCTATCAGTTTCCTAGCAGATGTGATAGTGGCATTGTTGTGGTCCTTCAAGGTGAGGTCTTCGGACATTACCACACCCAGGTCCTTCACATTACTTTTCTGCTCTATTGTGTGATAGGAGTTTGTAGTTATTATTTCCTCCAGGTTTTCCATAAAGGAGTAGTTGGAATTTGTCTTCATTGAACATCATATTGTTCTCTGTTGCCCATTGGAAAACTTGGTTTACATCCTCTTGGAGCTTTGCCGTGTTCTCAATGGATGACACACTCATGCAAATCCTAGTATCGTCTGCAAAAGATGATACAGCGCTGTGGTTTACATCTCTGTCTGTCTGATATGAGAATAAGGAACAGGATAGGTGCGAGTACTGTGCCTTGTGGGACAGAGCTCTTCACTATGGCAGCATCTGATTTAACTCTGTTTACCACTACTCTTTGTGTGCGATTGGTTAGAAAGTTGAAGATCCATCTGCCTACTTTGCCGGTTGTCCCTTTAGCACGCATTTTGTGCTATTACACCATGGTCTCATAAACACCCACCAAAGCTGTATGAGGATATAAAACACCATTTACCTCCCTTACTGCCTACTAACCTCCCCTGCTGCCCACTGACCTCACCACCTACCCACTGACCTCCCCTCCTACCCACAGGTCTCCCACACAGTTCTGAACGGTGTGACTGTCCCTCAACATCGTAGCTGTCTTTCAGACACTGCACTAGCATCTCCTTGGCTACTCCTACATAACATTAAAGTTATTTGTGTAAATATTTACTACATAAGCATGATCTGTGTATGTCTCCAAGTCTGAATATGAATTGTTATGCAGGGCACGTGAGACAGACAATATAATAACCTGTGTGATATGTCAAGATATCTTATTAATTAAAATAAGATACTAGACGTATTAAGCAAATTTCCTAAATTTGCTTGCAAGAGATAAGTGAACTGCAGATATAAATCCAGTGTACTCCCGTAAACTCTTTGGGGATCAAGTGCCTAGACCTTTTGTGTATACTGGGCACGTCTCATCAGCAGGAAATTATGACTTGCTGCTGGTTTGGTTGGCAGGTGTGTCATGGGTGAGTAAAAGTGGCAAAGCAAGCTGATTGGTGTTCTGTAAGCCTATTTTAAGAAAAGACAGATAGGCTGTCCAGAAAATAAGTAAACAGTGATCAAGGAGATTACTTGGAAATTTCTGTTTATGGTAATGAAGACAAAGTGTTTGAAGGCAGAGGTTTCTCTCAAGTAACAAGATTTCTTAACTTCTGAATGACTGGTACAGGTCACAGGTCCTGACTTGACACCTGAATGTCTGGCACAGGTCATAGGTCCTGACTTAACACCTGAATGACACAGGTCACAGGTACTGAATGACTGGCACAGGTCACATAATGTCTCCAGAAGCAAAGTACTCCAAAGGGTTTCAACTCTTGGACTGCACATGTGGTTGCTGGTCCTTCCAGTCACTTCCAAAGTTCCCCTTACACACAGTCTGTCAGCACCTTCATTGTCCCAGTGATATCACAATGTTATGCAAGGAGTCGGCAAATATTTCACCTTAGCTTCAAAACTAAGACGTATTTTTCAGCACCTTTTGCCGCACTTATAGAAAATCAGTTTAGTTGTTTATATTGAAAACGAGGAGGAAATGTGTAAATTGAGTTAAATCATTACATACACACACACACACACACACACCATACGTCAGAGAGTTGTCAGGAAGTGGAATAATCTGGAGAGTGATGTAGTGGAGGCAGGATCCATAAATAGTTTTAAAAGGAGATACCATAAAGCTCATGGAGCAGGGAGTGGACCTAATAGCGACCAGTGAAGAGGCGAGGCCAGGAGCAATGACTCGACCCCTGCAACTACAATTAGGCGAGTTTCACACACACACACACACACACACACACACACACACACACCACAAACCACCACAACACACCACACACACACACACACACACAGGTGGCGACAATATGTAGTGCAAATATTAAAATACGACACAGCAGCAGCCTAATTGAGCAGACAAGCCTGGTCCCAGGCCGGGCTGCTGACAAGCCTGGTCCCAGGCCGGGCTGCAGACAAGCCTAGTTCCAGGCCGGGCTGCAGATAAGCCTGGTTCCAGGCCGAGCTGCAGACAAGCCTGGTTCCAGGTCGGGTTGCAGACAAGCCTGGTCCCAGGCCGGGCTGCAGACAAGCCTGGTCCCAGGCCGGGCGTGCAGACAAGCCTGGTCCCAGGCCGGGCGTGCAGACAAGCCTGGTCCCAGGCCGGGCTGCGGCACTAGAATGGCCCTCGAAATCTATTACATGTATATCACGGGAATATGTATCAGTATTTTTCTTTTTCCAGTATACATCATTTTATTTCCAATTTTTTGGTATGTAAACATATGAACTTGACTCCATCTATCTATCTATCTATCTATATATATATATATATATATATATATATATATATATATATATATATATATATATATATATATATATAATTGATGAAGGAAAAAAGGTGAATGGTGCATTGAGGTATATGTGGAGGCAAAAAATGTTATCTATGGAGTCAAAGAAGGGAATGTATGAAAGTATAGTAGTACCAACACTCTTATATGGGTGTGAAGCTTGGGTTGTAAATGCAGCAGCGAGGAGACGGTTGGAGGAAGTGGAGATGTCCTGTCTAAGGGCAATGTGTGGTGTAAATATTATGCAGAAAATTCGGAGTGTGGAAATTAGGAGGTGTTGGAGTTAGTAAAAGTATTAGTCAGAGGGCTGAAGAGGGTTTGTTGAGGTGGTTTGGTCATTTAGAGAGAATGGATCAAAGTAGAATGACATGGAGAGCGTATAAATCTGTAGGGGAAGGAAGGCGGGGTAGGGGTCGTCCTCGAAAAGGTTGGAGGGAGGGGGTAAAGGAGGTGTTGTGGGCGAGGGGCTTGGACTTCCAGCAAGCGTGCGTGAGCGTGTTAGATAGGAGTGAATGGAGACAAACGGTATTTGGGACCTGACGATCTGTTGGAGTGTGAGCAGGGTAATATATAGTGAAGGGATTCAGGGAAACCGGTTATTTTATATAACCGGACTTGAGTCCTGGAAATGGGAAGTACAATGCCTGCATTCTAAGGAGGGTTTGGGATTAATTGGCAGTTTGGAGAATTATATGTGTTGTTTTTATACGTATGTACTTCTAAGCTGTTGTATTCTGGGCCCTCTGCCAAAAACAGTGATTATGTTGAGTGAGGTGAAAGGTTGAATGATGATGAAAGGTTATTTTCTTTTTGGGATTTTCTTTCTCTTTGGGGTCACCCTGCCTCGGTGGAGACCCCCGGCCCTTGTTGAATTTATATATTATATATATAAATAATATATTATATATATGTTATTATATATATATATATATTATTTCATATTTGGTTCAATCTTAGGGTATTTTTTAGTGCTCTCCCGTGAAACCTGTTCACCCGTTACCTACTCACCCATGTACCTACTTCCTACTCACCGTGTACCTACTCACCCGTGTACCTACTCACCCGTGTACCTACTCGTGTACCTACTTACCCGTGTACCTACTCACCCGTGTACCTACTCACCCGTGTACCTACTCACCCGTCTACCTGCTCACCCGTCTACCTGCTCACCCGTCTACCTACTCACCCGTCTACCTACTCACCCGTCTACCTACTCACCCGTCTACCTGCTCACCCGTCTACCTGCTCACCCGTGTACCTACTCACCCGTGTACCTACTCGTGTACCTACTCACCCGTGTACCTGCTCACCCATGTACCTACTCACCCGTGTACCTGCTCACCCGTCTACCTACTCACTCGTCTACCTCCTCACCCGTCTACCTACTCACCCGTCTACCTGGTCACCCGTCTACCTGCTCACCCGTCTACCTACTCACCCGTCTACCTACTCACCCGTCTACCTACTCGTCTACCTCCTCACCCGTCTACGTACTCACCCGTCTACCTACTCACTCGTCTACCTACTCACTCGTCTCCCTCCTCCCCGTGTACCTACTACCCGTGTACTACTCACCCGTGTACCTACTCACCCGTGTACCTACTCACTCCGTCTACCTCCTCACCCGTGTACCTACTCACCCGTGTACCTACTCACCCGTCTACCTGCTCACCCGTGTACCTACTCACCCGTTTTCCTATTTCCCCACCGTGTACCTACTCACCCGTGTACCTACTCACCCGTTACCTGCTCACCCGTGTACCTACTCCCCCGGTACCTACTCACCCGTTAACCTACTCACCGTGTACCTACTCACCGTGTACCTACTCACCCGGGGTACCTACTCACCGTGTCCCTACTCGTGTACCTACTTACCGTGTACCTAATCACCCGTGTACCTGCTCACCCGTGTACCTACTCACCCGTCTACCTGCTCACCCGTGTATCTACTCACCCGTCTACCTGCTCACCCGTCTACCTACTCCCCCGTCTACCTACTCACCGTCCTACCTACTCACCCGTCTACCTGCTCACCCGTCTACCTGCTCACCCGTGTACCTACTCACCCGTGTACCTACTCACTCGTGTACCTACTCACCCGTGTACCTGCTCACCCATGTACCTACCACCGTGAAACCTGCTCCACCCCTACCAAATCACTCGTCACCTCCTCACCCAGTTACCTACTCACCCGTCTACCTGCTAAACCCGTCTACCTACTCACCCGTTACCTGCTCACCCGTCAAACCTACTCACCGTCTACCTACTCACCCGTCTACTACTCGCTACCTCCTCACCCGTCTTACCTGCTCACTCTTTTCTACCTACTCGTCTACCTCCTCACCCGTGTACCTACTCACCCGTGTACCTACTCACCCGTGTACCTACTCACCCGTGTACCTACTCACTCGTCTACCTCCTCACCCGTGTACCTACTCACCCGTGTACCTACTCACCCGTCTACCTGCTCACCCGTGTACCTACTCACCCGTGTACCTACTCACCCGTGTACCTACTCACCCGTGTACCTACTCACCCGTGTACCTGCCCCACCCTTTGTACCTGCTCACCCGTGTACCTACTCACCCGTGTACCTACTCACCCGTGTACCTACTCACCCGTCTACCTGCTCACCCGTGTACCTACTCACCCGTGTACCTACTCACCCGTGTACCTACTCACCCGTGTACCTACTCACCCGTGTACCTACTCACCCGTCTACCTGCTCACCCGTGTACCTACTCACCCGTGTACCTACTCACCCGTGTATCTACTCATCCGTGTACCTACTCACCTGTGTACCTACTCACCCGTGTACCTACTCTATCGTCAAAATTTTGAGGAAGACTAATTTTTTAGGGAGTATTAAAATATGTGAAATTATTTAGAAGGGAAATTTGAAGATTGTTAGGTAAAAGGTTTTTCAGACTAGAAAAAAAAATAGTTAAAAATGTATATTAGTAAACTCCATGATCCCCAAATAGGGCAGTTTGTATTGCAAATAATTGTAAACTGTTTTACGGAACTGTTTCTATAAGTGATGTAGATGTGTTAGGTTTATAGCCTATTAACTTCAGTTTTTATTAAGGTTGTGCACTTACGAACACGACCACTAGAATTTCTAATACGTATACAGTAGCAATCACTGTGTATGTCAGTGTATCAGTACTAATATACCATACCATGTATTTACCAGCTGTCATAATAATAATAATAATAATAATAATAATAATAATAATAATATTCTTGCCTCTAAAAAGTGTTTTTGTGAAAATTTATCAGTATAGCGCATGTTTTTCCATTGAATGCTTCTTACTCACCTACACGCACTCTCTCTTTGTTTCTCTTTCCTACCCTTTTATATTCTGGAACATGAAGGCAGTAAGTGCGATGGATGATATAAGTGAATCCTTACTAGTGTTTGTGCTGTGGCATGAGTTTCTTACTTGTTATACTTGCTAATATGAAGCCTAGCAGTTTATTAACCTTACTGACAATACTTAAGCTGTTACCTTGGCTTCAGATTTATGCTAACTAGATTTAATTCAGTTTCCTCTCTGAATATATTAATACTATGTAACCTTATTTAATATATATGTGTCGATTATGTTTTCATCACGGATTAGTACATATATGTGTCCAAACTGAAATGAATCATCCGCGTTTCCGCATTATACTGCCTGATTAATTGTGGGTGTCATTGTAATAATATATAATGACGAGTATATACTCGGGAATATTATATAGATTTTCCCCATGATAATTCACAATAACATCAGCACGGTAGAAAAGTGTTACCCACTCCCAGTGAAAATAAGTCACTGACTTTTTTGGCGAGGTTATCCTGGGTAATTTACACTATGTATAATTATTATAGTTATGTGTACCTGTGCCTAAATAAACTTATTTAACTTCACAGTACAGTACTCGCTCTGTGATACACTCCTCGCTGAAATATAAGTGGATGGTAAGTGTAATATAAATTTTAACCAGCGTCTGTGGATGAGCTCCGGTATTAGACGTGTACTGCAGACTCATGCCACGAAGAAACCAAGAGAAGATGAGTGTTGCAAAGAGATGTTTCTTCTACTGGTGAAGACGAAGAATCACTGAACTTCTCAAAGAGCAAAGAAATATTAGAAATTCTAGGCGGGAAACCCTGAAATAAAACTGATTGCGTGTTGCAGGGTCCAGGAGACATCGGGAGGAAAAAGCCATTAATGAAACTGAGAAACCTGAAATACTTTTTCTTATATGTGAAGTCCAGGGCAATGACCACATTCTGTACTGGGCCCTTGCTTAAACCAGATGGAACTTACACTGACGACAAAAAAAAGAGTTAATCGAAATGCTGAAGTCTCAGTGTTTTTTTGTGTTCAGTGAGCTATTAATTACTGAAAATTGACACTCGAATGTTTTTTTTTTTCATGTACGAGGCCCAAGACATATCCAACATTTTCAAAATTTTTGACAAAACCTTAACTTCACTCGACTCTGAGGAAGCCATTGATAATATGCCCATGTACTCTGCCTCAGGCCCAGACATTGATAATATGCCCATGTACTCTGCCTCAGGCCCAGACATTGATAATATGTCCATGTACTCTGCCTCAGGCCCAGACATTGATAATATGCCCATGTACTCTGCCTCAGGCCCAGACATTGATAATATGCCCATGTACTCTGCCTCAGGCCCAGACATTTGGACCTCAATATTCATAAAAAAATTAAAAAAAAAAAGTTACATATCCTAAGGGACGGAGTCTAATCACATTAATCATCCCACAGGTCTTAAAAATCACGGATATAACATTAAAGGTGGCAGTGAAACAACTGAAAAAACCTATACATCAGTACCCCTCAAGGGAGGCTCCTTGACGCTTGTGAGGGGCTCTTGATCTAGGGAATTGGATCTGTGCTCCAGTTCCCTGAATTGAGCCTGAATGTCTTCCATCCCCCCCACATGCGCTGTATAATCCTATGGGTTTAGCGCTCCCCCATGATTATAATAATATATATCAACAGCATTTACGCTCCACATTATCAAAATCTTTGAGAGTTAAGCAAGATTGCCTAACACATGGATTCACAAAAATTGCATGATCAACTGCAGCGTGGGTTTAGAGCAGGTGTCACCAGCAGCCCGTCCTACCAAACAGGCACCATATCACTGTTGGCAGACTGATAACGGCACCTTTAACAATCTACCGCACTCAGTGGCTGACCGTTAGCAGATCCCACAGCACAGTTTTTTTCTCACCTTTATCTTATATATTTTTCGGGTGTGGTATGTTTTAATTGTGGTTATTTTGTTAATAACAAAGGACAATCTAATATAACCAAACATAAAAATGTGCTGGAAACCGTATGTGAGAAATTCACAGATGCTTATAGGAGTTTGCCTCGTGCCTCTCACCATTGCTGGTTCATTACCCTGTGATACGAATGCACTAGAAGATAAAATGTAAAAGCTTTCGATAAGTGTGATTATTGTCTAAAACACACGAAGTGTGTGTAAAAAGAATAGCTGGAAAGGAGGAGAGATGAATTTTATTTTTCTTAGTGAACACAGAGGTAATCAATCGAAAAAGTAAAATCCGAAGCTGCCAAAATGAAAATCTTTGTTCCTTGTGGCATAGCACTCACTCAAGCTCTTCTACTCGTTCTTATATCCGACACCGACAAAGATCACAACATTGAATAGTCCACTGCAGATAATACTAAAATTTGTATGTGAGTGGCATCCAATGATGTTACAGCAAATCTCCAAGCTGATATTATCTAGGTCTTCCACTGAGTCACAGACAACAATGTGATGTTGAACGAGGACAAATTTAACTTATTAATCCACTACTGAAAAATTGAAGAGTTTAAAACCGGAATGGAATGTAAACCAAACTCAAGTCACTCAGTAGAACAGAGGAAGAATATTAGGAAGGTAAAAGTGCTGCTATCAGGAGATTCAGACATTACGAGAGTGTTGCTATCACAAATGCAAGGAAACTCATAGGCTGGATAAGTAGATTCTTAAGACGCTAAGCCAGTGATAATCCTCTTTAAAGTTAATTGTTCTGTTTAGATTGGTATATCGCTGTACATTAACTGCTCCCTTTTAAGGCAGGCAAAATCGTAGAACTGGAGAATGTACAGAGATCGTTCACTGTTTGTATAAATTCGGTTAAACGCCAAAATTATCAGGAATGCCTAAAGTCCCTTGGACTGTACTCCCTGGAAAGTAAACGAGAAAGATAGAACACAATTAGCACCTGGAAAATTTTGCAGGGATAAGTTCTAAACCTATACACTGAAATCACTTCCTTTGAGAGTAAGAGCTTCGGCAGGTGCATAATATATTTAATGAAAAGCAGGGCTGCCATGATTACACCGAGAGACAACTCAATAGGTGATAAAGATGCGCTACGTATGGGCAATAGTTCTCCCATGGATGGACTTTTTCAAATGCATAACGAATATGAGATATAAACAGTATGGTCAAGGGAAAGGAGCTTGGTCATCAAGGAGCAAAGGAGCTTGGTCATCAAGGAACAAAGGTCAAGGTTTATTTTTAGGAGATGTCGTGCAGGTGGCCGACCGGCCCACATCAGTTTCATTTGTTTTCAAACAATGTGCACCATAAGGTTTGCTAAGTAAACATCCCAGTGATGGAGAATTAGCTTCACTGTAGGCGATTTCAAGTATCTACACTGAACATTATTGTTCTTTTGATAGTAGCTTGGCTTTATCCCACGCCATTGTGATTGGAAGTTGAGGTGTTGCTCACTCTCGTTATTGATGTTATTAATTCTGCTGGGGTGTTTGCGTTCCTGCAGACGAATAGGAAAACTTCTGTCTCCCCCATCTAGACTTGGTTGTATCCACAGATAGGAATGTTTTCAACTCCTGCGTCCTTGGGTCCGGAGTTTGGTTTAGAGGTCTTCGTAAAGTAACGTGTGATCTTGGTGGTAACCACTGCCAAATCCAAGTTTGATTTTTGTAGAAGGTGGGATACTGTGTTGGCTGTGACTCCTGTTAGTAGTATAAGGGACCAAGACTTTTTAACACAACCCCTTCATACATAAGGGTAATTACCAACAATCCCCTGGCTGTCTTCAAGAGGGAAACTGTTTAAATTCCTCAAGGTCTTGACCAACCGGGCTGTGGTGCCTGCGTTGACTCATTAGTCTACCAAGGTCTGGTCTTCCACGAGGTCGCTTGGGCGGTGATCCCCGGAATCGTCTTCAGGTAAGTGGCTTAGACTAGGACTGGTGTGGAACAACCACACCTAACTATTCCTCAGGCAGACAACGAGTAGAGGCCAGAGTAGTGCAACAACTTCCACAGTTTTAAACCTACATGTGAGGCGACTGTCAACGAGGCTTGTCGTAGTTCTCCTCTACGTGGGCATGCATGCTTAATGCATCTGTCGGGTCACTTGTATTCATTCCAGTCTGGTATCGTAATGAATGGGCTATGTTTACAACCTCTCCTCTAGCGACAATTAATCCTTATATCACAAAGCCTCGTTAATTGATCTCGGTGATGAAAATACACAATGATATTTTTTTCAAAGTTTTATTATTGATTTGTTTTCTCGATTTTCCTTTTTGCTGATTTGTGACTCTGTGTATTTTTTCTTTGAAGCGCCTAACCACACCTAGTTACACACATGGCTCCACCTAGTTACACCTGACATCATAAAGCCACACCTGTCAATTAGCCACACAGTTACACCTGGGTCACACTTTCAAAGGACTGTCCGTAGTTATATTGCAGATGTATGGAATAAAAGGTAGGTTATTAAAACAGTATAGAGTTTTTATGCGACAGTGAGGCTCAGGTTTGATAGGAAAGAAAGGATTATTTTGCGGTTAAAGAAGACCTTCAACAGGGCTGTGTTGTCATTATAGCTGTTTAACATATAGATGTGGTTATAAAAGAAGTGAATGTTAGGTGTGAGGAAGAGGTGTGGGATTACAAGATAAAGAGTCTGATACAAAGTAAGAGTTAGGATCACACGCCAGACTGAGCTTGAAGATTTCAAGACTACAATCACTGTATGCGATCACAATAAGTAGCCTGTCAGTAAAAATCTTCAGGTGTTCTTTAAGGACGTTTTAAGTACAGTAATTAAAATTATAATCCAAACTGAGCTGATTTATTGTCGTACATAAGAAACTTTTAGATTCCTACCCACATCACGTAGATATTAATGATTTTTTTTCAGAATTTCAGAAAAAATTGGTAAAGATTGTGATACATGAGGGACGAAAACAAGAGTTGGTTAATATTTGTCAATATAGTTTGATCCGGGTTTTCAACCCGAATCAGTCTATATTAATTGACAAATAAATTCGCAATATAAACCGAATTTGAGGTCACAATCAACTTTCTATTATATACATATGTAATATATATATGTCGTGCCGAAAAGGTATAACTAGCGATTTTGGCTTAAATAGCAACGTTCTTCTTGCCGAATAAAGCAAGCGAAAATTTATGTATGTAATAATTACGCAAAAATCTTTCTGAACCTAACGAAAAAATATATTTCATTATGTTTGTTTATTATTAAATTACTGCAAACTTACCTAAAATATATTTAGTTGTATCATGTGGGAGTTCGATACGTGGATTAGGGTAGAAATACTCACGTAGGCTGTTTTACGTATATTGCTGTTATGTGGACAGAGCTCTTGCCAGCCGTACCTATCTCCTTGCTACCACACGTAATACTGACTAGCCGTCTGGCCAGTACCCAGTAGGTCTTTGAATACTGCTGAGGTCAGCACAATATGAAAGACCGTGACTCAAGAGACGGTTGATCGTTGAGTCAGACGGTACTGGTAACTGGTTACTACTACTGAGACTGGTAACTGGTTACTACTACTGAGAGTTGGATTAGGCTAAATTAAATTGCACTTGTTATAATAAGGTTAGATAAATTTTCTAAGATTCTTTTGGTACAAAATTACTAATTTTTACATTACCATAAACGAAAAATGTATGTCTTTAAACGTATAAGAGAAAATTTTAGAAAGGACTTAATTTTAAATGAGTTCTTAATAATTGACCAATTTTATCTATTCGGAACGACCACACACACACACACACACACACACACACACACACACACACACACACACAAACACACACACACACACACACACACACACACACACACACATATATATATATATATATATATATATATATATATATATATATATATATATATATATATATATATATATATATATATATATATATATATATATATATGTCGTGCCGAATAGGCAGAATTTGAAATCTTGGCTTAAATAGCAACGCTCATCTTGTCATATAAGACAAGCGAAAATTTGTGTATGCAATAATTTCGCCAAAATCATTCTGAATCTAACGAAAAAAAAATATTTCACTGTGTTTGTTTAGTATTAAATTATTGTAAACAAATCTAAAACATATTTAATTGGGTTAGGCTAAAATAAGTTGTTCTTATAATAAGGTTAGGTAAGTTTTCTAACATTCTTTTGTTGCAAAATTAAAATTTTTTACACCAACATTAATGAAAAAATCTAGCTTTAAACGTATAAGAGACATTTTTAGAAAGGATTTAATTTTAAAAGGGTTCTTGCTAATTAACCAGTTTTACATATTCGGCACGATATATATATATATATATATATAATATATATATATATATATATATAATATATATATATATATATATATATATATATATTGCTGTAGCAGTTATGCCGGGAGCAATGGGCTAGTAACCCCTTCTCCTGTAGACATTTACTAAAAAAGAGAAGAAAAACTTTATAAAACTGGGAAGCTTGAATGTGCGTGGATGTAGTGCGGATGACAAGAAACAGATGATTGCTGATGTTATGAATGAAAAGAAGTTGATGTCCTGGCCCTAAGCGAAACAAAGCTGAAGGGGGTAGGGGAGTTTCGGTGGGGGGAAATAAATGGGATTAAATCTGGAGTATCTGAGAGAGTTAGAGCAAAGGGGGGGGGTAGCAGTAATGTTAAATGATCAGTTATGGAAGGAGAAGAGAATATGAATGTGTAAATGCAAGAATTATGTGGATTAAAGTAAAGGTTGGATGCGAGAAGTGGGTCATAATAAGCGTGTATGCACCTGGAGAAGAGAGGAATGCAGAGGAGAGAGAGAGATTTTGGGAGATGTTAAGTGAATGTATAGGAACCTTTGAACCAAGTGAGAGAGTAATTGTGGTAGGGGACCTGAATGCTAAAGTAGGAGAAACTTTTAGAGAGGGTGTGGTAGGTAAGTTTGGGGTGCCAGGTGTAAATGATAATGGGAGCCCTTTGATTGAACTTTGTATAGAAAGGGGTTTAGTTATAGGTAATACATATTTTAAGAAAAAGAGGATAAATAAGTATACAAGATATGATGTAGGGCGAAATGACAGTAGTTTGTTGGATTATGTATTGGTAGATAAAAGACTGTTGAGTAGACTTCAGGATGTACATGTTTATAGAGGGGCTACAAGTATATCAGATCACTTTCTAGTTGTAGCTACACTAAGAGTAAAAGGTAGATGGGATACAAGGAGAATAGAAGCATCAGGGAAGAGAGAGGTGAAGGTTTATAAACTAAAAGAGGAGGCAGTAAGATATAAACAGCTATTGGAGGATAGATGGGCTAATGAGAGCATAGGCAATGGGGTCGAAGAGTTATGGGGTAGGTTTAAAAATGTAGTGTTAGAGTGTTCAGCAGAAGTTTGTGGTTACAGGAAAGTGGGTGCGGGAGGGAAGAGGAGCGATTAGTGGAATGATAATGTGAAGAGAGTAGTAAGGGAGAAAAAGATAGCATATGAAAAGTTTTTACAAAGTAGAAGTGATGCAAGGAGGGAAGAGTATATGGAGAAAAAGAGAGAGGTTAAGAGAGTGGTGAAGCAATGTAAAAAGAGAGCGAATGAGAGAGTGGGTGAGATGTTATCAACAAATTTTGTTGAAAATAAGAAAAAGTTTTGGAGTGAGATTAACAAGTTAAGAAAGCCTAGAGAACAAATGGATTTGTCAGTTAAAAATAGGAGAGGAGAGTTATTAAATGGAGAGTTAGAGGTATTGGGAAGATGGAGGGAATATTTTGAGGAATTGTTAAATGTTGATGAAGATAGGGAAGCTGTGATTTCGTGTATAGGGCAAGGAGGAACAACATCTTGTAGGAGTGAGGAAGAGCCAGTTGTGAGTGTGGGGGAAGTTCGTGAGGCAGTACGTAAAATGAAAGGGGGTAAGGCAGCCGGGATTGATGGGATAAAGATAGAAATGTTAAAAGCAGGTGGGGATATAGTTTTGGAGTGGTTGGTGCAATTATTTAATAAATGTATGGAAGAGGGTAAGGTACCTAGGGATTGGCAGAGAGCATGCATAGTTCCTTTGTATAAAGGCAAAGGGGATAAAAGAGAGTGCAAAAATTATAGGGGGATAAGTCTGTTGAGTATACCTGGCAAAGTGTATGGTAGAGTTATTATTGAAAGAATTAAGAGTAAGATGGAGAATAGGATAGCAGATGAACAAGGAGGCTTTAGGAAAGGTAGGGGGTGTGTGGACCAGGTGTTTACAGTGAAACATATAAGTGAACAGTATTTAGATAAGGCTAAAGAGGTCTTTGTGGCATTTATGGATTTGGAAAAGGCGTATGACAGGGTGGATAGGGGGGCAATGTGGCAGATGTTGCAGGTGTATGGTGTAGGAGGTAGGTTACTGAAAGCAGTGAAGAGTTTTTACGAGGATAGTGAGGCTCAAGTTAGAGTATGTAGGAAAGAGGGAAATTATTTCCCAGTAAAAGTAGGCCTTAGACAAGGATGTGTGATGTCACCGTGGTTGTTTAATATATTTATAGATGGAGTTGTAAGAGAAGTAAATGCGAGGGTCTTGGCAAGAGGCGTGGAGTTAAAAGATAAAGAATCACACACAAAGTGTAAGTTGTCACAGTTGCTCTTTGCTGATGATACTGTGCTCTTGGGAGATTCTGAAGAGAAGTTGCAGAGATTGGTGGATGAATTTGGTAGGGTGTGTAAAAGAAGAAAATTGAAAAGTGAATACAGGAAAGAGTAAGGTTATGAGGATAACAAAAAGATTAGGTGATGAAAGATTGGATATCAGATTGGAGGGAGAGAGTATGGAGGAGGTGAATGTATTCAGATATTTGGGAGTTGACATGTCAGCGGATGGGTCTATGAAAGATGAGGTGAATCATAGAATTGATGAGGGGAAAAGGGTGAGTGGTGCACTTAGGAGTCTGTGGAGACAAAGAACTTTGTCCTTGGAGGCAAAGAGGGGAATGTATGAGAGTATAGTTTTACCAACGCTCTTATATGGGTGTGAAGCATGGGTGATGAATGTTGCAGCGAGGAGAAGGCTGGAGGCAGTGGAGATGTCATGTCTGAGAGCAATATGTGGTGTGAATATAATGCAGAGAATTCGTAGTTTGGAAGTTAGGAGGAGGTGCGGGATTACCAAAACTGTTGTCCAGAGGGCGGAGGAAGGGTTGTTGAGGTGGTTCGGACATGTGGAGAGAATGGAACGAAACAGAATAACTTCAAGAGTGTATCAGTCTGTAGTGGAAGGAAGGCGGGGTAGGGGTCGGCCTAGGAAAGGTTGGAGGGAGGGGGTAAAGGAGGTTTTGTGTGCGAGGGGCTTGGACTTCCAGCAGGCATGCGTGAGCGTGTTTGATAGGAGTGAATGGAGACAAATGGTTTTTAATACTTGACGTGCTGTTGGAGTGTGAGCAAAGTAACAGGCAAGACAGTGATGGAGTGAATGATGGTGAAAGTTTTTCTTTTTCGGGCCACCCTGCCTTGGTGGGAATCGGCCAGTGTGATAATAAAAAAAATATATATATATTGCTGTAGCAGTTATTCGGTATATGTGGCCTCAGGCGATATGTTCGGTACAAGGTTCACCCTGAGGTCGTTCCCTTTGAGTGAAGTTTGGAGCCGTTTGGGGTCTTTGCCCATCCCTAATCTTTATAACTCTGCATTTCCTGGAGTTAAATTCTAGAAGCCACTTGTCAGACTAACCCTGCAGCCTGTCCAGGTCCATTTCCTGGTCCTCACCTCTTTGTATTTCACATTATGTGCAAACAGGGATACCTCTGTCTCACGTTATCCCATTTTCGTACACAAAAAATTGTATCAGCCCCAGTAAAGATCCTAGTGGAACCTCACCGTCACACTTGCTCATTCCAACAACTCTTATCAGATGAACACTCGTTGTTTCCTTCATGTTAAGTATTCCTTATTCCATTGTAATGCTTTCCCTTATGTTCTTTCTCGCTCCTCTAGCATTTGTTCTAATGTGTGTGTGTGTGTGTGTGTGTGTGTGTGTGTGTGTGTGTGTGTGTGTGTGTGTGTGTGTACACCAGACATCAAAGGCAAGCAAACAAAGGCGGTATGTTGTATGTGGCTGCTCTTTAAGACAGTGATTTATACATCAGTCAGGTGATACGTTTAAGCAGATTTATTTGTACAGTTCCAGAAAGTGTTGCTGTACATTGTTCTTGTCATATTGTCCTGTCACATCGAGAGTGAAACAGAAACCTGTTACTGTTCTGAACTCTAGAATTATTGCTGATATTTTAGTTTTGTCTCTTGAACATGTAAGTTGTCAGGTAAATCTTACAAACTTCTTCATTCATTCAGTGTACATTCGTCTTTACTTTGTGTGTTTCTTAATAGTTCATATTCCTTTAGGTTCTTTTTCCAGTGTTGGCTTCACCGAGCCTAGCCGCGGGGCCATGATATCTGGGAAACCTAACAGATGCATGTTAGATATAAGCTACATATCAGAGTAATTTGCAGGATAACTGTGGAAAAGTGACCTTCAACACTGAGTCGACTCATAAATCTGCCTCATTCGTACTTTTTTTTTGTAGAAAATTCCACAACATTGATAAAATTATACATTCAGTCATACTTCAAGTAAAAAAAAATATGAAGGGCTTTATGAGCAATTGTCATAATCCACAAACGTCTTGAATTGTTGTGAGGAATTGTGAGAGTGATGTTATGAGGATGTCGTATAAATGGTATACAGTACTGACTAGTTGATGTGAAGAGACGTTTCGTCAGTAAAGATACGTCAGTCCTCATTATGTCTTAAGCTTCGTCAACCTAGATTTTCAAAACTTAAAAAAAAATTCTCTTGTATTCGCTACCTTGATTTTAAAGTAATTTTCTCGCATTTGTATCACATGTTGCAAACAATTTGATGTCATTTGTAAATTAAAAAGTAAAGTTATTACTTGTTAATATAATTTATTTGATTTTGAAACCAAAGGAACTAAATGCCACAAAAAGTAACTAGTGTATATTATATATGATTCAGAGCTTGTTAGTTAAAGTACAGCCTGTCCTCACTTAACAACGGAGTTTCGTTCCTAGGACCATGCCGTTAACCAAATTCGTCGCTTAGTGAGGAGCATACTATAATGGTAGTGAGTGTGTCAACCATCTTCGATATTGTTTTAATGTCACTTTTGCACCATTTATAACATTTCTGGCATACAGTGGACCCTCATTTTTTGTGATTAATCCGATCCAGAGAGTCTGCTGAAAGTCAAAATTCATGAATGGCAAAACCATTTTCCCCATAAGAAATAATGGAAATACAATTAATCCGTTCCAGAAACCCAAAAATATATATAAAAAAAAAAATTCAAATTAAATAAAGATTTACATACAGAAAACAATGAGAAGTCAAGTACATAAATATGTAAAATAATATTACACTCACCTTTACCATATCAATTACTCAGATATGGTAAACATGAGGAAATTAAATCTTCGTCAGAGTACAAAACAAATTCTGGCCACAAAATAGAGCGAAACACCAACGTCAAAGACCTGGGAGTGATCATGTCGGAGGATCTCACCTTCAAGGACCATAACATTGTATCAATCGCATCTGCTAGAAAAATGACAGGATGGATAATGAGAACCTTCAAAACTAGGGAGGCCAAGCCCATGATGACACTCTTCAGGTCACTTGTTCTATCTAGGCTGGAATATTGCTGCACACTAACAGCACCTTTCAAGGCAGGTGAAATTGCCGACCTAGAAAATGTACAGAGAACTTTCACGGCACGCATAACGGAGATAAAACACCTCAATTATTGGGAGCGCTTGAGGTTCCTAAACCTGTATTCCCTGGAACGCAGGAGGGAGAGATACATGATTATATACACCTGGAAAATCCTAGAGGGACTAGTACCGAACTTGCACACGAAAATCACTCACTACGAAAGCAAAAGACTTGGCAGATGATGCAACATCCCCCCAATGAAAAGCATGGGTATCACTAGCACATTAAGAGACCATACAATAAGTGTCAGGGGCCCGAGACTGTTCAACTGCCTCCCAGCACACATAAGGGGGATTACCAATAGAACCCTGGCAGTCTTCAAGCTGGCACTGGACAAGCACCTAAAGTCGGTTCCTGATCAGCCGGGCTGTGGCTCGTACGTTGGTTTGT
The DNA here is from genome assembly GCF_026875155.1 of Cherax quadricarinatus. Taxonomy (NCBI): domain Eukaryota; kingdom Metazoa; phylum Arthropoda; class Malacostraca; order Decapoda; family Parastacidae; genus Cherax; species Cherax quadricarinatus. The sequence continues at coordinate 79,852,423 of NC_069405.1, forward strand.
GTGCAGCCAGCAGCAACAGCCTGGTTGATCAGGCTCTGATCCACCAGGAGGCCTGGTCACAGACCGGGCCGCGGGGGCGTTGACCCCCGGAACTCTCTCCAGGTAAACTCCAGGTAATACTATTGCGCATGTATCTGACACATCAGATCAACAGTACCACAGACGATAAAGTGAAGTATTTATTTTTCCCAACATACCTTTAGCACGGAAAATTGAGACACCATAGCATTCTAGAACTAATAGCAAGCGGAGCATGAGTAAGTATTATTAAGCGAAGCAGGTATGAAAAGAGAGTATGCAACTTTAGTCTGGGACGAGTCGTGGTAGAGGAGAAAATGAGATACAACCCTGCTGAGGGAGCCTAGTCAAGTACATTACAAGTGTAAGGTTACATGTACATATTGAGAACATAATTCTCAATATTACTGCAAGAATTTTAGTAAAGATATTCTACCGAGAATGTGAGGATAACACTGAAGGTTAAGGTGGGGTAGTGAGGAACGTTCCCAGATGTGATAGTACTCTAGACGAGAGTGAGAGAGAAGGTAGCTTCGTCATATGTGATTGTACTCTAGACAAGAGAGAGAAGGTAGCTTCGTCCTATGTCATAGTACTCTAGACAAGAGTGAGACAGAATGTAGCTTCGTCATATGTGATAGTACTCTAGACAGTGAGACAGAAGGTAGGTTCCTCGTGTGATAGTACTCTAGACAAGAGGAGACCATTCTGCATACGTAAACCTTACCCTCGCAGAATTGGGTTTAAGTGTAAACAGCCTGCATAATTAGATGTCCGAGATGAATGAATTGGTCAACTGTGTGTTTTATTATTAGCTGATCAGTTTGTCAGAAATTTTCGTGTTCACGTTCCCTCCGTATTCTGAGAATTAACAGTCTAGATTTGTGTGCACCGAATCTGCCTTTCTGTTAAACACTTCTTTGTATATATTTATTCTTCCTCAGAATCCGTAGAGTGCATGAATACAGATCGATCGATCAATTCCATCCATATTGTATAGTGATTTGTACTTATAGTTTGTAATGATTACGTTAACACCCATTACGTCAAAATCATGTTGTACCATCCATTAGTTCTAAGTTATATATGAATTTGTTATTGTATAGAATCAGCCCAGATCCGCCTGCCTGTTCAGCCTATAGTATAGTAGTGTATGTCGGGACGACATACGTAACATGACCGAGCTGTCAGCATAGTTGCTGATCCCTGTATTCCCAGTATTATATAGCATAGCATATTAGTATCATCCCTGTGCTTTAGACACGAGATCCCTCGTAGGCCTTTGGCTTTGTGTGACGTCATAGGGATACACATGGGCAGTGATCCCCCTGTCCCGTCCTCACTCGGCGGCAGACCTACAAGACGTGAACAGGCTTGGCACCGGGCTCCATCTCTCATCTCAGTCTGACAATATATTTACCATCCTACAAGTGTGTCTACTTTCAACCTACGATATCTCCATTTAAGAACCCTTACGACAGAATGTAGCTTCGTCATATGTGATAGTACTCTAGACAGTGAGACAGAAGGTAGGTTCCTCGTGTGATAGTACTCTAGACAAGAGGAGGATAGAAGAGGCAACTTTCTCAGATGTGTATAGGCTAAATGAGAATATTTTTAATCCTTTTAATCATTCCAGACTTTAGGATGGGTTTTTTGAAAAATCCAGAAATGCAAGTTTTTAAGACACTTCTGAAGTGTTTGTAATGCCTGGGAAATTAAGCCATGGGAGGCGGATTCTCATTTGAGTGTAGTTGGCGCACTCTAGTGACGCATGAGTTTAGCTGACGCACTCTAGTGACACATGAGTTTAGCTGACGCACTCTAGTGATACATGAGTGCAGTTGAGTTACTCTGTTTATGAGTGCAGTTGAGTATTTCTCTTATTTGTTGTAGTTTTGGCTGGTAGTGTTCGTGAAGATATTATTGTGAGAGTATTGTGAGTGTTGAGAGAGTATTGTGAGTGTTGAGAGAGTATTGTGAGTGTTGGGAGAGTATTGTGAGTGTTGGGAGAGTATTGTGAGTGTTGGGAGAGTATTGTGAGTGTTGGGAGAGTATTGTGAGTGTTGAGAGAGTATTGTGAGTGTTGGGAGAGTATTGTGAGTGTTGGGAGAGTATTGTGAGTGTTGGGAGAGTATTGTGAGTGTTGGGAGAGTATTGTGAGTGTTGGGAGAGTATTGTGAGTGTTGGGAGAGTTGAGAATATTGTTGTAAGGGTGTTATGAAGGTGTTATGAGTTATGAGGGTGTTGCGAGTGAAGGTGTTGTGAAGGTGTTTAGTATTCTTGTGAGGGCGTTGTGCGAGTGTTGTGGTGTTATGAGTAATTGTGTGGGTGTTGTGCAAGTGTTGTGTTGTGATGGGTGTTGTGGAAGTGTTGTGTTGTGATGGGTGAGGTGTGAGGGTGTTGTTGCGAAGGTGGTGGGTGTTGTGAGGGGCGGTTGTAATGGTGTTGGGGTGTTGTAGTGTTTGTGAAGATGTGAAAGTGTTGTGAGGGTGTTGTGAAGGTGTTGTGAGGGTATTGTAAGGGCACGGTTGTGAGAGTGCGGATGCGATGGTGTAGTGAGGGTGCTGTTGTGACCATGTGGTTGTGAGGGCTTAGCGAGGGGTGTCGTTGTAAAGGTATGGTAGTGAGGTTGCGGTTGTGAGGGTGCGGTTGTCGACCCCAGGTGCGGTGGCCCTGACCCGGCCTGCGGCAGGTGCTGGTGAAGGAGTGGAGGGCGGCGCTGGCCGCAGTTTATGTGCCGTGCTCCAGGCACCCGCAGGTGTGGCCGCCCATGGCCGCAAGCCGATCCTTGTTGCTGCTACCCTTCTCTAGATGTTCTTGCCTTAAACTCCCCTCCTCACCTCAACCCCTTCTTTTTCCCTTTCTCATCTTCTTGAAGTTCTTGTTCTTTTTCCTCTTCAAATTCTTTTTGAAGTTCTTATTTTGAAGTTCTGTTACGAAGTTTTTTTTTTTTTTTTGCTAAGATTTTTATTTATTTTTAGTTCTTTTTCGAAATTCTTATTTTCTTCTCTTCTTGAAGTTGTCCCCCTCCTCTTCCTCTCTCTCTCTCTCTCTCTCTCGTCTCTCTCCTTCTCTCCTCTCCTCTCTCTCTCCCTTCTCTTCCTCTTCTCTCAATCTACTCTCTTTCTCTTCCTCTTCTTCTTCTCTCTCTTCTCTCTTCTCTCTTCTCTCTTCTATTCTCTCTTCTCTCTTCTCTTCTTCAATTCTCTCTCTCAATTCTCCTCTCTCTCTCTCTCTCAATCTCTCTCTCAATCTCTCTCCAATCTCTCATCTCTCTCTCATCTCTCTCTCAATCTCTCTCTCAATCTCTCTCTCTCTCTCTCTCTCTCTCTCTCTCTCTCTCTCTCTCTATCTCTCTCTCTCTCTCTCTCTCTCTCAATCTCTCTCTCTCTCTCTCTCTCTCCCTCAAATTTGACTTATACCAAAACATTTAGTCTAGTTTATATTATTTTCACTACGTTTTATTTTAATTTAAAGTTTATTAAGACATGAACACACAAGAACAAACACGAGAAAGAACAAGAACATTGTTTCAGCATAGTGTCACAAAACTACTGAAAATTTACCTCAGAATCTATCGTCGTTGTGATGGTTGACGAAATATACCCAACGTCTTAGAAAACCCCCGCAAGAAACAATGATTTCAGACCACTTCAAGGCGAGAGGAAGATTCACCTACAACCCAGACTGGGGATCCTTACGACGACGTTTCGGTCCTTTAGGACCATTTTCAAGTCACGACTGAAACGAGAGTAGTGACCTGACAGTGTTCCAGCGTTGGATCGAAACGTCGCCATAAGGTTCCTCCTCTAAATGTAATGTTTTTGTGAATTGTTACGGCCATGGTAGTGTGACTTTATTCTTCAAGTGTGTAAAGGGCTGTCATATCTTCAGAAGCTTGAGAATGTCTTCGTTCGTCCAAGTTTCTTTCAAAAACGCGTCAGATGCATTGATAATTTATTTCAAAATGGTTCTTAACTATTAAATCAGATTTTCTGTGCATGATTCCTGGAGGTTATTCCGGGGATCAACGCCCCCGCGGCCCGGTCCATGACCAAGCCTCCCGATGGATCAGAGCCTGATCAACTAGGCTGTTACTTCTGGCCGCACGCAGTCCAACGTACGAGCCACAGCCCGGCTGATCCGGCACAGGTCCATCTGTTTTACAGCTTTCCAGGTGATGAATGTTCATGGTGAGGTTGAGAAGACTGCTGTCAGTTGTGGCATGTGCTTACTGATTTTGGTCCAGACATGCTCTGGAAATCAACCCTCTTGGTTCCTTATGGATTACGAGAAAGTTTAACACGTCGATAATTTTTAAAAAGTTGGACTGATAGGCCAGCGGAAGGCCTCGGTCAGATGACCAAAAGCTCCAACGGCGGGCCATCATTTAAGACCCGCGTCAAGAGACACTTGTCCTGTTTCCTGACGAACCTTACCTGACACTTCAGTAATTTTTAATAGCCTTACGGATCACGAAAAACACTCTTATCCTGTTGTATATCATTGGTATTCAATACCGACAAGATGAAAAATAAGACATAGCAACAGTGTCTTATTCTTCGTCTGTTATACTGACCATAAAAGACGCTTATATGGAAAACGAATTAGGTAGTGACTTTACTTGCAATTAGTAGGTAGAGGATCGAGCATTCACATGTGGCTGTGCTGCCTGACACGCACGGATGAATGATGAACCTCTGTTGTACAATTTGCTGAATGACCCGCATGGATCCAACGCTTTTCATAAATAATAATAATTAACCTGAATGATCTGAGCAGGAAATAAGTTTGAAATGTCTGGAATTGACGATCAGTTAAGAAAAAGCAAAGAAAAGCAGGTAAATGGAAAGTAATCAAGATGATATTGGTGTTGTCATTACTGAGGGGACTTCTAACAAGGTGATTGATAATAAAGGGGCTGTTGATAACGATAATGATCACGGGATATTTGAGCTTTTTACTGTCATAAAAGAGCCTATTGTCTAATGTGATTTAAGGGTCAGACACTCAGAGGGTAAACACCATCAGACACAGAGGGTAAACACCATCAGACACTCAGAGGGTAAACACCATCAGACACTCAGAGGGTAAACACCATCAGACACTCAGAGGGTAAACACCATCAGACACTCAGAGGGTAAACACCATCAGACACTCAGAGGGTAAACACCAGACAATCAGAGGTAAACACCATCAGGTGAACCATTTATCCTGTCACTCAGATAATAAATTTATTCATCTCTGTTCAAAAAAAAAAAAAATCTTTGAATCTTCTGTCTTAAATGAACATGGAAAAGTTAAGAGTTTTATAACCTTGGTCGACTCCGCCCGAGGGTTCTTGATCCAAGGAATTAAACTTACCCATGGCTTGAGTCTGATTCCATTGTTTCTCAGGTGCAGTGGTATATCTGCTGCCACGGTAATTCACCCATCAGTTTAAGAGTAATAATAATGAATGCATTCACAATTGGATGTATTTTTTTTTTTGTAAATAGGAAGATTGTTCATGGTACATAATGGTCACAGATGCGACTAATGTGACGATTTATTGTGGCAACGTTTCGCTCTCCAGGAGCTTTGTCAAGCAGTTACGAAAAATACATAGACACAGATGGTATATGTATAGGTACCACGTGAGGTGCTAGATAGGTAGTAGTGGTGGTGGTGGTGGTAGTAGTAGTAGTAATAGTAGTAGTAGTAGTATTGATAGTAGCAGTGGTAATAGTAGCAGTAGCAGTATCCCTAATATTCCTTTGATAAGTTCCAAGTGTTTTTTTTTTTTTTTTTTTTTTTAACTCCCGGAGCCAGGCCATGGGCCAGTGGTGGTGGTAGTAATAGTAGTAGTAGTAGATTCCTAGTGATATTTCGATAAATATTCCACCAAAATTAATTGAAAATGACGGTAATTTTAAAAATATTTGAGGGCGGAGCTATAATAAGCAGTTCAGTGATGCTCGGAGTTGTCAGTACCATAACTGTGTTCACTTACCATTTTGTCCTAGGCACATGTCGATTAGACCATAGGCTGTTGTGTTGTGTGATGTGTTGTGGTGTAGTGTTGTGTGTGTGTGTGTGTGGTGTGATGTGTGTGTGTGTGTTAGTGTCTTACTTTATGTTTATTGTTGAGGGTTGTATTTCTATATGTATACCTATTTATTGCTAAGTGATTCGGGACAACGAGTTTGAGGAGAATTTCTTAGACGTCTGATTCTGCATGGGAGTCGAAGACAAGATCCTCTGATTATGAGTTGAGCGCTTAGCCGTTTTTCAGGCATTTATTTCGAACCCCCAAACAAATTTCAAAATTAGGGTTTGAGGGCAAGAGCTGAGAGTGATGTTAAAGGGGACGTAAGTTCCCTCGTCCTCTAATAACATGTCCATATTTGTGTACGAATGGTATACAATACCGACAAAATGAGATTAAGACACATGTGCAACATCTGGGTATCTTTATTGTAGACGTTTCGCCATCCAGTGGCTTTATCAATACAAATTCTAGGACATAACTTGAAGACAGTAGAACTATGTACAGAAGATGAGGTAATCAGTCCCTCAACCTAGGAGTAGGTGCGAAGAGCACCATAGTCGTGGAGATTCTGAAGCAGAAGAAAGGATCCTGGCGCTTATATAGTAACGTCAGGTGTAGCAGACGAGGGCATATTCACTGGTAGGCGGGATTCCACAGTGGAAGTAGGTCCTTCCCAAAGAGATGGGTTAGTTGTAGTAGTAGTTGTCGTAGTCGTGAAGGTTATGTACATGTCCATAGCCTTCACGACTACGACAACTACTACTACAACTACTACTACAACTAACCCATCTCTTTGGGAAGGACCTACTTCCACTGTGGAATCCCGCCTACCAGTGAATATGCCCTCGTCTGCTACACCTGACGTTACTATATAAGCGCCAGGATCCTTTCTTCTGCTTCAGAATCTCCACGACTATGGTGCTCTTCGCACCTACTCCTAGGTTGAGGGACTGATTACCTCATCTTCTGTACATAGTTCTACTGTCTTCAAGTTATGTCCTAGAATTTGTATTGATAAAGCCACTGGATGGCGAAACGTCTACAATAAAGATACCCAGATGTTGCACATGTGTCTTAATCTCATCATGTCCATATTTACTATCGTATTTGCTTTGTTTTGTAAGGTGAAGTCCAGGATCTTTCCTTAATTCATGGTATAACTAAACAAATCTCTGATGACAGTTGTGTTGTAGAGATCTGAGCTTTGCACATTTAAGTACTTTCTGGACTAGAACAACCATGATAATATGAGGTACTTGAGGGCCTTATCTCAACTCTGCGCACTGTTATAACAACTTACCGGAGAGAGAGATATGGGAAGAAATATAAATCCAGCGAAGAGCAAGGGTACCGCTGGCATAATAAAAGAGCACTGTTAACATCTTACAAGAAGATCAGAAACATTACTGGGACAAGTGTAGAAGTCTTTAAGAGGAAACTCGTCAAGTGCCTCCGCCACGTGCCCGATCAACTAGACTGTGATGGATATGTGGGCCAGCGGAGGGCCGGCATCCTGGTTGCCCAGTTAAGCACCAAACAAGCCTGGCCCAGGGCCGGGCTGCGAGAGTATACAAACTCTTGAAACCCGTCAGAGATATATAAAAATTATGAGCTATCTTAAGAGCCCGTCTTCCACCTCTGAATTATCCCTTACGTAACCTCAACGTCTTCTAATTTCTAGACTCCTAATTCTCTGCATAATATTCACGCCACGCATTTGTCTCAGACATAGCAATTATCTGGTCCGCCTCCAGCCTCGTCCACACTGCATTTGAAAACCCATCTCCTCACCCGTGTAAAATTTTTGGTATCTTCTTGCTCAGATACACTGACATTTCACCTTCATTGATAAACTTGTGTCATCAGACGCCTCAACTCCCCGCCTTCTTTATTATTTATCCCCCTCGTCTTCTATCATTCACCTCCTTCCATAAATCCATCTGCTGGTATATTCATTCCCAGGTATCTAAATAGTTACATTAAGTTCCTCTCTACTACGCCCTTCATTCTGATTTTCAATCTTGTATTGCTCATTTTTTACTCTCGTCTTTCTCTTTTCTATGTTCATTTTTATCCTTTTTTGCACATCCTTCCAAATTTCTTCGTCATCCTTTGCGAATTATCATCAGAATGTCCTACAAGCAAAGTCATCAACGAAGAAAACAACTGATAACTGTGACAACTTCCGCTCAGTATCAGGTTCATTGTCTTTTAATGTCACATCTCTTTTCAACATGCTAGTATTCACATTTTATACAAGCACATCTTTAAATACATTAATAAAAATGGGGACATTACGCATCTATGTTTAAGGACTAATTTCATTGGAAAATCGTCTGTCTCTCTCCCATGTACTCTGACCTGAGCTTCTCACCCCTCATAAAGGTTCTTTACTGGAGAAGTGCATTCACATTTCTCTTGCTTATTCCGTACGTTTGCAACATTGCTCTTCTATCATAACTTTTATAAGTTCATAAATGTGAGGAGTACTATATTACTTGTTTTTAATGTAAGTATTGTTCACTTATATAAGTGATCTACAGTTGATCTACGTATTTCTTACCTTTCTTTAATATCACATGTTCTCTTACAGTCCTTCTCTCTGACCCTTAACTCTTTCAATAATTATTTACCGTGCCATTTTATCCGGTATATTTTAAATTAATATGCCATTAAAACTTACACTCTTGTTCCATTTTCCCTTTTACAAAGCAACTATGCATACTTTCTGCCAATCCTTAGTTACCTTCCCTTCTTTCACTCCTCTACTGAAATAAATGCAGAAATCACTCCAAATCTATATCTCCACCTACTCTTATCAGACTTAGTTCCATCTCTCCCAGCTGCTTTACTCACTTTCATTCAACTCACTGCTCCATACACTTTTCCCACACTCATCTATGGCTCTTCCCTACCACTACCAAATCTTACTGCTCCTTGCCAGTGAAAGGAAATCTCTGCTTCCCTTTCATCAACACTATTCGATAATCCAAAATAGTCCCTTCATGCCCCGCTTTTTTTCGTTCTTAACTGCTAAGTCCATTTGCTCTGCAGGCCTTTTTTAGCGTATTATTTACAAAAACTGTTTTTATTCTCACCTGTTCTTTTTATTCTGTACCCCCTCTCCATTAATTCTGCCTCTTACATTTTTTATTTTTTAAAAAAATCGTTCATATATAGCCTGGTGGCTAAAGCTCCCGCTTCACACACGGAGGGCCCGGGTTCGATTCCCGGCGGTGGAAACATTTCGACACGTTTCCTTACACCTGTTGTCCTGTTCACCTAGCAGCAAATAGGTACCTGGGTGTTAGTCGACTGGTGTGGGTGGCATCCTGGGGGACAAGATTAAGGACCCCAATGGAAATAAGACAGACAGTCCTCGATGACGCACTGACTTTCTTGGGTTATCCTGGGTGGCTAACCCTCCGGGGTTAAAAATCCGAACGAAATCTTATCTATCTTACCTCCTCATTCCACCAATCGTTTCTCTTTCTATATCACCCACCCTCCTATAACCACAAATATCTGGTGAGCACTTTAGCACAGTATTCTTAAATCTACCCCATACCCTGTCAACCTCTTCATTACCTACCCTCTCTGTAGCCCATCTTTGATTCAGTAGTTGCTGCTACATCCCACTTATTTCATCTTCATTCGCTTTCACTTCTCTCGTACCCACTAACAACATTCTCGTTGTATTCCATATTACTCCTAATGAAGCTACTAATAATGATCTGATATACAAGTCGCTTCTCTGTCAACAAGTATTATCTAGAAGTCTATCCATAAACCATTTATACATCAAATCAAAGTCTAGCAAACTGCTTAGGTTAGGTTAGGTAAGGTTCGTCAGGAAACAGGACAAATGTTTCCTGACGCGGGTCTTAGTCAGATGATGACCCGCCTTTGGAGCTTTTGGTCATCTGACCGAGGCCTTCCGCTGGCTTACCGGTCCACCCCTTTAAAAATTATGATCATTTATAACCAGGCTAGCAAACTGCTGTCACTGCACACTTCATTATCTTTATTTCCTTCAAAGAAGTGTAACGTGTTACCAAACCTCTTCCAATCCATATATTCAGTTAGAGGTCTGTCTACATCAATCTCTCCCATTTTAACAGAGTGAGGGTGGACGGTGGTGGACAGTAAACAATCTGCGAGATACTATCGTCCTGTCGGGGGAAAATGAAAACCTAATTTTTTTTACACTCTGATAGGCTTGCTGGTCTTTTCTGTCTCGTGAACGCGTAAGATGACAAGTCCAAAAAACTTCTACTGACATTCTGTATGCATATATCTTTACTTTCCTATGTGCTTCTTGATTATTCTCAATCTTTTATATTTTTCTTTCCAACTTATGAGGTCTGATCTGACACCTGGTCCAGGGAAGGTAATAACCGAACCAATAACAGAACAGGGTCGCCCACAATTATTATTCTATTTTGCTCAAAACTCTCTAGCCTAGTGACTCTAAACCGGGGGCCTCGCCCCCTAGGAGGGCGTGAGTATTTTCTGGAGTGAGGGGGGGAGGGGGGGCTCGAATCCACAACAGACGAAGTTGGAAATAAAAAAAAAATACAATTAACCCGTAAACTGTCCAAGCAGATCTACGTTCACATGTGTACTGCTACAAGAGTAGATCTTAGTTTTTTTTACATATTTTCAAATATAACAAAAAAAAGTAGATCAAAGTTTTTTTTACACATTTTCAAATGTAGAAAAACAAAAAGATCTACTTTTTTATTTTTTTACATGCTTTCAAATGTTGAAAAAACGTATATATACGTTTGGACCGTTTACGGGTTAAGAATGAAAATTAATTTCTCAAATTTTTCCTATTTAAATAAAGAACACATAATTTTTACATTTGCAATTTTATTTGAAGGATGTGATGTAAATGGTGAAAAAAAAACCCGACAAGTTGAGGACTTGGGCAACATTTAGGAATCTTTATTAAAGGAACGTTTCGCCAACCAGTGACTTCTTCAGTCCAATACAGAGAAGAACGGCGGAAGATGAGGAGTTTGAGGTAATCAGTCCCTCAGTCTGTGGTCGACTCCATACTGAGGGACTGATTACCTCAAACTCCTCATCTTCCGTCATTCTTCTCTGTATTGGACTGAAGAAGCCACTGGTTGGCGAAACGTTCCCTTACCTGGAGGTTACCTGGAGGTTATTCCGGGGATCAACGCCCCCGCGGCCCGGTCCACGACCAGGCCTCCCGATGGATCAGGGCCTGATCAACTAGGCTGTTAACTGCTGGCCGCACGCAGTCCGACGTACGAGCCACAGCCCGGCTGATCCGGCACCGACTTTAGGTATCTGTCCAGCTCTCTCTTGAAGGCAGCTAGGGGTTTATTGGCAATTCCCCTAATGCTTGATGGGAGGCTGTTGAACAGTTTTGGGCCCCGGACACTTATGGTGTTTTCTCTTAGTGTACCAATGGCGCCCCTACTTTTTATTGGCGGCATTTTGCATCGCCTGCCCAGTCTTTTACTTTCGTAGGGAGTGATTTCTGTGTGCAGATTTGGGACCATTCCTTCCAAGATTTTCCAAGTGTAGATTATGATATATCTCTCCCTCCTGCGTTCCAACGAGTACAAGTCAAGTGATTTCAAGCGTTCCCAGTAGTTAAGGTGCTTGACAGAACTTATACGTGCGGTAAAGGATCTCTGTACACTCTCTAGATCTAGATTCCTAAATATTGCCCAAGTGTCTCAGTCTTCATCTCTTTGGGGGGGGGGCGGGGGCGGGGGCGGGGGCGAGCGTGGAGGTGAGAACCACCTATGATAGATGGCGCCACACAAAACACGTTAAGAGACAATGTTATAGACATGAGCTTAACAGTTCCCAAAATTGTTTGCCTCTTCAAACCTTTCCCCTCAAGGAAGGTTCCTTGACGCTGGTGAGGGGCTCTTGATCTAGGGAATTTGATCTGTGCTCCAGTTTCCTAAATTGAGCCTGAATACCTTCCATACCTCCCCCCCCCCCTCATGCACTGTATAATCCTACACTCCACCATGACAATCTACACACCTTTCACTCCAGGTGCGTCAACGCTTCTCACTTCCCACGTTTATTATAATCCACCTAATTCCTGAATTAAATCACTTCCCTTCATTTCTTTCCACAGATGATCATTTAATATTACTGATAATCCTTCTTAAGGGGCAAGTCAGTTCCCCTGTTTTCTAATGTATTTTTCCCTATAATCTACCTTGTCCATAATTACTATCGCATTTACTTTGCTTTCGTAAGGTGAAGTCCAGGATTTTTCCTTAATTCATGGTATAACTTAACATATCTTTGATGACAAAGATAATTCACGATTGTACCACATCGCTTCACAACTTTGGCGGGCTTCCTTGTGATTGGCTGGTTGAACCAAGGTACTGGCATATCGATGGAGTCCCTGCTCGTTATACCCTTAGCACCTGGTTCACTGGTCAGGAGGCAGCCTATATGGATATGTGACATACGCCGAATAAAATTTAACATACTCTTAGCATGCCACACCATTTGTCTAGTATTATGATTTCTAGTTCATGTAGTCAATCGTTCTAACTTTTGTTTCTTAGCGTACCTTTCTTCCTCTCTATGTCCCGTCCCTACCTCCCGTCGTCTTCTATGTATACTGGCTTCCTTACCTTCGTGTGTTAGTGTGACTTGTAAATGGTCCCAGTCGGACCATATCGTCGTCATAATCTTCTCGGTCCAAGTCGGACCGAAACGTCGTCGTAAGCTTCTCTCTTCTATGTGCGGGTTATTTGTGTATTCTTCAGTTCCAGTCTTGGGAGAGACCTCTGGATACAGTGTTAACTGGATGAGGCTTAATTCTGTATTCAAAGATGGATCAAATATATGAAGTTCTAATATATGTTCAGTATTATGTTAATTATATTTAGTGTTGACAAGTAGATGAATAAAACACGTGTTGCACTTGTCTGAATCAACTTCTGTTTGGCTTCCTAAATGTCATTCCAAAAGTTGTTAGATTTACGTATGTCGCTGGTATATGATTTGTTGTTTCTGGCAGACTGTCTAATGAAGTGTGAGAGTATTGCTTGTTTGATCCCTGGAGCTGCTCTTCATACAGATGTACCTTCTCCTTGGTCTCCCTGTACCCTCACACAGGTGGTACCTTCTTTCTGGTCTCTCTGTACCCTCACACAGGTGGTACCTTCTTTCTGGTCTCCCTGTACCCTCACCCAGGTGTACTTTCTTGATCTCCCTGTACCCTCACACATTTAATTACTACCCATTTTCCTAGGTTACATTTAGCGCTTCACGTTTCTGAACAATCCTGTACGCAGTCGAGGTCATCTTGCACTTTTCTGAAGTTCTCCACTGATCAAATTCCCACCATGAACTTGGCGCCACCAGCAAACACTGCACACTCATCCTCGTCTCCTTCAAGATAACTCAGTAGCGAGAGACGAGGAGTGGCGAGGACAAACAATATTAAAAAAAAATCTTATGCAGCATTTTGTTACATAGTTTTTTTTGGGTTGCAAATTCACCTGATCCTAGATGTATAAATGTTGCGTCTGGCAGCATAAATTACTCTTGCAAAAAATTTAGATAGCCACACCTTGTCCCATTTAGATTCAATTCCTATTCATATGTAGTCTGACAGTCAGATACTTCATCACCCAATACATATATCTGACACTGCTATATATATATATATTATATATATATATAATATATATATATATTATATATATATATATATATATATATATGTATATATATATATTAGTATATATATATATTAGTATATATACATATATATAGTATATATATATATATATATAGTATATATATATATATATATATATATATATATATATATATATATATATATAATATATATATATATTATAATGTACATATATATAAGCAAACAATCGCAGACGGGCGATCTTAACCATGCAGGACAAGCCACGAAGGGGGGGGGTGGAAATCTTTAGCTCAAGTACTTTCACACTTCTCAGTGAATCATCAGGAGCTGTGCAGTGTTGCAAGGGAGCAACCAAAGCAGGGAGAGAGGTCTCAGAGTAGCGTAGGTGTCACCGTCCACGGTTACTCTTGGACTGGGTTAGTGGTCGGTGCCAACCCCACCCTACCATCATCCCCCTACTCCCCATATAGGGTAGGAGGGTTTCTGAGATGTCAGGTATGAAATTTTAAGATATAAAAAAGGCCAGCCCTAAACTTTTTCTAATCGTTTATTACAAGTCATGTGATCTGAGAAAATAAGTTTCTCGTTAGATACTGTAGACATGGAAAGCTATTATTCTGTGTGACCTTTTCAAATAATGAAAGAAAGGAATATAATGTGCTCTTTGTCAGTTTAAATGTCCTGCTCTGAGGTACTCGAATGTTCTACCCATGTACTCTGAGGTACTAGAATGTTCTACCCATGTACTCTGAGGTACTGGAATGTTCTACCCATGTACTCTGAGGTACTGGAATGTTCTACCCATGTACTCTGAGGTACTAGAATGTTCTACCCATGTACTCTGAGGTACTGGAATGTTCTACCCATGTACTCTGAGGTACTGGAATGTTCTACCCATGTACTCTGAGGTACTAGAATGTTCTACCCATGTACTCTGAGGTACTAGAATGTTCTACCCATGTACTCTGAGGTACTAGAATGTTCTACCCATGTACTCAGAAGTATCTCTTCCTAAATATTGTCTACTATTTTTCTCTGTATCGGTTAATATGCCATACATGGGGATGTTCTATGCCTATCCGATAATATTTCTATGATCTAAATTCTACTAATACCCTTTAACCTCTGCTTATGTTATCTCGTTATCTTGTGTACTTATCACTGTATGGTACGTTAACAGCTACAGGTGTTATATAACCATCACAACTGACGTGGTTTGAAGTTTTGGTGCGTAGACCCTGGACGGGCGTCACCAGTCCATCAACTCACCTGGCATGATGAACAATCCTGTGATTTTGTATAGCATTGTTGTTTAAGATTGTGTACAATGGACTCTACTAAATAATGATCGAGCTTGTATAACCCATAATTTGAGTTGTATACTGTATTCCTTTCATGTTTCAAGAGGGAAGATTCAATTATGTTTCTTTCCATGCCAGAACTGTTTACCTGAAGTTTACCTGGAGAGAGTTCCGGGGGTCAACGCCCCCGCAGCCCGGTCTGTGACCTTGGCAGCATCCCACCCCGGTGGGTGATTACATGCACTAACGTGGTTATAGATAGCATTCGACTCCTGCCCTGTCCTGACTGAGTATTTATGCTGGGCAATTGTGGTTTCCAGAAATTTACCCTCCTACCCCCATATGGGGAGTAGGAGGAGGATGGTATGGTGGGGTTGGCACCGACCACTAACCCAGTCTAAGGGTAACCGTGGCCGGTGACACCTACGCTACTCTGAGACACCTCTCCCTGCTTTGGTTGCTCCCGTGTAACATTGCACAGCTCCTGATAACGCACTGAGAAGTGTGAAAGTACTTGAGCTAAAGATTTCCACCCCCTCCCCCGTGGCTTGTCCTGTATATATATATATTATATATATATATATATATATATATATATATATATATATATATATATATATATATATATATATATATATATATATATATATATGCAAAACAACCACTCTGGAAGAATAGAGAAATTCCAAGCGCTTTCGTGACTACTCACATTATCCTTGATAATGTGAGTAGTCACGAAAGCGCTTGGAATTTCTCTATTCTTTCAGAGTGGTTGTTTTGCATATTTTGAAATCACCTGTTTACTGTGATCTTATTGCATATATATATATATATATATATATATATATGTATATATATATATATATATATATATATATATATATATATATATATATATATATATATACATATATATACCTGGAGGTTATTCCGGGGATCAACGCCCCCGCGGCCCGGTCCACGACCAGGACTCCCGATGGATCAGGGCCTGATCAACTAGGCTGTTACTGCTGGCCGCACGCAGTCCGACGTACGAGCCACAGCCCGGCTGATCCGGCACTGACTTTAGGTATCTGTCCAGCTCTCTTGAAGGCAGCCAGGGGCTTATTGGCAATTCCCCTAATGCTTGATGGGAGGCTGTTGAACAGTTTGGGGCCCCGGACACTTATGGTGTTTTCTATTAGTGTACCAATGGCGCCCCTACTTTTTATTGGCGGCATTTTGCATCGCCTGCCCAGTCTTTTACTTTCGTAGGAGTGATTTCTGTGTGCAGATTTGGGACCATTCCTTCCAAGATTTTCCAAGTGTAGATTATGATATATCTCTCCCTCCTGCGTTCCAACGAGTACAAGTCAAGTGCTTCCAAGCGTTCCCAGTAGTTAAGGTGCTTGACAGAACTTATACGTGCAGTAAAGGATATATATATATATATATATATATATATATATATATATATATATATAAAATATATATATATATATATATATATATATATATGTCGTGCCGAATAGGCAGAACTTGCGATCTTGGCTTAAATAACAACGCTCATCTTGCCATATAGGACAAGCGAAAATTTGTTTATGCAATAATTTCGCCAAAATCATTCTGAACCTAACGAAAAAAATATATTTCACTGTGTTTGTTTAGTATTAAATTATTGTAAACAAATCTAAAATATATTTAGTTGGGTTAGGCTAAAATAAATTGCGCTTGTTATAATAAGGTTAGGTAAGTTTTCTAAGATTCTTTTGGTGCAAAATAAAATTTTTTTACATTAACATTAATGAAAAAAATATATCTTTAAACGTATAAGAGAAAATTTCAGAAAGGACTTAATTTTAAATGAGTTCTTCCTAATTGACCAGTTTTACATATTCGGCACGACATATATATATATATATATATATTATATATATATATAATATATATATATAATATATATGTATATATATATATATATATATATATATATATATATATATATATATATATATATATATATATATATATATATATATATATATATATTGCTTGAAATTAGATCTACTGTTTCTCGTTAAATACATTGGCTAACAGTAGATGTATATTCTCGTTAAGATATTCTTAATTCTGCTAGGGCTGCATCGTTCGTTGGTATATACATTCTGGTGTCAGCTCTTGTTTTATGAGGGACGTCAGGGGAATATTCATCAGCCTATTTATATTGCAGCATATTTCCCAGAGGATTATAGTTGTATTTAGCTTCGTCTCATGCTTATTATGAAGCAATATCCTTCGTTAAGTGTTTATTAAAAGGTATAGCCCTCGTTAAACGTTTATGAGGTGCAATACTTCGTTAAAAAATTTTATATAACATATAATCCCTCGTTAATAGTTCAATATATATGGTCTTCGTTAAACCTTGACCTTCAACTATTACCACAACCACAGCTGCTACAAGGAACTAAGTCACCTTGACTTTTTTGGGTTATCCTAGGTAATCTACACATGCTGCCATGTAAGATAATTTACGTAACTGTATTTATGTGTACCTGGATAAATTACTTAAACGTGTATCGTTACCAGGGACTATTCTCCGTAGATTTAGGATTGGATACACACACCACTGGTTCCTCTCTTAGTGTTCGTGGCGTGCCGCTCGCTAACACCAACAGCACCCTGTTACACCTTCGATGAATGACTATTTGTTGTAATGACATACAATAAAAAATGAGTCTTTATTTTAGACGTTTTGTTCAGGACTGAGCTTAAGTCAGACTTAATAAAGCTCACTCTTGAGCGAAACGTTGTCTTAAATTCTTGCAATTTATTATGTATCTATATATTCACTCGTCGGTTTGTTGGTAAGTTTTGTTAGTGGGAGTTGAGTTCTTGTATAAACCGCTGAATGTTCTTTCTGACCAAGAAGCGATCCTCACGTTACATCCTTTCTTCCTTCCCGTATCCCCTTACTCTCTCTCTTTGCACTCCTCCCCTGCCCTTCTGTTCCTGACCTCGCACAATCCCTTCGCTGCTCTCTCTGCACCACTCCCTTCCCTCCTCCCCTACCCTCCATGACCCTCTCTCTCCTGCCTCCTCTGCAACTCTCTCCTGCACTCCATTGCTCTTCTGTTCCTGACCTTGCACAACCTCGCACTCCCTCACCGCTAACAGCACTTCTCCCTCTCCCCCGTCACCCTCAACTTCAATTCCTGATCCTCAACTCATCAACCTGGGGCATCATGTGGCCAGGATATACAATCACTGACTATTAATACCCAAAGTATGATTATTTAAGTCAGTAATACCGTGTTACACCTACGTATATTCCCGCTAACCAATACTGTTATTTGGTGTGGTGAGGACGGTTGTAGCGTGTCCACCGTCTACCTGTGTCTTGTGGTTCACCAGTCTGTTGCTTCTCGACACTCTCATGCATATGTATCGTGCCTACCAGCATATAAGGCTCACACCAGACACTGTGATTAAGTTACCACTTGAGGGTATTCACTCGCTGCTCCCAGGTGCTTCTTATGTGCCTCAATAACACATGCAGAGCAGCTGTGTGTGCACGTGTTAAGGTCTGTGGGATTTCACTTAAATCTAAGCTCTTTCTCCAGTGAATAGTGAGTGTTCGCTCGTGTTTGTGGCATTTTGTACCTTGATAAATAAGACATTCCATTAAGCCGGCCCCGGTGTTGCAAGTGTGGCCTTGATTAGTAAGACACCTGCAACAGTTAAGTATCTTTCACTCATGAAATCGTAATTACACGATTGTAAACAAACCACGGAACGGGTGGGGTTTGAACCCACTGGTCTGGAGTTTTACGACTTACTTGCCATGGGTTCTAACTCCACCCGTTCCGTGGTTTGTTAGACATCTTTATTCCGAAACGTTTCGGTTCTTCAGTCGAATACAGAGGAGGAAGCAGCGCTTGAGATGAAAAGATGATGTAATCATTCCATCACCCTCAGAGACATAGTTTTCAGGTGGTCAGTCCCTTAGTTCATGTGTGTGGTGGTGGTTTATTTTTTTCGAATTTCATGGCATTAATACTTATGTCAGATATATAATTTTTAGGGAATGTGGAAGTAATGAAAAAAATATTAACCGTATTATCCGCTCTACGTTCGTTCACTGGATTGCTAAACATGGACTTATATATATATATATATATATATATAATATATATATATATATATATATATATATATATATATATATATATATATATATAGATATATATATATAGATATATATATAGATATATAGATATATATATAATAGATATAGATATATATAGATATATATATATAGATGTATATATAGATATATATAGATATATATATAGATATATATATATAGATATATATATATATATAATATTAATTTTGTTCACACCTCTTTCGTAGCTAGTGAATGAATCTCACGAGAATAATGGTACAGTTCTACAGAAGGTTCTTGACTGGAGTTCCGCGTGTGTAAAGAAATATTTAGGTTAAGCTAACCAGGAAGGCACCACACGATCCTGGCCCAAGGCCGGGCTTTGGGAGTAGTAAAACTCTTGAACACATCAAAGGTTTATGAAAGGTGTATCTTTTAAATTTCCTGAGTGTCTTTCTTCACTACCCCTCCCCCCTTCCCTGAGTCATCTTCCAGTGAACGTTCAAGTTGGTGTTCCATATGGGTGATCTCTCGGTGGAGATCCTAGTCTTCGTTGTGTGAATATTGTCGTTGTAAAGCAGTCAAATGACCTTTTTTTCTTCCTCTGTGCATTCTTGTACTTTTTATTTTAGATTTTTTGTAGGCTTTCTCATTGGTGAGAATTTCAAGGTTCGTATGATATTGTAATCAAGTTTTCCCTACTGTGGTGTGGGTTTAACGCTCTAAAGACTTAGAACGAATGTTTAGTAGTTCTTTGTTTATTTTGTTCATTTAATTCTCTGATTTAAGTTAAATGTACTGAACTTCCCTTCTCGTTATCTTTAACAGTTCTTCATACCTGGATTTAAAACGTGTTTGTTCTTCTTAATAGGTTCTGTTATCAGTTCAATTTTGCACGTGGCGTCAAATCCAGAGGAAAATAAGCATGGGCGTCCAGGATCGTCTAGGCTTGCAACTGTATCTAGGTTCATTACACTTGTACGTGAGTCCTGGTCGTAGTTTATGAAACCCAACCTTCTGTTGTGCTGCCTTTGTCTCCCAGGCGAGGGTATATACAGTGAGAGGTATAACTGTGTAGAATATATATATCGACTGTATAATTCCATTGATATACAATAAATGTCTTAAACACAAACAAACACAGGGAACTTTATGAACACAGGTAAACACAAGGAACTTTATAAACACAGGTAAACACAAGGAACTTTATAAACAGGTAAACACAAGGAACTTTATAAACAGGTAAACACAAGGAAATTTATAAACACAGGTAAACACAAGGAACTTTATAAACACAGGTAAACACAAGGAACTTTATGAACACAGGTAAACACAAGGAACTTTATAAACACAGGTAAACACAAGGAACTTTATAAACACAGGTAAACACAAGGAACTTTATAAACACAGGTAAACACAAGGAACTTTATAAACACAGGTAAACACAAGGAACTTTATAAACACAGGTAAACACAAGGAACTTTATAAACAGGTAAACACAAGGAACTTTATAAACAGGTAAACACAAGGAAATTTATAAACACAGGTAAACACAAGGAACTTTATAAACACAGGTAAACACAAGGAACTTTATGAACACAGGTAAACACAAGGAACTTTATAAACACAGGTAAACACAAGGAACTTTATAAACACAGGTAAACACAAGGAACTTTATAAACACAGGTAAACACAAGGAACTTTATAAACACAGGTAAACACAAGAACTTTATAAACACAGGTAAACACAAGGAACTTTATAAACACAGGTAAACACAAGGAACTTTATAAACACAGGTAAACACAAGGAACTTTATAAACAGGTAAACACAAGGAACTTTATAAACAGGTAAACACAAGGAAATTTATAAACACAGGTAAATACAAGGAACTTTATAAACACAGGTAAACACAAGGAACTTTATGAACACAGGTAAACACAAGGAACTTTATAAACACAGGTAAACACAAGGAACTTTATAAACACAGGTAAACACAAGGAACTTTATAAACACAGGTAAACACAAGGAACTTTATAAACACAGGTAAACACAAGGAACTTTATAAACACAAGGAACTTTATAAACACAGGTAAACACAAGGAACTTTATAAACACAGGTAAACACAAGGAACTTTATAAACACAAGGAACTTTATAAACACAGGTAAACACAAGGAACTTTATAAACACAGGTAAACACAAGGAACTTTATAAACACAGGTAAACACAAAGAACTTTATAAACACAGGTAAACATAACAAACATCATAAATATAAGCAGGCACAACAAACATTGTAAAAACAAATATAGGAAACAGGTACAGGAACATACCAGTAGCTATACTCGGAGGACTGCTACACTCGGAGGACTGCTACACTCGGAGGACTGCTACACTCGGAGGACTGCTACACTCGGAGGACTGCTACACTCGGAGGACTGCTACACTCGGAGGACTGCTACACTCGGGGACTGCTACACTCGGGGGGACTGCTACACTCGGAGGACTGCTACACTCGGAGGACTGCTACACTCGGAGGACTGCTACACTCGGAGGACTGCTACACTCGGAGGACTGCTACACTCGGAGGACTGCGAACAATGCCAGTGTTAACCTATACATTAGGCTTCCCATAATTTTTTGATCTCAAACCGGGACATTTTTTAAGGTTTTGAAAAAACAAAACATATACATGAAACATAAAGTTTGTATTTAGTCTTTAATGCAAACAAATAAGGGCTAAAACGTACCAACGTCTCAATTAAGGACTACAGAAAGAAAAAGAATAAAATCATTAAGTGTGGAGTCACTCTTTGGAGAACCAGTTGTAAGTTTCTCTAGCATGAACCTTCCTTTAGTAATGATTTATTTGTTATTTTCTCATAAAACACGTTGCAATTTAAAGCAGAGTTCATTCTGCAGTACATTAGCCCTTTTACTGTAGATTCAATCATTCTCTTTCCTGAGACCATATATTGTTGATCAGCGAGAATAATGTTTCAGCGGGAGAGGTGGCTGGCACAAAAAATATGCATAACACGACTGAGGTTGGGTAATGTTCTGCTCCTTAAAATAATTAAAGAGTTAAGCTCGTCTTTCTTCACAGTTTTAATTAGTTATTGTTGCCATGTTTCTGTCTGGGACAAAATGACAAACTAACTGGTCTTCGGGACAGGACTTGCAAACCGGGACAGTCCCGGTTAAAACGGGACGTGTGGTAAGCCTATATATATATTTGACAAGTTTGTGTACACAAGAAGAACGGAACAAGGCAGTCTACTTATTTCCAGAGTGTAAATTCAGTGCTCTTAGAGGTTTGTGATATATTAAATCAGCTTCATCATCCTTCTCTGTATATTTTTTTATGTCTGTTCTGTAATATGGAGACCAGAACTGAGCAGCATAATTTTAAATAAGGCCTAGGTAAAGATGTATAAATACTGTGTGGTAAGTAAAGTAACCAGTAATACCACACTTATATACTGGGGTAAGCAAAGATACCAAGTAATACCACACGTTTATACTGTGTGGTATGATACGCCACTTTATGATTTTAATATCTTTGTGCCTTGTTACCTAGCAGTAAGACCTGTAAACAACTAGGGATGTGCTAAAGTATTGGTAACGGCAATTTTGGTATCGTCCCATCACTCGTAGATACCGAGGAGTTTGCCGAATGTTGTGGGTGGCACCCTAGGAAATACTTATCTTTCTCATATTATCATGGGTTATTAACCTTCCGGATTGCTAGTCCGAATAAAAGTATTTTTCCTCCACTGTTTAATGGTTCAAAGTACGGGACTAGACAGCACACGGAGAAGCCAAACAGAGTTGCTTTATGAGCCTGAATCAAAGGTAAGAAGCTGTGTGGGAACCATTTTAAATATTCAGAAGGGAATTACTCAAATATCTTCAGAGAATACCGTGTTAAGTAAGTATTAGGACATCGCGAGCGTGTGGCTTACAAAAAAGACGACTGAATATTCGTCTTGTGTGGAGAAGCTTTTGGATATCTTGGATGTTCGTCTTGTTTAGACTAGTTTTCATTACTGTGAAAGTGTGGTAGCGGGAATGAATTAGACACATGTGCAACGCTTGGGTATCATTATTCCGAAGACGTTTCGTCAACCAGTGGATTTATCAATTCAGTACAGAGGTTACTTGAAAATACTGAAACTGGAGTCGGTAGAAGAAGAGGTAATCAGTCCCTCAGACTACATGAAAGTGTTCACTAGCGTAGTGTTTCAGATTTATCAAGACTACGGTTGCGGACACCTTCATTAGGCTGAGGGACTGATTATCTCGTCTTCTACTGACTCCGGTTTCATCACTTACAAATTACCTCTGTACTGAACTGATAAAGCCACAGGTTGGTGAAAGTCTTCAGAATAAGATATCCAGGTGAAAAAGGGTATGGTGATACCGACAAGATGTGGAAAAAGGCACTCATCACTAATGAAATTATATTGTAATTGTACTGCAGACTTCACTATAAAGATATAACCTTAGTTGAACACTGACTCAAGGTTTCACCCTAGAGTATAAAAGTGGTAACATCTGAAACACCTGCCAGACTGTCTGCTGGTAACATCTGTAACACCTACCAGACTGTCTGCTGGTAACATCTGTAACACCTGCCAGACTGTCTGCTGGTAACATCTGTAACACCTGCCAGACTGTCTGCTGGTAACATCTGTAACACCTGCCAGACTGTCTGCTGGTAATATCTGCAACACCTGCCAGACTGTCTGCTGGTAACATCTGAAACACCTGCCAGACTGTTGGTAATCTCTCCACATTGAATCGCAGTTGCCATGTTGGATTGTCAAAATAAATTGGGTGTTTTGTTGCTTAAAGAACGGAAGCTTGTCAAACAAGAACACAGTATCTCTTGCGATTAAGTTACGGAGGACAGAGGTTTCGCCACGCAAGTTGAATACCCACACGGGTAAAGCGCTTCTTTTAAGCAAATAATGTGGCTTCTGGATCCCAGCCTTTCACCACCCGAGGACTATCATCCCAAGAATAAAAGCTAGTATGAAAGGGTCAATTTAAAAAGCCAATTTTAAAGGAGGTCCACATTTTGTAACATACTTGTAGCGTTATATTATGGTAAAATAGTTATAGTGTAAGTGGTAAGATGTAACAGGTAAATGCTTCAAGTTCTGTTGCAGACAAAATTACTTTATTTTAATTTTTATGAAGCATTTGAGACTAAGGTCAATAATACAAAGCTCTATAATGGAAAGATAAATGAAATTTTAATGTAATTACTAATTATTGATAGTAAATATGGTGCTACTAGGATAACCCGTCACTGACGACCAGAAGTGAAAGTTGGTTGTTGGTGGTGGCGATAAGGTTTTTGTGTTAAATGGCTTTAAATATATTGTAATTGTTAATACTGTGCAGTGAGAAGCCTACATAAAAGTAAATCTATAATTTCATGTGAGGGACACATCTATTTCTTAGAAGGTCCACAAGCGGCCCTTCGGCCGCAGGTTGGGGGACTCTGGTCTTGATGGTATCCAAATGTTTCATTAACAGCCCAAGTCGGACCGAAACGTCGTCGTAAATTTCAGTCTCATATGTGCTGGTTGTGTATTGTTCCAATAACGGTATTGTGCCTTTTTATTCTTTAACTATATACCACTAAAGGAAAATGCATAGACGTATCAATTTCAGACATTTTTCAGGTGTTAAACTGACGTGATCAGCTGGGTTAGTGTGGTGAACCAGAGCAACTGTGATAGTTTGCTGGGAACTTGTGTACAGAACTTGCCAGGGTTTGTCTTGAGTAAATGTTTCGAAGCTTTTTCGTTATAGTAACTGCGCACACCAAACACTTCACCTTTGAAGAGGAAGGCAGTAAGTGTGAGGAACAAACTGTGGTGCAGCAGTGTGTAGTCTAGTTCCCGCAGGTAGAACTGTTCCTATATTACACTGTTGCAGTGTGTAGTATAGTTCCCACAGTTCCTATATTACACTGTTGCAGATTGTAGTGTAGTTCCAACAGATATAACTGTTGTGTCCTCACACACAACAGTTTCTTCCCATCATGTAAGTATGGTTATAGAGTAGCGTAGCAGCACACTGCCGATATTCCCAGTTTTCTTGCATGGAAAAAATGTAAGGAACATCAGGAGGAGTGGTGGGTGAACTTCACACCCTGCTGTCCCTGCTGGTCTAGCAGACATATCCTGCTGTCCCTGCTGGTCTAACAGACATATCCTGCTGTCCCTGCTGGTCTAGCAAACATACCCTGCTGCCGCTGTAAGAAATCCCCAGATCCCTGAAAGTATTTAGTATAATGTAACAAGTGTACATTCATTGTGTATTTAATAATGTTAATATAAAGAAGCAAACTAGTAATGACTGTGTAATAGTAACTCAAGCTGTATTTGTAACTCAAGCTTCCAAGCTGCCATAACTGACTTAAACCACTGAATACTTTGTATCCCCTGACGATATTCTCTTCTCCTTGTTTAAGTCTCCAAGCTCAGGCTGACGGATTTAATTATCCTGTATCTGAAACCTATCCTATGTGATGGAATGTTACTGAGAAAGATGGTTTGAAGTAATCTAACTCCATAGCTAGCTTTTGTTCCCAAGTGTAACTCGTGTGGAATTGGGTAGCAGCACACTTCTGATGTACGCACTTATAATAAAGAAAGAAGTAGGTTGTAACAATTTTTCCCACAGTGTTCTGTTTTCCTTCTCGTCTCGTGGCTGAAGAAAAAAAAGCGAAGACTTTATTACGACTTTATTTTAATCCCGGAGGGTTAATACCCCAGGATAACCCAGAGAGCCTATCAGTGTGGATAATTTCCTTTAGGGTCCTATGGTCCTCTTCTCCCAGGATGTGACGCACAAGAACCTATTTACTGCTAGTTGAACAGGATCAACAAGCGTTAAGAGACCCTCTGCGTCCACCAAGACCCGGGCCAGGACCCGTCCTGGCCCGGGTCTTATCCAGGTGTTGACCTGGTACCATGCGTCCACATTCTGCCAGGGATTGAACCCAAGGCCTTTGTTTATGAGCCGAACATTTTTTCGAAGGAAGCTTAGATCCAATATGTTTGCCAACTTAATCGGGATATACTATATATAATATAGAATATATAAAAATACAATTACAAATAATAATGTAATATAAATGATATAGAACACATGATAGAAAATATAATATGCTTTAGCTTTGATTTTTGTGATGTGAACTTGTGTAATTTAACCAGTTCTAATTAAGTTGTTTGTGTAATTTAACCCGTTCTAATTAAGTTGTTTGTGTAATTTAACCAGTTCTAATTAAGTTGTTTGTGTAATTTAACCAGTTCTAATTAAGTTGTTTGTGTAATTTAACCCGTTCTAATTAAGTTGTTTGTGTAATTTAACCAGTTCTAATTAAGTTGTTTGTGTAATTTAACCAGTTCTAATTAAGTTGTTTTTTGTAATTTAACCAGTTCTAATTAAGTTGTTTGTGAAATTTTTAACCAGTTCTAATTAAGTTGTTTGTGTAATTTAACCAGTTCTAATTAAGTTGTTTGTGTAATTTAACCAGTTCTAATTAAGTTGTTTGTGCAATTTAACCAGTTCTAATTAAGTTGTTTGTGTAATTTAACCAGTTCTAATTAAGTTGTTTGTGTAATTTAACCAGTTCTAATTAAGTTGTTTGTGTAATTTAATCAGTTCTAATTAAGTTGTTTCTGTAATTTAACCAGTTCTAATTAAGTTGTTTGTGTAATTTAACCAGTTCTAATTAAGTTGTTTGTGTAATTTAACCAGTTCTAATTAAGTTGTTTGTGTAATTTAACCAGTTCTAATTAAGTTGTTTGCATGTTGTTAAGAAAATATATCTCCTGAGTTTAATTCTGAAACAATTTATTCTGAGTATGTGTAACAGACGTTGCTCAATCGTGCATAAGCGATCAAAATTTTTTTCAACCAAGCCAACCGAATATCAAAGTGCAGTGGACACTTGTCAACAAATTGAGGATAACTACATGGAAATAGAAACATAGTGTAGAAATAGACTGTATATTTCGATTTTAGAGATCTTTGCAGTTGAAGAAGATCTCAGGAGATCGAAATATCCAGTGTCTTTCTACACGGTTTCTGACTCACGAAATCGTAATGATACGAATGCAAACAAACCATACCACGGGCGGGATTGAACCCGCGGTCAGAGAGTCTCAAAACTCCAGACCGCGGGTTCAATCCCGCCCGTGATATGGTTTACACTGTTTCTGGCTAAGCTATGATGTTCCTTGCTGGGTAGCAAACCTGTAGGTAGCGTGGTATTAGCAGTAATGGCTGAAGGTCTGAACACCTTTTATCAGCAACAAAAAAGGCACAATACCGTGACTGGATGATACATAAATAACCCGCACATAGAAGAGAGGAGCTTACGGCGACGTTTCGGTTCGACTTGGACCATTTACAAAGTCACATTAACGAAAAGGAGAGTTATTTGTGTACCTTTTATCAAGGCTGAGGGCGTGACCACCCATTGTCTTGATTATGCTATCTCTGTACTGAATTCATATGCACGATAACTTTCTTACGTGTATTGGCGTGAGTCCAGACTAACAGGTGGTTTGTGCAAGGTGTGGAGGTAGTGAAGAAATAAAAGGGACTGGCAGCGGCTGGGTTGTGGTCAGCGACTGGTGGTAGCACCGAGTGTACAGCTAATCTTGCTACTGGAGTTAAAAAAAAAAAATTATAACTAGGCTTGGTGTTCCTGCACTTGCGAGTGGTGGGAAATTACACAGCATCAAGCAACTGAGGTGACCTCAGCCTACATGGCATGTCACCTCATAAATGTCACTACCTGACTGCCCGGATAAGATACTGTTAAGTATACCTGACTGCCCAGACACCATAGCATATTTGTAATTCTGATATTGAGTATCCCCGAAGGCGTGTCTGGTATTTTCTTCCTTCAAGGTTATTGCTTATATCTTAAGAACAACTCGTCACCTCGTCCTCGCGTAACTACTGGCAAGTTCAGTTTAATATTGACCTTTTCAGATTTTTGGTTTCCGTGCGACTGCTGAAGAAAATCTCATTCAGTCGACTTCCAACTTTCATGACCAGTGTATCCTGTCTGGGTAAATGAATAATAGTTTGGTTATTCAGCGCAAGACGTGTTGAAGGCTTGATCCTCCGTCTGCCTAGTGCCAGACAGACGCGTTTCCTATTTATATTCACCATATCTTGAGTATGATTCTTCTGAACGACTTCAAATTTTAATGACTGAAGCATCTTATGGAATGCTTTTCATGCCTTATCAGTTTGGTTTCAAACTTTCAACTTTGATCAAGAAATGAAGGCGGAAGCTTTGGATTGTTATTGTAGTTTGTAGGTGCTAATTTGAAAAAAAAAAGGAATATTACTCAAGAAATCGTAATGACACGATTGCAAATAAACTTTCCTATGGTGTAGAAATATACCTAGTTGGATGAATCTTATTGTGGCTTGCTGGTCTAGTGGCTAACGCGACGGGCTGGAGTTTTGAGACTATGACCGCGGGTTCAATCCCGGCCGGGGGTATGGTTTAAAAGGAATATTAATTCAATCCCTCAGCTGTCTGTCTCTTAGCTTATGCTTATGCATTGAATTATAGGAAATTTAAGAGGCACGTAAGTTCCCCCGTCTTCTAATAACATGTTTATTTTTCCACTATAATCTACCTTGTTCATAATTACTATCACATTTACTTTGTCTGTTTCGTAAGGTGAAGTCCAGGATCTTGACTTAATTCATGATATAACTTAATATCTTTGAGGACAATTATGTTGCAGAGATCTGAGCTTTGTTGGGCTTGTTGCCTTAAGACACCTGCTATCCATGTTCACCTAGCAATAAGTAGGTACCAGGGTGTTAGTTGACTGGTGTGGGTTGCATCCTGGGGGACAAAATTGACCTAAGTTGCCAGAACTACTCTGCATAACCAGGAGCTCTCTATATAGGATGTCACTGATGTCAACTATCGTCTGTATATGTTATATCATGTACTTGTAGAAATAAAGATTTATTATTATTATTATTATTATTGGAGTGCACCAGTGTCAATTTTGTTTTTAAAATTATATATTATTTCCATTAAATAACACGAGTATGTACTTTCTGAACGACTTTATTCTTTAATGGATGATTTACCTTACCTTTAATATACCTTTGAGGAGTTTCGAGAGTCTTACTACTCCCAGAGCCCGGCCATGGACCAGGATCGTCTGGTGCAAGCCTGGTCAACCAGGCTGTTGCTTCTGCTGGTCCGCTGACCCACATATCCATCACAGTCTGAGTAATCTGGCACCTGGTGAGGTTATCCAGTAGGATATATATCCTTTGAGTCTAGACCGTGGTGAGTCTTTGTCAGTTTTATTAAGCAAATTTGTTTCTGTGTAGTGAATGACTTAAGGAGTGTATCGTTCTACCTCCTGTATAATATACTCTAAAGTGTATTATATATCAGCACACGAAAATCAGTGCTACAACTCCAATTTGAAAGGGACCAGGAGATACAAACTTCACAAACCTTGGGGAACTAACCATGGTTTTTACAATCAGTCAATAGCAAAATATTTTCTAGTGCCAGGAAACAAAGAAAAAATGGCATGACCGAAACAATGCAACACGTCTGAGTCTTGTTGGACTGGTGGCAGCCAGTGACTACCACCACGTCTGAGTCTTGTTGGACTGGTGGCAGCCAGTGACTACCACCACGTCTGAGACTTGTTGGACTGGAGGCAGCCAGTGACTCCCACCACGTCTGAGTCTTGTTGGACTGGAGGCAGCCAGTGACTCCCACCACGTCAGAGTCTTGTTGGACTGGTGGCAGCCAGTGACTCCCACCACGTCAGAGTCTTGTTGGACTGGAGGCAGCCAGTGACTCCCACCACGTCTGAGTCTTGTTGGACTGGTGGCAGCCAGTGACTCCCCACCACGTCAGAGTCTTGTTGGACTGGAGGCAGCCAGTGACTCCCACCACGTCTGAGTCTTGTTGGCTGGTGCAGCCAGTGTCTCCCACCACGTCTGAGTCTTGTTGGACTGGTGGCAGCCAGTGACTCCCACCACATCTGAGTCTTGTTGGACTGGAGGCAGCCAGTGACTCCCACCACGTCTGAGTCTAGTTGGACTGGTGGCAGCCAGTGACTCCCACCACGTCTGAGTCTTGTTGGACTGGTGGCAGCCAGTGACTCCCACCACGTCTGAGTCTTGTTGGACTGGAGGCAGCCAGTGACTCCCACCACGTCTGAGTCTTGTTGGACTGGTGGCAGCCAGTGACTCCCACCACGTCTGAGTCTTGTTGGACTGGTGGCAGCCAGTGACTCCCACCACGTCTGAGTCTTGTTGGACTGGAGGCAGCCAGTGACTCCCACAACGTCTGAGTCTTGTTGGACTGGAGGCAGCCAGTGACTCCCACCACGTCTGAGTCTTGTTGGACTGGTGGCAGCCAGTGACTCCCACCACGTCTGAGTCTTGTTGGACTGGTGGCAGCCAGTGACTCTCACCACGTCTGAGTCTTGTTGAGCTGGAGCCAGCCAGTGACTCCCACCCGTCTGAGTCTTGTTGGACTGGTGGCAGCCAGTGACTCCCACCACGTCTGAGTCTTGTTGGACTGGAGGCAGCCAGTGACTCCCACCACGTCTGAGTCTTGTTGGACTGGTGGCAGCCAGTGACTCCCACCACGTCAGAGTCTTGTTGGACAGGAGGCAGCCAGTGACTCCCACCACGTCTGAGTCTTGTTGGACTGGTGGCAGCCAGTGACTCCCACCACGTCTGAGTCTTGTTGGACTGGTGGCAGCCAGTGACTCCCACCACGTCTGAGACTTGTTGGACTGGAGGCAGCCAGTGACTCCCACCACGTCTGAGTCTTGTTGAGCTGGAGGCAGCCAGTGACTCCCACCACGTCAGAGTCTTGTTGGACTGGAGGCAGCCAGTGACTCCCACCACGTCAGAGTCTTGTTGGACTGGTGGCAGCCAGTGACTCCCACCACGTCAGAGTCTTGTTTGACTGGAGGCAGCCAGTGACTCCCACCACGTCTGAGTCTTGTTGGACTGGTGGCAGCCAGTGACTCCCACCACGTCAGAGTCTTGTTGGACTGGAGGCAGCCAGTGACTCCACCACGTCTGAGTCTTGTTGGACTGGTGGCAGCCAGTGACTCCCACCACGTCTGAGTCTTGTTGGACTGGTGGCAGCCAGTGACTCCCACCACGTCTGAGTCTTGTTGGACTGGTGGCAGCCAGTGACTCCCACCACGTCTGAGTCTTGTTGGACTGGTGGCAGCCAGTGACTCCCACCACGTCTGAGTCTTGTTGGACTGGAGGCAGCCAGTGACTCCCACCACGTCTGAGTCTTGTTGGACTGGTGGCAGCCAGTGACTCCCACCACGTCTGAGTCTTGTTGGACTGGAGGCAGCCAGTGACTCCCACCACGTCTGAGTCTTGTTGGACTGGTGGCAGCCAGTGACTCCCACCACGTCTGAGTCTTGTTCCACTGGAGGCAGCCAGTGACTCCCACCACGTCTGAGTCTAGTTGGACTGGTTGCAGCCAGTGACTCCCACCACGTCTGAGTCTTGTTGGACTGGTGGCAGCCAGTGACTCCCACCACGTCTGAGTCTTGTTGGACTGGTGGCAGCCAGTGACTCCCACCACGTCTGAGTCTTGTTGAGCTGGAGCCAGCCAGTGACTCCCACCACGTCTGAGTCTTGTTGAGCTGGAGCCAGCCAGTGACTCCCACCACGTCTGAGTCTTGTTGGACTGATGGCAGTCAGTGACTCCCACCACGTCTGAGTCTTGTTGGACTGGAGGCAGCCAGTGACTCCCACCACGTCTGAGTCTTGTTGGACTGGTGGCAGCCAGTGACTCCCACCACGTCAGAGTCTTGTTGGACTGGAGGCAGCCAGTGACTCCCACCACGTCTGAGTCTTGTTGGACTGGTGGCAGCCAGTGACTCAAACCACGTCTGAGTCTTGTTGGACTGGTGGCAGCCAGTGACTCCCACCACGTCTGAGTCCATTGTTGGACTGGTGGCAGCCAGTGACTCCCCCCACGTCTGAGTCTTGTTGGACTGGAGGCAGCCAGTGACTCCCACCACGTCTGAGTCTTGTTGGACTGGAGGCAGCCAGTGACTCCCACCACGTCTGAGTCTTGTTGGACTGGTGGCAGCCAGTGACTCCCACCACGTCTGAGTCTTGTTGGACTGGTGGCAGCCAGTGACTCCCACCACGTCTGAGTCTTGTTGAGCTGGAGCCAGCCAGTGACTCCCACCACGTCTGAGTCTTGTTGGACTGGTGGCAGCCAGTGACTCCCACCACGTCTGAGTCTTGTTGGACTGGTGGCAGCCAGTGACTCCCACCACGTCTGAGTCTTGTTGGACTGGAGGCAGCCAGTGACTCCCACCACGTCTGAGTCTTGTTGGGCTGGAGGCAGCCAGTGACTCCCACCACGTCTGAGTTTTGTTGGACTGGTGGCAGCCAGTGACTCCCACCACGTCTGAGTCTTGTTGAGCTGGAGCCAGCCAGTGACTCCCACCACGTCTGAGTCTTGTTGGACTGGTGGCAGCCAGTGACTCCCACCACGTCTCAGACTTGTTGGACTGGAGGCAGCCAGTGACTCCCACCACGTCTGAGTCTTGTTGGACTGGAGGCAGCCAGTGACTCCCACCACGTCTGAGACTTGCTGGACTGGTGGCAGCCAGTGACTCCTACCACGTCTGAGTCTAGTTGGACTGGAGGCAGCCAGTGACTCCCACCACGTCTGAGTCTTGTTGGACTGGAGGCAGCCAGTGACTCCCACTACGTCTGAGTCTTGTTGGACTGGAGGCAGCCAGTGACTCCCACCACGTCTGAGACTTGCTGGACTGGTGGCAGCCAGTGACTCCCACCACGTCTGAATCTTTTTGGACTGGAGGCAGCCAGTGACTCCCACCACGTCTGAGACTTGCTGGACTGGTGGCAGCCAGTGACTCCCACCACGTCTGAGTCTTGTTGGACTGGTGGCAGTTAGTGACTCCCACCACGTCTGAGACTTGCTGGACTGGTGGCAGCCAGTGACTCCCACCACGTCTGAGTCTTGTTGGACTGGAGGCAGCCAGTTACTCCCACCACGTCTGAGATTTGTTGGACTGGAGGCAGCCAGTGACTCCCACCACGTCTGAGACTTGCTGCACTGGTGGCAGCCAGTGACTCCCACCACGTCTGAGTCTTGTTGGACTGGAGGCAGCCAGTGACTCCCACCACGTCTGAGTATTGTTGGACTGGAGGCAGCCAGTGACTCCCACCACGTCTGAGACTTGCTGGACTGGTGGCAGCCATTGACTCCCACCACGTCTGAGTCTTGTTGGACTGGAGGCAGCCAGTGACTCCCACGACGTCTGAGACTTGCTGGACTGGTGGCAGCCAGTGACTCCCACCACGTCTGAGACTTGCTGGACTGGTGGCAGCCAGTGACTCCCACGTCTGAGTCTTGTTGGACTGGAGGCAGCCAGTGACTCCCACCACGTCTGAGTCTTGTTGGACTGGAGGCAGCCAGTGACTCCCACCACGTCTGAGTCTTGTTGGACTGGAGGCAGCCAGTTACTCCCACCACGTCTGAGATTTGTTGGACTGGAGGCAGCCAGTGACTCCCACCACGTCTGAGACTTGCTGCACTGGTGGCAGCCAGTGACTCCCACCACGTCTGAGTCTTGTTGGACTGGAGGCAGCCAGTGACTCCCACCACGTCTGAGTATTGTTGGACTGGAGGCAGCCAGTGACTCCCACCACGTCTGAGACTTGCTGGACTGGTGGCAGCCAGTGACTCCCACCACGTCTGAGTCTTGTTGGACTGGAGGCAGCCAGTGACTCCCACCACGTCTGAGACTTGCTGGACTGGTGGCAGCCAGTGACTCCCACCACGTCTGAGTCTTGTTGGACTGGAGGCAGCCAGTGACTCCCACCACGTCTGAGTCTTGTTGGACTGGAGGCAGCCAGTGACTCCCACCACGTCTGAGTCTTGTTGGACTGGAGGCAGCCAGTGACTCCCACCACGTCTGAGACTTGCTGAACTTGTGGCAGCCAGTGACTCCCACCACGTCTGAGACTTGCTGGACTGGTGGCAGCCAGTGACTCCCACCACGTCTGAGTCTTGTTGGACTGGAGGCAGCCAGTGACTCCCACCACGTCTGAGTCTTGTTGGACTGGAGGCAGCCAGTGACTCCCACCACGTCTGAGTCTTGTTGGACTGGAGGCAGCCAGTGACTACCACCACGTCTGAGACTTGTTGGACTGGAGGCAGCCAGTGACTCCCACCACGTCTGAGTCTTGTTGGACTGGAGGCAGCCAGTGACTACCACCACGTCTGAGACTTGTTGGACTGGAAGCAGCCAGTAACTCCCACCACGTCTGAGACTTGTTGGACTGGAGGCAGCCAGTGACTCCCACTCCAGAACCACAGATAATGCCAGTAAAGAAAATCCCCCCAACAGGCAAGTTATACGACAGTCAGTCCGGGGTTTTCCTTCTTGTAGGAAGCATTCTGTAAGACAATTTGTGTATATCGGAAGGCTCGGAAGTGTAAATAGCTGTAATGAGCAACATGGTAGAGTTTTTAATATTATGCGAGATTGTATTTTGGCACATAAGGTCTAACATATAATGTTTCAGCGGCCTGGTTAAGATTATATAGTACATGTCGTGTGACACTGTATGTACAGGGTAGTGTTATATATTTTAAGTACACGCTGTTGGTTTCCCTTTGCTATTTTAATGTTTAAAGTCACATGTAAGAGTATATGTAAGGTATTATAAAAATGTATATTGATTTTGTGTAAATACACAATTTTAGCTGACTTTGTTGGATCAGGTATGAATATGAGTTCAAGTAGCGGTGTATGTTATGTATTAATACTGCTATATGGTATATAGTGTATGAAGAAGTCTTGGGTGGATTGTACCCGTGTTGAGATATAGAGTATATTATCCTTGTATGCTAGGCAAAGTTTTCATAATTGTTACTTAGAGCAAGTAGTATCCTGCGCTCTTATAGTATGTTAATGTTTTGTTGGTATTTGATGAGGGGGGGGGGGTACCTTGTTACTTCCAGAGCACTTATGTACGACTTTATAAATGTACCTTTGGTGAGGGGTGGATGTATTGGTTTTAATGGTATGTGGTGAGGTTTTTATCTTTAAGAATTGTTTTGTATATAAAACTTGGCATAAGATGTATAAGTGTGCTGAAGTAGATTATCTGGATATGTTGTGGTACACCTGTGTGAAGTGTAACTTTTTCTTTTTGGATTGTGTATACGTATGTTGTACTTTAATTTTGTTGTTCCATGTCGATTGGTTTAGTGACATGTGTTTGCTTCCATGTATAATGTATACTGTATTTTAAATAAAATTAAAAAAAAAAGTTATACGACAGTCATTATTTCATTTCCTTTAATCATTAAACCTTCATGGATCACACAGCACCTGTGGAATGAGAGTTGATCCATATAAGTATATTTTCTCCAGACACTGACAATGTACCGTATTTTCCTGCATATAAGGCGCACGAGCATTTAAGAAATAAGACTATGTTTCCAAGCAGTTGTAATGTAACGTTATTAAAAACTTCTAAAGCGTAACAAACAAGCCTACCCTTGACCCTGACCTTGAGCATATAATGTGTAGGATGATTTTCCAAGACTTTTTTGTGGGAAAAAAAAGCTCGCCTTATATGCCAGAAAATGCGTTATATACACTTGAGTATCTCTCAGCTATTTCACACGATTGATTAACTACAGTGGAGGTGACTGTTTTTCCAGTTCTTGTACACAATCATTGATAAAAATGAAAACTTAGGGTCACTGAGACGTCATGTAATACGAGGCTTTGTTAAGCCTAACATGGACACAGCGAGTAACAGCAACAGGATATTTTATGAGTGTAAATTCAACGGTGTACAAAAGAAAGTATATGATTTCTTGAAGACTGCTAGAAATAAAAGAATGCTCACCATTACTTGCAACTGCGCCAGGGAAGACTTGATAGGTGGTGTGAGAATGATTGGTGAGGTGGGTGACCGGTAGTGATGGTCGTGGTGGTGGTCGTGGTGGTTGTGGAGGCAGGAACCTTGGGATACTACAGCTCCGGGCCCTCACGACCATCCTCAGGCGCCCTCCAACGGTACACACACACCTAACACATGCACTAATATACTCAGCATAATATTCCTTTATATGCTTCATATCTTGTTATTACTTCCCTCCTCACTCTCATAATAACGTTATATATATATAATATATTATAATATATATAATATATATTATATATATATATTTATATATATATATATATATATATATAATATATATACACACACTTCACATTGTCATTCATTTTTCGCACCCCTTCCCCTCCCTCCCCATCCAGGTGACCTTCCTCTGCAGTGTATCAAGCTGTGTCACACGACAGCACTGTATCCAGATGTGTCACTTGCCAGCGCTGTATCTAGCTGTGTCACACGTCAGCAGTGTATGTGTCACACGTCGGCCTTGTATCTAGCTGTGTCACACGTCAGCAGTGTATCCAGCTGTCACAAGTCAGCAGTGTATCCAGCTGTCACACGTCAGCAGTGTATGCAGCTGTGTCACACGTCAGCACTGTATCCAGCTGTGTCACATCAGCAGTGTATCTGTCACACGTCAGCAGTGTATCTAGCTGTGTCACACGTCAACAGTATCCAGCTGTGTCACACGTCAGCACTGTATCCAGCTGCCACACAGGTCAGCAGTGTATCCAGCTGTGTCAAGATATTAAAACATTGCTACTGTTTTAATATCTCGCCGTCATCTTTCTGGCACCTGGCACTGGCACCTGCCACTGGTTTCCTTGATGCCATCTCATTCAAGCTAGAGTCGTTCCCTTGAACGGATCTACCTGGACTTCCTACTCATTTGTGCAACACTGCAAGCTCCTGATGACGTGATGATTGCACGAAAGGCCTAGAGCTATCATTCAATTCCCCCCCCCTTCCGTGGTTCTTTTAATAGATTTGAAGGCATGAAAATGTTGTTGACACATTATGTGGATTTAATGCAGGATAACCCAGAATAACACAGGATAAGTTAGGATAACAGGATAAGTTAGGATAACCGTTACTGATTACTTAACTCATTGAAGAAACTAGATATGATGGTGGTGGTTTGGTGAAACACCATGCACAGTTTCAAGAAGAGGTATGTTAAGAGCCCAGAACCCAAGGGACCAGCACTCGTATTTACCGGCAGGAGTTTTGAACCCGGGTAAGCAACCAGGCGAGTAAAACTCTGGGAGTGCTGAGGGAATATACTTCCAAATACACCAAGTCTATTTCTGTACACAGAATATAAACTGTAGACGAGTATAAAAATTGATGGTAAAAAATAAATTGCGGAAATGTGTATTTTAAATATTTAAAATGTGTTCGGTTGCCAGTTCAAAATTCCCGAGAGTAAAATGCATTCACTTCCGCCTTGACCACTAGCCCGGCGCCGGGGCTGTAAATGTCCTCTTATAGAAACTATATCTTGTCAGATAGTGTGTACCTGGTGTTAGCTAGTGTGTACCTGGTGTTAGCTAGTGTGTACCAGGTGTTAGCTAGTGTGTACCTGGTGTTAGCTAGTGTGTACCTGGTGTTAGCTAGTGTGTACCTGGTGTTAGCTAGTGTGTACCTGGTGTTAGCTAGTGTGTACCTGGTGTTAGCTAGTGTGTACCTGGTGTTAGCTAGTGTGTACCAGGTGTTAGCTTGTGTGTACCTGGTGTTAGCTAGTGTGTACCAGGTGTTAGCTAGTGTGTACCTGGTGTTAGCTAGTGTGTACCAGGTGTTAGCTAGTGTGTACCTGGTGTTAGCTAGTGTGTACCTGGTGTTAGCTAGTGTGTACCAGGTGTTAGCTAGATGTGTACCTGGTGTTAGCTAGTGTGTACCTGGTGTAGCTAGTGTGTACCAGGTGTTAGCTAGTGTGTACCTGGTGATTAGCTAGTGTGTACCTGGTGTTTAGCTAGTGTGTACCTGGTGTTAGCTAGTGTGTACCAGGTGTTAGCTAGTGTGTACCTGGTGTTAGCTAGTGTGTACCTGGTGTTTGTGTGTACCTGGTGTTAGCTAGTGTGTACCAGGTGTTAGCTAGTGTGTACCTGGTGTAGCTAGTGTGTACCAGGTGTTAGCTAGTGTGTACCTGGTGTTAGCTAGTGTGTACCTGGTGTTAGCTAGTGTGTACCAGGTGTTAGCTAGTGTGTACCAGGTGTTAGCTAGTATGTACCTGGTGTTAGCTAGTGTGTACCTGGTGTTAGCTAGTGTGTACTGGTGTTAGCTAGTGTGTACCAAGGTGTTAGCTTGTGTGTACCAGGTGTTAGCTAGTGTGTACCAGGTGTTAGCTAGTGTGTACCTGGTGTTAGCTAGTGTGTTACCAGGTGTTAGCTAGTGTGTACCTGGTGTAGCTAGTGTGTACCTGGTGTTAGCTAGTGTGTACCAGGTGTTAGCTAGTGTGTACCTGGTGTTAGCTAGTGTGTACCTGGTGTTAGCTAGTGTGTACCTGGTGTTAGCTAGTGTGTACCAGGTGTTAGCTAGTGTGTACCTGGTGTTAGCTAGTGTGTACCTGGTGTTAGTGTGTACCTGGTGTTAGCTAGTGTGTACCAGGTGTTAGCTAGTGTGTACCTGGTGTTAGCTAGTGTGTACCTGGTGTTAGCTAGTGTGTACCTGGTGTTAGCTAGTGTGTACCTGGTGTTAGCTAGTGTGTACCAGGTGTTAGCTAGTGTGTACCAGGTGTTAGCTAGTGTGTACCTGGTGTTAGCTAGTGTGTAACCTGGTGTTAGCTAGTTTTAGTACCTGGTGTTAGCTAGTGTGTACCAGGTGTTAGCTAGTGTGTACCTGGTGTTAGCTAGTGTGTACCAGGTGTTAGCTAGTGTGTGCCTGGTGTTAGCTAGTGTGTGCCTGGTGGTAGCTAGTGTGTACCTGGTGTTAGCTAGTGTGTACCTGGTGTTAGCTAGTGTGTACCTGGTGTTAGCTAGTTTGTACCTGGTGGTAGCTAGTGTGTACCTGGTGTTAGCTAGTGTGTACCAGGTGTTAGCTAGTGTGTACCTGGTGTTAGCTAGTGTGTACCTGGTGTTAGTGAGTGCCTGGTGTTAGCTAGTGTGTACCTGGTGTCAGCCAGTATGCACCTGGCGTCAGCTAGTGTGCACCTGGTGTCATTCTGTACTTGGCGTCAGCCAGTGTACACCTGCTCTTAGCTAGTGTGTACCTGCTGTTAGCTAGTGTGTACCAGGTGTTAGCTAGTGTGTACCTGGTGTTAGCTAGTGTGTACCAGGTGTTAGCTAGTGTGTACCTGGTGTTAGTGTGTGCCTGGCGTCAGCTAGTGTGCACCTGGTGTCAGTGTGTACTTGGTGTCAACCAGTATGCAACTGGTGTTAGTGTGTACCTGGTGTCAGCTAGTGTGTACCTGGTGTCAGCTAGTGTGCACCTGGTGTCATTGTGTACCTGGTGTCAGCCAGTGTGTACCTGGTGTCAGCTAGTGTGCACCTGGTGTCAGTGTGTACCTGGTATCAGTATGCACTTGGCGTCAGCTAGTGTGTCCCTGGTGCCAGCCAGTGTGCACCTGGTGTCAGCTAGTGTGCACCTGGTGTCAGCTAGTGTGCACCTGGTGTCAGCAAGTGTGTACCTGGTGTCAGCAAATGTGCATCTGATGTCATCTAGTGTGCACCTTGTGTCAGCTAGTGTGCACTTGGTGTCTGTGCACATGCTGGCAACTAGTGTGCACCTGATGTCAGCTAGTGTGCACTTGGTGTCAGCTAGTGTCAGTCAATGTGCACCCGGTGTCAGCTAGTGTCAGTCAATGTGCACCCGGTGTCAGCTAGTGTGCACCTGGTGTTAGCTAGTGTGCACCTGGGGTCAGATACTGTGTACTTGGTGTCAGCTAGTGAGCACCTGGTGTCAGCTAGTGTGCACCTGGTGTCAGCCAGTGTGCACCTGGTGTCAGCTGGTGTCACCTAGTGTGCACCTGGTGTCACCTATTGTGTACCTGGTGTCAGCTAGTGTTGCACCTGGCGTCAGTTAGTGTGCACCTGGTGTCAGCTAGTATGCATCTGGTGTCAGCTAGTGTGCACCTGGTGTCACCTAGTGTGTACCTGGTGTCAGCTAGTATGCATCTGATGTCAGCTAGTGTGTACCTGGTGTCACCTAGTATGCATCTGGTGTCAGCTAGTGTGCATCTGGTGTCAGCTAGTGTGCATCTGGTGTCAGCTAGTGTGCACCTAGTGTCAGCTATTATGCATCTGGTGTCAGCTAGTGTGCACCTGGTGTCACCTAGTGTGTACCTGGTGTCAGCTAGTATGCATCTGGTGTCAGCTAGTGTGTACCTGGTGTCAGCTAGTATGCATCTGGTGTCAGCTACTGTGTACCTGGTGTCAGCTAGTATGCATCTGGTGTCAGCTAGTGTGCATCTGGTGTCAGCTAGTATGCATCTGGTGTCAGCTAGTATGCATCTGGTGACAGCTGGTGTGCACCTGTGTCAGCTAGTGTGCACCTGGTGTAAGCTAGTATGCATCTGGTGTCAGCTAGTATGCATCTGGTGTCAGCTAGTATGCATCTGGTGTCAGTGTGTACCTGGTGTCAGCTAGTATGCATCTGGTGTCAGCTAGTGTGCATCTGGTGTCAGCTAGTATGCATCTGGTGTCAGCTAGTGTGCATCTGGTGTCAGCTAGTATGCATCTGGTGTCAGCTAGTGTGCACCTGTGTCAACTAGTATGCACCAGGTGTCAGCTAGTATGCACCTGGTATCAGCTAGTATGCATCTGGTGTCAGCTAGTATGCATCTGGTGTCAGCTAGTATGCACCTGGTGTCAGCTAGTATGCACCTAATGTCAGCTAGTATGCACCTGGTGTCAGCTAGTATGCACCTAGTGTCAGCCAGTATGCACCTGGTGTCAGCTAGTATGCACCTGGTGTCAGCTAGTATGCATCTGGTGTCAGTATGCATGTGGTGTCAGCTAGTATGCACATGGTGTCAGCTAGTATGCATCTGGTGTCAGCTAGTATGCATCTGGTGTCAGCTAGTATGCATCTGGTGTCAGCTAGCATGCACCTGGTGTCAGCTAGTATGCATCTGGTGTCAGCTAGTATGCACCTGGTGTCAGCTAGTATGCATCTGGTGTCAGTATGCATGTGGTGTCAGCTAGTATGCACATGGTGTCAGCTAGTATGCATCTGGTGTCAGCTAGTATGCATCTGGTGTCAGCTAGCATGCACCTGGTGTCAGCTAGTATGCACCTGGTGTCAGCTAGTATGCATCTGGTGTCAGTATGCATGTGGTGTCAGCTAGTATGCACATGGTGTCAGCTAGTATGCATCTGGTGTCAGCTAGTATGCATCTGGTGTCAGCTAGTATGCATCTGGTGTCAGCTAGCATGCACCTGGTGTCAGCTAGTATGCATCTGGTGTCAGAATGCATG
Organism: Cherax quadricarinatus; assembly: GCF_026875155.1. Taxonomy (NCBI): domain Eukaryota; kingdom Metazoa; phylum Arthropoda; class Malacostraca; order Decapoda; family Parastacidae; genus Cherax; species Cherax quadricarinatus. The sequence goes on from NC_069405.1 coordinate 79,894,054, forward strand.
TGGTGTCAGCTAGTATGCACATGGTGTCAGCTAGTATGCATCTGGTGTCAGCTAGTATGCATCTGGTGTCAGCTAGCATGCACCTGGTGTCAGCTAGTATGCATCTGGTGTCAGTATGCATGTGGTGTCAGCTAGTATGCACCTGGTGTCAGCTAGTATGCACCTGGTGTCAGCTAGTATGCACCTGGTGTCAGCTAGTATGCATCTGGTGTCAGCTAGTATGCATCTGGTGTCAGTTTGCACCTGGTGTCAGCTAGTTTGCACCTGGTGTCAGCTAGTATGCACCAGGTGTCAGCTAGTATGCACCAGGTGTCAGCTAGTATGCACCAGGTGTCAGCTAGTGTGCACCAGGTGTCAGCTAGTGTGCACCTGGTGTCAGCTAGTGTGCACCTGGTGTCAGCTAGTGTGCACCTGGTGTCAGCTAGTATGCATCTGGTGTCAGCTAGTTTGCACCTGGTGTCAGCTAGTATGGACATGGTGTCAGTATGCACCTGATGTCAGCTAGTATGCATGTGGTGTCAGCTAGTATGCATCTGGTGTCAGCTAGTATGCACCTGGTGTCAGCTAGTATGCACCTGGTGTCAGCTAGTATGCACCTGGTGTCAGCTAGTGTGTACCTGGTGACAGCTAGTGTGCACCTGGTGTCAGCTAGTGTGTACCTGGTGTCAGCTAGTATGCACCAGGTGTCAGCTATTGTGTACCTGGTGTCTGCTAGTGTGCACCTGGTGTCAGCTAGTATGCACCTGGTGTCAGCTAGTATGCACCTGGTGTCAGCTAGTGTGCACCTGGTGTCAGCTAGTATGCACGTGGTGTCAGCTAGTGTGCACCTGGTGTCAGCTAGTATGCACCTGGTGTCAGCTAGTATGCACCTGGTGTCAGCTAGTATGCATGTGTCAGCTAGTATGCACCTGGTGTCAGCTAGTATGCACCTGCTGTCAGCTAGTATGCACCTGGTGTCAGCTAGTATGCACCTGGTATCAGCTAGTGTGTACCTGGTGTCAGCTAGTGTGTACCTGGTGTCAGCTAGTGTGTACCTGGTGTCAGCTAGTGTGTACCTGGTGTCAGCTAGTGTGTACCTGGTGTCAGCTAGTATGCACCTGGTGTCAGCTAGTGTGTACCTGGTGTCAGCTAGTGTGTACCTGGTGTCAGCTAGTGTGTACCTGGTGTCAGCTAGTATGTACCTGGTGTCAGCTAGTGTGTACCTGGTGTCAGCTAGTGTGTACCTGGTGTCAGCTAGTGTGTACCTGGTGTCAGCTAGTGTGTACCTGGTGTCAGCTAGTGTGTACCTGGTGTCAGCTAGTGTGTACCTGGTGTCAGCTAGTGTGTACCTGGTGTCAGCTAGTGTGTACCTGGTGTCAGCTAGTGTGTACCTGGTGTCAGCGTGTGTACCTGGTGTCAGCTAGTATGTACCTGGTGTCAGCTAGTGTGTACCTGGTGTCAGCTAGTGTGTACCTGGTGTCAGCTAGTGTGTACCTGGTGTCAGCTAGTGTGTACCTGGTGTCAGCCAGTGTGTACCTGGTGTCAGCTAGTGTGTACCTGGTGACATATTTCTGGTTATGAAGAAACAAACAAATTTTTGTCTGCAGCAGTCATCGTCTTCAGCAGTCATCGTCTGCAGCAGTCATCGTCTTCAGCAGTCATCGTCTGCAGCAGTCATCGTCTGCAGCAGTCATCGTCTGCAGCAGTCATCGTCTTCAGCAGTCATCGTCTTCAGCAGTCATCGTCTGCAGCAGTCATCGTCTCAGCAGTTCATCGTCTTCAGCAGTCATCGTCTGCAGCAGTCAGTCTTCAGCAGTCATCGTCTGCAGCAGTCATCGTCTGCAGCTGTCATCGTCTGCAGCAGTCATCGTCTGCAGCAGTCATCGTCCTGCAGCAGTCATCGTCTGCAGCAGTCATCGTCTGCAGCAGTCATCGTCTGCAGCAGTCAATCGTCTGCAGCAGTCATCGTCTGCAGCAGTCATCGTCTGCAGCAGTCATCGTCTGCAGCAGTCATCGTCTTCAGCAGTCATCGTCTGCAGCAGTCATCGTCTGCAGCAGTCATCGTCTTCAGCAGTCATCGTCTTCAGCAGTCATCGTCTTCAGCAGTCATCGTCTGCAGCAGTCATCGTCTTCAGCAGTCATCGTCTTCAGCAGTCATCGTCTTCAGCAGTCATCGTCTGCAGCAGTCATCGTCTTCAGCAGTCATCGTCTGCAGCAGTCATCGTCTTCAGTAGTCATCGTCTGCAGCAGTCATCGTCTGCAGCAGTCATCGTCTGCAGCAGTCATCGTCTGCAGCAGTCATCGTCTTCAGCAGTCATCGTCTTCAGCAGTCATCGTCTGCAGCAGTCATCGTCTGCAGCAGTCATCGTCTGCAGCAGTCATCGTCTGCAGCAGTCATCGTCTGCAGCAGTCATCGTCTTCAGCAGTCATCGTCTGCAGCAGTCATCGTCTGCAGCAATCATCGTCTGCAGCAGTCATCAGAAACCCTCTTCCGCTTCCCGTCAGGTAACATCTTGATCACAGTTACCACAGACTAGAAAACTTTTAAACGTTGAGCTCAAAATATAGGCGTCACGCAGAGTCCACGAGACAGGCAGCAAAAACTTACAAGTAGAACATAGACAATTCCAAAATATTTCTTCTCCAACACGAAATTCAGGATAAAAATTCACGTCAGATATTTTTCTTAATGACGGGACGTACATTAACTACACAAATTATGCGACATCAATCCCAATTCGACTTAAAAGTTCAGTCATCAGTTATTCTACCTAGTTTGACGACCCTATGAGTTCTTCATGAACGAGACGCAAACAACACAGACACCTGTGTAATTTCTGGTATAATTCTGAAACTATGGTATAAATTTTGGTAACAGATACCGACAAGTTGGTTAAGAAAGGCACGCTAGGAAACACTACGACATATTTATTAGGAAAACGTTTAGGTCCAATTCGCTAATTACAAGACAACTCTACTTATGCTGACATACTTCTTAACTTTTGATGTCTCAGAAGACCGGAACAGCTTACTGAGAGTAATGCAGGAGCTTATTCTGTGGTTATTTAAAGATACTGCGATGATTACTGTGGAGCGTACTTTCTCAGAAGATACCCTGGTAGTGACGGGACTTTGCCCTAGGTCCCGTCAGTACCAGGGTAATAAATATGTCGTAGTGTTTGCTCAGGTGTCTTTCTAAACCAACTCTGAAACTGACGTGAAGGATTTGGGAGTGATAATGTCAGAGGATCTTATTTTCGGTGATCACAACAATGTCATTATCACATCTTCAAGGAAAACGATAGCATAGATAAAATATAAACTTCAAAACAAAGGATACCAAGTCAATGATGATCCTATTTAAGTCACTACACCACAGGTGGGGTTAGAACCCGCGATCAGAGTCACAAAACTCCAGACAGACGCGTTAGTCACTGGATCGCGGGTTCTAACCTCACCCGTGGTATGGTTTGTTTGCAATCGTGTCATTACGATTTCTTGAGTGAGTTGTTCACTTTAGGCTGGAATACACTAACAGCTCCATTTTAAGACCGGCAAAATTTGCAGATATAAATAATATTCAGAGAACCTTAACTGCAGGTGTAAGTTCTGTCAAGAACCCAGATGTTTGGGAACATTTAAGGTCCCTCGACCTGTGCTCCTTGGAAAGAACACGAGAAAGATGCATCATAATTTACAGGTGGAAAATCCAAGTAGAACTGACGAGAAACCTGCTCACAGAAATCACTCCTCACCAAAGCAAGACTCGGCAAACGGTGCAAAATATTCTGAGTGAGAAACAGAGGTGCTGTGAGTATACTGAGAGACAACGCAGTAAGTGTAACAGGCCCAAAATTATTTGACAGACTTCCGTTATATATAAGGACTATCAGTAAGATCCTTCTCACTGTCTTTGAAAGAGTAATGGATAATTTTGTCAAGGTTTGCTCCACCAGGAGTCCTGGTCTGGCACCCGGCCGCAGTCCTGGTCTGGCACCCGGCCGCAGTCCTGGTCTGGCACCCGGCCGCAAGACCCTTCACCCCCAGAAAACAAACTTTCATAAAATCCCACTTGTTTTCTAAATGATATTGTCGGGTAATTATTTCCTTGTTCTTTACTTGTTCTTAACATTTTGTGAGTCAGTCATGAAGGTAGTGGGAAGGATGAGTCAGCCATGAAGGTAGTCTGGAGAGTGAATCAGTCATGAAGGTAGTGGGGAGGGTGAGTCAGTCATGAAGGTGGTGGGAAGGATGAGTCAGCCATGAAGGTAGTCTGGAGAGTGAGTCAGTCATGAAGGTAGTGGGGAGGGTGAGCCAGTCATTAAGGCAGTGGTGAGGGTGAGTCAGTCATTAAGGTTGTGGTGAGGGTGAGTCAGTCATGAAGGTAGTGGTGAGGGTGAGTCAGTCATTAAGGCAGTGGTGAGGGTGAGTCGGTCATTAAGGCAGTGGTGATGGTGAGTCAGTCATGAAGGTAGTGGTGAGGGTGAGTCAGTCATGAAGGTAGTGGGGAGGGTGACTCAGTCATGAAGGTAGTGGGAAGGATGAGTCAGCCATGAAGGTAGTCTGGAGAGTGAGTCAGTCATGAAGGTAGTGGGGAGGGTTAGTCAGTCATTAAGGTAGTGGTGAGGGTGAGCCAGTCATTAAGGCAGTGGTGAGGGTGAGTCAGTCATTAAGGCAGTGGTGAGGGTGAGTCAGTCATTAAGGTTGTGGTGAGGGTGAGTCAGTCATGAAGGTAGTGGTGAGGGTGAGTCAGTCATTAAGGCAGTGGTGAGGGTGAGTCAGTCATTAAGGTAGTGGGGAAGGTAAGTCAGTGTTGAAAGTAGAGGGGAGGGTGAGTCCTTCAGATGATGGAGGCGATAGTTCCTGCTACACACATGGACAGAGATGGAGGTTGTCAGACTGAGGGAGACCCAGAACTCTCAAGGCTGGAACTAGCCGAGCTTATCCACGATCTTGGTCCGTAAAATGTATTCCTCGAGTTATTCCTTAGTGTCTGTAGCTCTCGTCAGATGACGTGAGTTCAGCGAACACATTGCAAGAATTTGTCCTTTAAATTCGGCAGTCGTATTTATAAACTGTTGGATACACATGCTCAGAATCCAGATTCATCAAGTAAATACGTGTTATTGTTGTAGATTCGCCACTATAATCGCTCGACCCGGGTCTTTTCCAAGAGGTGGCCAGTCAAGGGAGTGTCTCAGACCAATGTCTGCCATGGGAACATGTACTAGTACCTCCTCGTCTTTTTTTTTTTTTAAGTACGTGTGGTGGTCTGACATAAGCTCTATTTGTATTAACTTTTGCATAGCTGGCACATGCAGGGTGCCTGATGCTGCCTCGCAGCTGAGTGTCAACCCGTCCTTCACACAGCAAGTGTTCTTCCCAACGCGTTACCGACCTTAAATTTCTCCACTGTCTAATCCGACAGTTCTGATTTTTTTTTTGTCCATGTTCCTGACTAACGAGCCAATCTTTGATCTAAAGTCATTTTCCCTGACGTTAAAGTATACTGAAAATATACCGTTTATTCAATGTGATCTCACTATAGGAACGAAGGGAAAAAATCATGACTTGTACTTTTATAATGCTCCTTATGAAAAAAAAAACATATATTCCTACGAATTGCAAGTAGGTAAGTACGACTAAAATTTATTTTAATTTCTCTTTGTGTATATATTTAACATCATAAAACTTTACATATGCGTTTTATTTGCAATTTTAATTCTTTACCTACAAATATTGATCTATTATCCAACAAAACTGTGAAAAACAGATGGTTGTAATTATTTTATGCCATTTTCGGGTGTTTCATGATCCGAGAAGAGTACTACCAGTGTTTTATAACACCTGTCTTAATGTGCACGTTAGAGGCGAAGTGGATGGATCTCTAAACTCTCAAAAGGCGGAGGAGCCGCAGCTCAACTCAAGGAGCAATAGCTCCAGCTGCCAAGAGCTTCAGGAGCTCGAAATCGACAAGAAGAATAAGACAACGAACCGTAGTTCAACTCGTAGTCTAGCACCCAATAAAAAAAAAGGCCCAGGGCCAAGAAGTGGAAATCAACCCAGACAAATATTGCAGATATTTATACAGTAACACAAGGAAAAATCGAAACAACGCCGAGACACACAGTACACTGCTTGTATCACTGTGCCACAGATTAACAGACTGAAACACGTCAAATATCAAGTGATACTGTGATGAATACTTAAAAATGTTGGAGGTAGTGAGTGATAAAGGTAGTAACAGGTTGGTAAACAACAGTCTAGTAGCAGGTTGGTAAACAGTCTAGTAGCAGGTTGGTAAACAGTCTAGTAGCAGGTTGGTAAACAGTCTAGTAGCAGGTTGGTAAACAGTCTAGTAGGTTGGTAAACAGTCTAGTAGCAGGTTGGTAAACAGTCTAGTAGCAGGTTGGTAAACAACAGTCTAGTAGCAGGTTGGTAAACAGTCTAGTAGCAGGTTGGTAAACAGTCCTGTAGCGGGTTGGGTAAAAACAGTCTTAGTACAGGTTGGTAAACAACAGTCTAGTAGCAGATTGGTAAACAACAGTCTAATGGCAGGTTGGTAAACAACAGTCTAGTAGCAGGTTGGCAAACAGTCTAGTAGCAGGTGGGTAAACAGTCTAGTAGCAGGTTGGTAAACAACAGTCTAGTAGCAGGTTGGTAAACAACAGTCTAGTAGCAGATTGGTAAACAACAGTCTAGTAGCAGGTTGGTAAACAACAGTCTAGTGGCAGGTTGGTAAAAAAACATCTAGTGGAAAGGTTGGTAAACAACAGTCTAGTAGCAGGTTGGTAAACAACAGTCTAGTAGCAGGTTGGTAAACAACAGTCTAGTAGCAGGTTGGCAAACAACAGTCTAGTAGCAGGCTGGTAAACAGTCTAGTAGCAGGTTGGCAAACAACAGTCTAGTAGCAGGTTGGCAAACAACAGTCTAGTAGCAGGTTGGTAAACAGTCTAGTAGCAGGTTGGTAAACAGTCTAGTAGCAGGTTGGTAAACAAGTCTAGTAGGAGGTTGGTAAACAACAGTCTAGTAGCAGGTTGGTAAACAGTCTAGTAGCAGGTTGGTAAACAGTCTAGTAGCAGGTTGGTAAACAACAGTCTAGTAGCAGGTTGGTAAACAACAGTCTAGTAGCAGGTTGGTAAACAACAGTCTAGTAGCAGGTTGGTAAACAACAGTCTAGTAGCAGGTTGGTAAACAGTCTAGTAGCAGGTTGGTAAACAGTCTAGTAGCAGGTTGGCAAACAACAGTCTAGTAGCAGGTTGGCAAACAACAGTCTAGTAGCAGGTTGGCAAACAACAGTCTAGTAGCAGGTTGGTAAACAACAGTCTAGTAGCAGGTTGGTAAACAAGTCTAGTAGCAGGTTGGTAAACAACAGTCTAGTAGCAGGTTGGTAAACAGTCTAGTAGCAGGTTGGTAAACAACAGTCTAGTAGCAGGTTGGTAAACAGTCTAGTAGCAGGTTGGCAAAAAAACAGCCCTAGTAGCGGGTTTGGCAAACAACAGTCTAGTAGCAGGTTGGCAAACAACAGTCTAGTAGCAGGTTGGCAAACAGTCTAGTAGCAGGTTGGTAAACAGTCTAGTAGCAGGTTGGTAAACAACAGTCTAGTAGCAGGTTGGTAAACAACAGTCTAGTAGCAGGTTGGCAAACAACAGTCTAGTAGCAGGTTGGTAAACAACAGTCTAGTAGCAGGTTGGTAAACAACAGTCTAGTAGCAGGCTGGTAAACAACAGTCTAGTAGCAGGTTGGTAAACAACAGTCTAGTAGCAGGTTGGTAAACAACAGTCTAGTAGCAGGTTGGTAAACAACAGTCTAGTAGCAGGCTGGTGAACAACAGTCTTGTAGCAGGTTGGTAAACAACCGTCTAGTAGCAGGTTGGTAAACAACAGTCTAGTAGCAGGCTGGTGAACAACAGTCTTGTAGCAGGTTGGTGAACAACAGTCACTCAGGCAAGTATTACCATCTTCTGTATGCTGGTGAAGCGGACACTTAGTTACATGTTTTATAGTCAAACAGAATTGCTGGTCTTTTCTTTCAGTCACATAAACATGCAAGATAACCAGTAAATATTGCATCTACTACTACTAACATACAGTGTACACTACATATATGTGAATGTGTATGTCATGCGTATATACTGACACATTTGAGTTTTCTTCCTAGTTTCTTTACAGTTCTTGCCCTCGTAGTGCTTCCTTTTACTTCCTTCCTCTGTAAATAAGGAGTGTCGCAGGAAGACTCTTAAATGTCGGGAGCAAGGGGCTGGTGACCCCTGCTTCTGTATTAATTACTAAAGCACAACAAATGAAATTCTAAGTTGGTTGTTCGAATGTGCGAGGATGTAGTACAGATGATACGGATCAATATATTATTATAAATAAAGAAGCTGGATATCCTTGTGATTAGCAAAATAAAGCTAAAAAGAATGGAACTATATCACTGAAGAGGATTAAATAGGAGTTCAGTGAGGTGTATCTGAGAGAACAAGAGCTGAAGGAGTGGCAGTGCTATTAAATTATTATCCATGGAATGGTTGGGATGGGTAGACGTACTTAAATTAAAGGAAATATTTGGGATACAGTAAAAGTGGGAGATGAGAGGCGAGTTAGTGTTTATGTACCTGGGAGAGACTTGTAGGGGGCATAGTAAGTTTTAAGTGCCAGGGGTAAAAAACAATAAGAGCCTCTAAATTACTTACGTACTAATACGTAATATAGTAAAAAGCATAGGCGCCGTGGGCACAATTAGGAAACATTGTATCAACATCTGTGACCCCAGATTATTCAACATCTTATTAGAAGATATCAGAAACACTGCTGGAACAAGTGTAGAAGTATTGAAGAGGAAACTGGACAAGTATCTTTAAGTGCTGTAATGTATATGTGGGCCAGAGGGCCACCAGGAAGAACAGCCTGGTTGACCAGGCAAGCAGCAGACACGCCTGGCCCTAGGCCGGGCTCTGGAAATAAAAAAAAAAAAACTTTCAGGACTCATCAAAGGAATATATGGGTAGACGTTTGGATGTGTACGTTTTTAATGAAACAAGTATTACATCGGATCATTATTTAGTGAAAATGGAGATAGTATAAGAGAATGGTGTTAGTATTAGAAAATTAATAAATGAACTAAAATAGACAATGAGAGATATAAGCAACTAATGTTAGAAATGCAGGTAACAAAGAGATCAGAGAGGTATAGAGTATATTTAAAAATATAATACCAGCGTGCATAACAGTTAGTTTGGTATAGGAAGGTGGGTAGAGGTGAGAAGGGAAGTGATTGGTATTATGGTGACGTAAAGAGGGTGGTATAAAAGAAAAACCTAGCTTATGAGACACCCCATCTTATGTTGGTCCATCATTGCTGTAGCCGTAATTTTCAACAAAGCAGACATTACGAGCTCCTCCACACCCGTCACAGATGTTTGCAGTATCATTTTTGGAGGATGCGACAAGATCTACATTGGAGAAACCACTAGAAGTCTTCCCACACAGCAAGAACACTAGTATGAATATCAAAATGGTATACAATAACGACAGGCTGGTAGGTAAGACATAGGCAATGTTTAGACAACTTTATTCCGAAACGTTTCGCCTACACAGTAGGCTTCAGTCGAGTACAGAAAGCAGGCAGGAGCAGTAGAGATGTGAAGACAATGTAATCAGTCCATCACCCTTGAAGTCGTAGATTTGAGGTTGTCAGTCCCTCAGCCTGTTCTTGGTACAGACGAGAAAACACCTTGGACAACTTTTTCAAGTGAGAACTGTTTGATCTGAGAGGGACGTGACCTCTCTGTGGCTACATTCTCACTACTACTACTCTGCACCTCTCCTTCCGACAGTATTCAAGTCTCAACACTGTCGCTTGATCTTCAGTTAGTTCCAGACTTTGGAACAGAACTCCAGGCTGAGGGACTGACAACCTCATATCTACGACTTCAAGGGTGATGAACTGATTACATCGTCTTCACATCTCTACTGCTCCCGCCTACTTTCTGTACTCGACTGAAGAAGCCTACTGTGTAGGCGAAACGCTTCGGAATAAAGTTGCCTAAATGTTGCCTATGTGTCTTATCTACCAACACTAGTAACTCTTTCATACAACAATAATTCCCATCCTCCTTCATGGTACCGGAAAAGGCCACACTATTATTACCCGAAAATTACAAAACTAAATGCAGACATCCATCACCTTCGCCCACATCGTCAAATTGTTCCTGTGATGCCTAACGAATGTATTATTTAAGATATAATGTTCTCCTTTTGGCTATGTACTTGATAAAATTTCCTGTTGTTTTACTCTGGTCACGGCTACAGGAAGGTGTTGTCTGGCTGGAAGAGCTGCCAGCATTGTAACAGCCACCTGTGTAGTGGCAGCCAGAGTGTTTCCACTGTATTCCAGGATAGTAGAGAACATTGTGGGCTCTGTGTTCTCGATTTCCCCTCCAAAAATATCCTCTCCTTTCCTGGTATTATAGGATTTAAATGTATTAAATACCTTGTAATAGACAGATATCATCTTTCACCATTTTTACTCAGTAAAATAACTAAAGTAAGTAGTGTTTCAGTCTGTTTTAAATCTTGATCCTTAAATCGACTGTTATAATTTATTATTGATTGTTATTTATTTATTAGTACCATACTATGAATATGCTTATCTGTATTATGAACCTAATTAGACCCATATAGGTTTGATTACCATGTGAAGTGTTATCTGGAAGTCAGTTAACAGGTTAAAACTCTTAACCCCTGTTAGGAGTTTCGGTGAGTTGTGGTTGTTAATGTTAACCAAGTCAGACCGGAAATCTTGGGTTATCCACTTGTAGTCTGACAGCAAGATTGTCTTGGTCCAAAACTGTCTATATCAGGGGTTCCCAACCAGAGGTGCACTGAACTGAAAGATTATTTTTTTTTAGTTTAATTTGTTCATCTGCACTAGTGTAATTAGTTCAGTTTGTGATTAAAAAATTAGAAATTTGACTTCCTAATCTTCAAATGTGATATTACTTTTGTAGGAGATGCAACATTATAAAGAAAAAGTTTGGAATCTGTGGTCTAGATGCTGGCATGTTTACATACACGAGTGTCGTGGTTTTGTATATCAGAGCTCGAGGTGACATCTGACAAAAATAATTTTTTTATTTGTAATGGTTCGTGGCTCATTACCTCCGCGCCCCAGTCTCAGACCAGACCTTCAGTAATGAACAAATACTATAGCAACAAAAGCCTTTTAAACCACAGTAGAGTAAGGTTAGTTATATATAGGATGTAAATAGAAAATGGTGAGATTTACTTGTATCTTGTGCCTTCATGAGACAGATTTAACAGGCTTCCGTCTTACATGTCTGACCAGTAGCATTCCTTCTCCCACTTGCTTCCAGATGGTTGCTGTCTGCTTCCACTGGTTTAATAAATGCGTAAATACAAAGTGTATAAGTAACTACGTAATACTCAAAAGTGAACGTTGGTAGTTGTCCATGAATCTTTTAGTTGGTATAAGACAATGCCGACATATTTTTGGTGTAAAATTGGTTATAAATATGGTCGCGTGCGCCACTACCGGCGGAAGTGAGTACTTGCTGGGTCAGTCTGTGGTTATCCTCGTTATCCTCCTCCCAACCTTCCCTTAAAGCCTCTCACTATTAAACCTCTCATACCCTCTCTTACTCCCCGTTTCCCCTTTCTCCTTTTTTACCTCTCCCCCACTCATTTCCTTTCTCACCTCTCTCCCTCCAGTCACAGGACAAACTCTGAGAGGTGTATTTCTCCCATAACACATATGCTAAGAGTTTATTCTCAATTTTAGGGATTAAAGTATTTTTGTCTGGTGGTGAAAATGTTACATGCAGCCTTAACGACCCAAATGTAGTTGTTAGGCTTTAAACTCCGTGGCTCGGTTGTTAGCGTACCCAGCTCACACACTGAGTGTCCGTGGTTTGATCTCCCGGTATGGATGGAAACGTTGGGCGTGTTTCCTCACACCTGCTGTCACTGTTCACCTAGTAGTCAGTAGGTACCTGGACGTTAGTCGACTGTTGTGGGCGGCATCATGGGGATGGTAGTATGCCTTATATAGAGCTAGGCTTGGTTAGTCCCAAATCTACAAAATTACTGCTACCTACTTGGAACGCAGGAGGGAGAGATATATCATAATCTACACTTGGAAAATCTTGGCAGGAATGGTCCCAAATCTGCACACAGAAATCACTCCCTACGAAAGTAAAAGACTGGGCAGGCGATGCAAAATGCCGCCAATAAAAAGTAGGGGCGCCATTGGTACACTAAGAGAAAACACCATAAGTGTCCGGGGCCCAAAACTGTTCAACAGCCTCCCATCAAGCATTAGGGGAATTGCCAATAAACCCCTGGCTGCCTTCAAGAGAGAGCTGGACAGATACCTAAAGTCAGTGCCGGATCAGCCGGGCTGTGGCTCGTACGTCGGACTGCGTGCGGCCAGCAGTAACAGCCTAGTTGATCAGGCCCTGATCCATCGGGAGGCCTGGTCATGGACCGGGCCGCGGGGGCGTTGATCCCCGGAATAACCTCCAGGTAACCTCCAGGTACTTCCCATCCCTGACAGCTGCAAGTCCCTCTCCCCCATTTAAATACTACCCCTCCGAGTCCTGGGCTAGAGAGAGGGGGAGAATTTAAATAGCCGCTGCTCCCCCTAACCCCCCTTAATTTCCCTACCCCAGTTCTCACCCTCTCCTTCCCTCCCCCATGTCTCCGTGTTAATCCTGTCACCCACTCTTCCTCTCTCCCCCTCCTCCATATCCTTCTCTTTCTCACTTTCCCTTTGTTTTACACCGGGTTTTACAAGGTTAGATTTAGAGTTTCTAGGTTTATTTACAAGCTAATAGCTGTTACCTACATCAGCTCTCTCTCTCTCCCCTCTCCCTCTCCTCTCTCTCTCTCTTCTCTCTCTCCTCCTTCTCCTCTCTCTCCTCTCCCTTCTTCTCGCCTCTTTACTCATAATTTTCATTCTAAACATTTTTGTTATTTTATTGCTACCTCAGTGCAGTCCTTTGTCTTCTCTCTATTTTTTCCTCTAACTTTCGTTCTCCTCACTCTGTTCTTGCTTCCTTCTTTCCTCATCCACCTCACATTTCCTCTCATTATTCTTGGGGCTCAGATCTGCTAAACTGCCGGGTTACACTGCTGCTCAGCGATCACTGTGCACCGCCACTAAACCAGGAACCAGCCAAAATTGCTGCCTCTCTATATTTGTAAGGGTCAGTGATCTAGGATTGCTTCCGTTTTTTATTAGTATATCCGCTCTAAGATAAGCTCTATCAGTGAAGAGAGCGGAGGGCTCTATATGTAAGAAACGTGTCTGGAGTGAGCTTGTAATATCAAGGACAGAACAAAGCCGTATTACAATTAAATCTGTAAGTTCTTAAGGAGTTGTTGAATGGTTCAGTACCTGGATTATGTTAAGAGAGACGTGCAACAGTTAGGTTATTCCGAAACGTTTCGCCCACACAGTAAGATTGTTAAGTCGAGTACGGAGGAGGCAACAGAAGCAGTAGAGATGTAAAGATGATATAATCAGTCCGTCATCCTCGAAGACGTAGTTTTGGGGTGGTGAGTCCCTCAGCCTAAAGAGTACTGTTCCATAGTCTGGAACAATGTGAAGCTGAGTCAACAGTATGGAGATTTATATGTCAGAACTGAGATGCAGTTTGGTATTGTGTATAATTATATTGTAACGTATTTTATTATGTTACGTAAAATTAAATGCTGGCATCTAGGGGTACAAGTCTGTCTAGGGGCATTTAAAATGTACATCGACCTAGGACCAAGCTTGTTTCTTCACAAAATGCATTAAGTAAATGTCTAATATTTATATTATACAAAATATAGCTATATTAATGATAAACTTACATATGCAACATACAACCTACCTTCTATATATTAACAGTTTGATAACCCCGCCTTGCTCGGCCGGCCTCGTAGCCTGCAGGCAAACATTATCTGTACTCTCCACTACACAGGCCCAGGCACCCTAGGGTCTTATAGGTAAAATTTGGAGAGTACATACAAAATTATTAAACAACCTAATCTGCAACCCGAATCTGCACAAACTGGGCAGGCGATGCAAAATACCCCCCAATTAAAAGTAGGGGCGCCATTGGTACACGAAGAGAAAACACCATAAGTGTCCGAGGCCCAAGACTGCTCAACAGCCTCCCACCAAGCATAAGGGGAATTACCAATAGGCTCCTGACTGCCTTCAAGAGGTAGCTGGACAGATACCTAAAGTCAGTGCCGGCTCAGCCGGGCTGTGGTTCGTACGTTGGACTGCGTGCGGCCAGCAGTAACAGCCTGGTTGATCAGGCCCTGATCCACCGGGAGGCCTGGTCGTGGACCGGGCCGCGGGGGCGTTGATCCCCAGAATAGCCTCCAGGTAGGTATGGCATAAACTTACTCAAAATATGATTCCCTTCCCCCACTACTTACACAAACACCAAACCATAACGTCGTGTTTCAGCCACCGCTCTTCCAGTACTGACTACACACCTCTTCTGGCTACTTTCACCAGAAATAATACGCCTCAGGCTTCAGAGCAACTCCCGTCACTGACATTATTAACGGAGCGTTTTTTATACACACATTTTCTACAATACCCTGAGTAATAATATTCATCTGTATTGCGTTCATCCATCGTCAATAAAGTAGCAACAAGTGGAGTGCAGATCGCAGGACCTTCATACACATGCGTCCCTCTGCTGGCTTAGGCTTGCTTACACCTTCCAATTCAATTATTTTCCGTTTTCTTTTGCTATATTGGACCTAGTTTATCTCCTGGGAATTTGGCTCTCCAGTGGAACATGTCTGGCAGTCTAACCTGCACAACTTTCTTTCTGGCAGTTACTGCTGGGAGTTTGTGGCTTCTCATTTCCTTGAACATGATTCTGTTCGTGTGTAGAAGATCAATGGGTTTTCTTCCTGCTTCTTCTTCCTCTTTCCCACTCCTCTCCTCTGTCCCATTGCTTTCTTCTTTTCCACTCCACCCTTGGGGGGGGGGGGGTCATCCTGTCTTCTCCCTGCACTATTCCTCATTTCTACTTCCGCCTTTTCTCTTTTAACTTTTGCTGTTGAGAGTTTATCAGTGCAGATGATCTTTCCTCGGGTCTCTGCCAAGAGGAACTGGATTTGCAATTCAGTACAAACCTGTCAACCAGAATTACGATACAGTATTTGCAGAGGAAAAGAGGGTTAGGGAGACTTCCCCACTGTCGGTGGAATGAGGGTTTTCTCAATCTTCTTTTTTTTTTTCATGTTAAGCTGCGAGTTCCCTTCTTGAACTGTAGCTCACATATACGTACTGTCACCTGTTCTTTCACTGCTCTTTTTGGACAGCAAACACCAGACGAGTCTGACCCATGGCCGGAACTCATCAAAGATATCAAAGGCAAAGCAGCAGAGTATACTTTAGTAGGTAGCGGGCAGGGATCTCTTGACTAAGATAAAGATCTGGGATAGCTTCCTCAAGCATGATTTGGCTCACGCTTTGAGCATCAAGCTCGTGAATGAGACTCGTGCAGCACTTGGGTATTTTTATTGTAAAAACGTTTCAACAGTCAGTGGCTTTCTCAGTCCAATATAGAGAAGAATGGTGGAAGATTATTGATAGTTTGAGGTAATCAATCCCTCAGCCTGGAGTCGAAGTGATCAGTACATCAGCTCCAGACTGTGTGTGAGTGGTTAGTGTACATGTGCGTGAGTGGTTAGTGTACATGTGCGTGAGTGGTTAGTGTATATGTGCGTGAGTGGTTAGTGTACATGTAAGTGGGTAGCGTACATGTGTATGAAAAGCTAGAGTACATGTGTATGAGTAGATACTTTAAGATCTAGGTAACTTATGGTCACGTTCTTCCTCGTCCGTTTTCCATCCACATTCCCTACCCCTCCGTTCACCATACCCCAACCCATCCCAGATTCTCGTTCCTCCATTCCCCTGCCCGTTCCCTGCCTGTTCCCTGCATCACCAGGATGTTCCCTGCCTCACCTGCCTGTTCCCTGCCTCACTTACCTGTTCCCTGCCTCACCTGCCTGTTCCCTGCCTCACTTACCTGTTCCCTGCCTCACCTGCCTGTTCCCTGCCTCAGTTACCTGTTCCCTGCCTCAGTTACCTGTTCCCTGCCTCACCTGCCTTTTTTCCCTGCCTCACTTACCTGTTCCCTGCCTCACCTGCCTGTTCCCTGCCTCACACTCCCTTTTTCCCTGCCTCACTTAACCTGTTCCCTGTCTCAGCTGCCTGTTCCCTGCCACACTTGCCTGTTCCCTGCCTCACTTACCTGTTCCCTGCCTCATTTGCCTGTTCCCTGCCTCACCTGCCTGTTCTCTGCCTCACCGGCTAGTTGCAGTGTAGTTATTGATTAAATACCACTCGTTCGTGGTGTGTGTGTGTGTGTATTATATTATATTTTATATATATTATTTTAAAATTAATATATATTTAACAACGGGGGTCGGCCGTCTCCCACCGAGGCAGGGTGACCCAAAAAGAAAGAAAATCCCCAAAAAGAAAATACTTTCAACATTCAGCACTTTCACCTCACTCACACATAATCGCTGTCTTTGCAAGGCGCCAGAATACAACAGCTTAGAAGCATATATAATTAAAATAAACATACCCCTCCAAACTGCCGATTTTTCCAAACCCCTTTATATATATATATATATATATTATATATATATATATATTTTAATATATATATTATTATATATATATACAAACACTGATCTCTGGCTGAAGGAAAACTCTAGTAAGGCTGATGCATGCAGGGATGAGATGAAAAGCTGTAACCCTTCTCCCTGAAAGGTGGCTGCCTTGGATCAAACGTGTAGCGGATGCTACACGCCAAGGTATTGTCCAGTGTGGGTAGATTGGAAAGCACTGCGTACCTTGTCCTAAGGTTCGTAGGTTCGAGTCTCTTTCAGCCAGAGATCAGTGTTTGTGTATATTTCGCCTGCTTCGCGAATTCCTTGTATTAATATATATATATATATATATATATTATATATAATAATATAATATATATATATATATATTAATACCTCGAGTTTCGAATACCTCCCAACTCGAACAGTTTTGTAAGTGTGTTTACATTATTCCCCATGGGAATATATTATACATATATGATACATACATATTCATGATAACACAAGACAAGCCACGTGGGATGGAAATGTTCAGCTGAAGATTTGCATCCCACGTGGCTTGTCGTGTATTGTTGAGATCACGTGTCTGCGATTGTATTGAATATATGATAATTTTAACAGTACGTGGAAAGTATTTAAGGGACCGGTCCCAATTCTTCACACTGTCATAAAATACTTGAGTGAGAAATATGAGGCATAGAGTAGAATAGGGGGAAAACATAGAATAAGCTCTGTGAAAAGCAGGGACACTGAGGGCACAATATGAGAACACTGTATCAACATCCGTGGTGCCAGACTGTTTAACATCTTACCAGAAAATATCAGAAACACTGCTGGAACAAATGTAAAAGTCTTTAAGAGGAAACTCGACACATATCACAGCCCAGTGT
The DNA here is from genome assembly GCF_026875155.1 of Cherax quadricarinatus. Classification (NCBI taxonomy): domain Eukaryota; kingdom Metazoa; phylum Arthropoda; class Malacostraca; order Decapoda; family Parastacidae; genus Cherax; species Cherax quadricarinatus. Next base: position 79,911,587 of record NC_069405.1, read on the forward strand.
CAAATCAACCAGATTTACGGATATGTAGGCCAGCGAGCCACCAACAGCAAGTACCAGGCAAACCTGGCTCAGGGCCGGGCTGTGGGAGTAGGAAGGATCTCGAAAATCATCAAAGATATATCAAAGGTATTATGAAAGCAGAAGCGAATAGCTGGAGAATAAAAAGAGAAACTTGAATACACACAAGTTGTCAAGCACGTGACAGAAGTATTATGGAAGCTTTAAGGTATTTACTCAAGCTCTGCTTTCTGGAACGTAGATGAGAAATATACATCATAATTTACACCTGGAAAATTCTGGGGAAATTGGTCACAAATTTGCACACACAGGTTCCCCCGCCGCCTCCCCACGAGAGTAAGAGTTTTGACAGAGCAAAGTAACCCCAGTGAAAAGCAAGGATGCAATGAATACGCTATTTGACAACTCAGTAAGTGTAAAGGGACCAAGGCTCCTCAACGGCCTCCCTTCATACATAGAGGAATTACCAACAAACCCCCTGACTGTCCTCAAGAGAGGACCCACAGTATATTTAGGTCCCGATTATCTGGATTGTGGTGCATAAAATGATCTGTGTGTGGCTAGCACCAACTGGCTGGTCAAGCATGCCTGCAGCTGGAAATTCTGGTCTGGGACCGGGCCACTGGGGTGATGACCTCCGAAACCGTGTATAAATAGGTTAGAGGAACCAGTTTAGTTCCCTCTGGAAGACAGCAAGTTTTGCCAATTTTCCTGTTTACCTGGAGTTTACCTGGAGAGAGTTTCGGGGGTCAACGCCCCCGCGGCCCGGTCTGTGACCAGGCCTCCTGGTGGATCAGCCCCTGATCAACCAGGCTGTTGCTGCTGGCTGCACGCAAACCAACGTACGAGCCACAGCCCGGCTGATCAGGAACTGACTTTAGGTGCTTGTCCAGTGCCAGCTTGAAGACTGCCAGGGGTCCGTTGGTAATCCCCCTTATGTGTGCTGGGAGGCAGTTGAACAGTCTCGGGCCCCTGACACTTATTGTATGGTCTCTTAACGTGCTAGTGACACCCCTGCTTTTCATTGGGGGGATGGGGCACGTCCCGCCAAGTCTTTTGCTTTCGTAGTGAGTGATTTTCGTGTGCAAGTTTTGGGACTAGTCCCCTAGGATTTTCCAGGTGTATATAATCATGTATCCTCCCTCCTGCGTTCCAGGGAATACAAGGTTTAGAAACCTCAAAACGCTCCCAGTAATTGAGGTGTTTTATCTCCGTTTGCGCGCCGTAAAAGTTCTCTTACATTTTTCTAGGTCGGCAATTTCACCTGCCTTGATAGGTGCTGTTAGAGTGCAGCAATATTCCCCGCCTAGATAGAACAAGTGACCCGAAGAGTGTCATCATGGGCTTGGCCTCCCTAGTTTTGAAGTTCTCATTATCCATCCGTCCCTTTTCTAGCAGATGCCCATTGATACAAGTTATGGTCCTTGAAGGTGAGATCCTCCGAAAAATAATCACTCCCAGGTCTTGACGTTGGTTTTCGCTCTAATTTGTGGCCAAATTTTTTGTACTCCTTTAAGAAGATTTAATTTCCTCATGTTTACCTATTGAGTAATTGAAATTTCTCATCGTTTTAACTTCAAAATTGTTTCCGGAGCCCACTGAAAGATTTGGTTTATGTCCGCCTGGAGCCTTGCAGTGTCTGCAATGGAAGACACAGTCATGCAGATTCGGGTGTCATCTGCAAAGGAAGACACGGTGCTGTGGCTGACATCCTTGTCTATGTCGGATATGAGGATGAGGAACAAGATGGGAGCTAGTACTGTGCCTTGTGGAACAGAGCTTTTCACCGTAGCTGCCTCGGACTTTACTCTGTTGACGACTACTCTCTGTGTTCTGTTAGTGAGAATTATAGATCCATCGACCGACTTTTCCTGTTATTCCTTTAGCACGCATTTTGTGCGCTATTACGCCATGGTCACACTTGTCGAAGGCTTTTGCAAAGTCTGTATATATTACATCTGCATTCTTTTTGTCTTCTAGTGCATTTAGGACCTTGTCGTAGTGATCCAATAGTTGAGACAGACAGGAGCGACCTGTTCTAAACCCATGTTGCCCTGGGTTGTGTAACTGATGGGTTTCTAGATGGGTGGTGATCTTGCTTCTTAGGACCCTTTCAAAGATTTTTATGATATGGGATGTTAGTGCTATTGGTCTGTAGTTCTTTGCTGTTGCTTTACTGCCCCCTTTGTGGAGTGGGGCTATGTCTGTTGTTTTTAGTAACTGAGGGACGACCCCCGTGTCCATGCTCCCTCTCCATAGGATGGAAAAGGCTCGTGATAGGGGCTTCTTGCAGTTCTTGATGAATACAGAGTTCCATGAGTCTGGCCCTGGGGCAGAGTGCATGGGCATGTCATTTATCGCCTGTTCGAAGTCATTTGGCGTCAGGATAACATCGGATAGGCTTGTGTTAATCAAATTTTGTGGCTCTCTCATAAAAAATTAATTTTGATCTTCGACTCTCAGTCTGGTTAGCGGCTTGCTAAAAACTGAGTCATATTGGGACTTGAGTAGCTCACTCATTTACTTGCTGTCATCTGTGTAGGACCCATCTTGTTTAAGTAGGGGCCCAATACTGGACGTTGTTCTCGATTTTGATTTGGCATAGGAGAAATACTTTGGGTTTCTTTCGATTTCATTTATGGCTTTTAGTTCTTCCCGCGATTCCTGACTCCTAAAGGATTCTTTTAGCTTAAGTTCGATGCTTGCTATTTCTCTGACCAGTGTCTCCCTACGCATTTCAGATATATTGACCTCTTTTAGCCGCTCTGTTATTCTTTTCCGTCGCCTGTAAGGGAGCGCCTGTCTCTTTCTATTTTACATCTACTCCTCCTTTTTCTTAGAGGAATAAGCCTTGTGCATACATCGAGTGCCACCGAGTTAATCTGTTCTAGGCATAAGTTTGGGTCTGTGTTGCTTAGTATATCTTCCCAGCTTATATCGGTTAGGACTTGGTTTACTTGGTCCCACTTTATGTTTTTGTTATTGAAGTTGAATTTGGTCAATGCTCCCTCGTGACTAGTCTCATTATGTCGATCTGGGGCTCCACGCATACATGTCTGAACCTCAATTATTTGTCTTTACACCTACTGAGTCAACTCTTAGTGTATATATTAGACCCATGATTTTTTGTTGTGACTAGCTGGGAGCACAAGCTGAGTAGCCTGGCCTAGTGTTCCTAGCCATAGGGAGACTTGGTCTTGGATCCGCCTGCGGGAGGCGGTAACTCCCGAATTCAACTGAAGATTAACTAAAGGTAAACTCAAAGTTCCTTCAAAAAAATTGTCTGGTCAAGGACTGGGGCGGGGGGGGGGGGGCGTTGACCCCCGGAACGACCTCCAGGTAGGTAGATCAAGTTGGCTATATAGGCCTCTGAGCAGCCATCAGCAACAGCTTGAAGCAGTCAACAGGAAAGCTCGTACTCCAGCCCAGCTCTTAAGAGTAATACTCTCGAAACCTAGCCACAAGAGTGTAACAGGTATGACCTGCCTTACGTCTGGCTCCCTGTTGTGTGTGTGTGTGTGTGTGTGTGTGTGTGTGTGTGTGTGTGTGTGTGTGTACGACGTTCCATTATAATGTATGCAGGAGTGGTTACCAGCGTAGTGGTTACTAAACACTGTCAGTACCACCACAAGTAATATTAACTTCATAACAGTAGTAGTGGTGTAATTAATAGTAATAGTCGTAACGGTAGTAGTAGGTAGTAGTAACAGTTGTGGTAGTTATAGTGGTAATAATAATAATACTAATGGTAGTAGTAATAGTAGTAGTAGTAGTAATAGTAGTAGTAGTAGTAGTAGTAATAGTAGTAGTAGTGTGGTATAAACCTTGGTAAATAATACCGACAAAATGGTTTACAGTCACTTGAGCAAACACTCTAGGATATATATATTAGAAAACATTTCGATTAGAAGTGATCAAGGCCCCAAGACCGAAACGCTTTCTAATAAATATGTAATAGTGTTTACTTACGTGTATTTTAAAACCAGTAGTAGTAATAATAGTGATGGTAATAGTAAAGCTAATGTTGCTCTTTGAAAAATGTATTTTGAACAATAGGTTCTACCAGAAACGAAAAATAACGCAAGACTTTATTATGAGCTCTGAGGAATCAGGCAGAGACATAACAATCTCAGATACAATCATCCTCACTGAAGTACAAACAGGCATAAATCCATACATAGTGAACCTAAAAAATAGCCAAAGTGAAAGTATGTTCAGTAAATTTAACTTCAACAAGCAAAGAATTGACTAGGACAAAATAAAGAACTATCGCATCTTTCCTGGGAAACAGTCACCAACGGTAAGGTCGATGTAAACTAGATACATACCACTATGACAAAGGAAAATATGCAAACTCAAGAGAGGCGCTCCCACTACAGGGGAAGACTACTGACAGCACAGCTTCTCAAATGCAGTAGACTCTCCGATGCACGAATGGAAACTCTGGCTGGAGAAGTGGAGAACACTGAGCATAAACTGATTATACACACAGGGTTACAAAAAAAAGATACGTGAAATTAGAAAAAATTCAAATACTTCTTCTCATACGCAAAATTCCTCTGCGAAAACCACATCCAGTCTAAGGCCTTTACTTAAAATGATGGACAGATATTGATGACAGTAAGGAGAAGAGTGAAATGCTGAAGTCCCATTACGACAATGTTCAGTAACCCTCTCGTTAGTCTTCAGATCGATGGCCTAACAAAATTTTCATGGACGAGACTCAAAACGCCGATGACATTGCCACAATTTCTAATGCAGCTCTCTCCAAGATGACTTTGAAGAAACCATCGACAACATGCCATGTTTTCTGTCCCAGTACCAGACTCGTGGATTTTCAGATTTTGCCGCCGAAGCGGCTAGTTTTGTTGTGCAAAATCTTATGGATACACAGAGGCTTAAAAAGTAGGTTGCAAAAAGTTTACCAAGGTTTATATCTACAATTGATTTATCCGTTGCAAGCAAATTTAGGATATTTGTTTAACATCTGTTATCTCATGCTCATAAATAAGATATTTTGACATATCACATAGGTTATTATACTGTCTATATCTGTATTCCTCAATAAGTAGACAATTAAGCACAGTGTTCAAGATAGTGACCACAGGGCTGGTCACATAACCTGCATTTAGTTTGATCATGTGTGTGTCTGCCAAACTGTCGGAAGTACTTGTAACCAAGCCTAAGCCTGGCCACTACGTCAGTCAGTCTGTTTACATTGCAAATTGCTCCATAAATGTACTTATCTACGTTCATGTTATCATAGTGGGTCATTACCCCAGAGTACGTAAGACAGTCATTACCCCAGAGTACGTAAGACAGTCACTACCCCAGAGTGCGTAAGACAGTCATTACCCCAGAGTACGTAAGACATTACCCCAGATTACGTAAGACAGTCACTACCCCAGAGTACGTAAGACAGTCATTACCCCAGAGTACGTAAGACAGTCATTACCCCAGAGTACGTAAGGCAGTCACTACCCCAGAGTACGTAAGACAGTCATTACCCCAGAGTACGTAAGACAGTCACTACCCCAGAGTACGTAAGACAGTCATTACCCCAGAGTACGTAAGGCAGTCACTACCCCAGAGTACGTAAGACAGTCACTACCCCAGAGTACGTAAGACAGTCACTACCCCAGAGTACGTAAGACAGTCATTACCCCAGAGTACGTAAGACAGTCATTACCCCAGAGTACGTAAGACAGTCACTACCCCAGAGTTCGTAAGACAGTCATTACCCCAGAGTACGTAAGACATTACCCCAGAGTACGTAAGACAGTCACTACCCCAGAGTGCGTAAGACAGTCATTACCCCAGAGTGCGTAAGACAGTCATTACCCCAGAGTACGTAAGACAGTCACTACCTCAGAGTACGTAAGACAGTCACTACCCCAGAGTACGTAAGACATTACCCCAGAGTACGTAAGACAGTCATTACCCCCGAGTACGTAAGACAGTCACTACCTCAGAGTACGTAAGACAGTCATTACCCCAGAGTACGTAAGACAGTCATTACCTCAGAGTACGTAAGACATTACCCCAGAGTACGTAAGACAGTCATTACCCCCGAGTACGTAAGACAGTCACTACCCCAGATTACGTAAGACAGTCATTACCCCCGAGTACGTAAGACAGTCACTACCCCAGAGTACGTAAGACATCACACCAGAGTACGTAAGACATTACACCAGAGTACATAAGACATTACACCAGAGTACGTAAGACATTACACCAGAGTACGTAAGACATTACACCAGAGTACGTAAGACATTACACCAGAGTACGTAAGACATTACACCAGAGTACATAAGACATTACACCAGAGTACGTAAGACATTACACCAGAGTACGTAAGACATTACCCCAGAGTACGTAAGACATTACACCAGAGTACATAAGACATTACACCAGAGTACGTAAGACATTACACCAGAGTACGTAAGACATTACCCCAGAGTACGTAAGACATTACACCAGAGTACATAAGACATTACACCAGAGTACGTAAGACATTACACCAGAGTACGTAAGACATTACCCCAGAGTACATAAGACATTACCCCAGAGTACATAAGACATTACCCCAGAGTACATAAGACATTACCCCAGAGTACATAAGACATTACCCAGAGTACATAAGACATTACCCCAGAGTACGTAAGACATTACCCCAGAGTACATAAGACATTACCCCAGAGTACATAAGACATTACCCCAGAGTACATAAGACATTACCCCAGAGTACGTAAGACATTACCCCAGAGTACATAAGACATTACACCAGAGTACATAAGACATTACACCAGAGTACATAAGACATTACACCAGAGTACATAAGACATTACACCAGAGTACATAAGACATTACACCAGAGTACATAAGACATTACACCAGAGTACATAAGACATTACCCCAGAGTACGTAAGACATTACCCCAGAGTACATAAGACATTACACCAGAGTACATAAGACATTACACCAGAGTACATAAGACATTACACCAGAGTACATAAGACATTACCCCAGAGTACATAAGACATTACACCAGAGTACATAAGACATTACACCAGAGTACATAAGACATTACCCCAGAGTACATAAGACATTACACCAGAGTACATAAGACATTACACCAGAGTACATAAGACATTACACCAGAGTACATAAGACATTACCCCAGAGTACATAAGACATTACACCAGAGTACGTAAGACATTACACCAGAGTACATAAGACATTACACCAGAGTACATAAGACATTACACCAGAGTACATAAGACATTACCCCAGAGTACATAAGACATTACACCAGAGTACGTAAGACATTACACCAGAGTACGTAAGACATTACACCAGAGTACATAAGACATTACCCCAGAGTACATAAGACATTACCCCAGAGTACATAAGACATTACACCAGAGTACGTAAGACATTACACCAGAGTACATAAGACATTACCCCAGAGTACATAAGACATTACCCCAGAGTACATAAGACATTACACCAGAGTACGTAAGACATTACACCAGAGTACATAAGACATTACCCCAGAGTACATAAGACATTACCCCAGAGTACATAAGACATTACCCCAGAGTACATAAGACATTACACCAGAGTACATAAGACATTACCCCAGAGTACATAAGACATTACCCCAGAGTACATAAGACATTACACCAGAGTACATAAGACATTACACCAGAGTACATAAGACATTACCCCAGAGTACATAAGACATTACCCCAGAGTACATAAGACATTACACCAGAGTACGTAAGACATTACCCCAGAGTACATAAGACATTACCCCAGAGTACATAAGACATTACACCAGAGTACGTAAGACATTACCCCAGAGTACATAAGACATTACACCAGAGTACGTAAGACATTACCCCAGAGTACATAAGACATTACCCCAGAGTACATAAGACATTACACCAGAGTACGTAAGACATTACCCCAGAGTACATAAGACAATCATGTAACAAAAGAAGGTTCTTGGACAGGAACAAAATATTTTCTTGTGAAATGTTTTACACAGTTGTGGTGAAGGTTAAGTGACAGCTGTGATACTAGCACCTCCCGTGCTGTTGCTGCTGCAGCTGCTGTTGTTGCTGCTTCTGCTGCTGCTGTTACTTGCATAATTGCTCCTCCAACAGCCGTTGCTGCTGCGTCTGGCTCTGTTGGCACTGCTGCTGCCAATTGTTTTCTTCTGCTGCTCTGCCGCTGCTGCTGCTGTTACTGCTGCTCTGCCGCTGCTGCTGCTGTTACTGCTGCATCTACCGATTTATCTGTCATACTTGTGACCAGTTTGGAGGGTTCTGCCCCTGCTGGCTGGCCTGAGACCCGGCATCCATATTGACAGCCTGGTCAACATGGATGCCTGGACAGACTGGTAGTGCTGGCGACCTACAGGTCCACCTAACCATCACAACCTGGTTGTTCAACATTTGTAAAAGAAAGTTTTCCACCTTCCTGAAAATTATCTTCGTTCTGGCAGAACGAATTTTTTTCAAAGAATGGTAGAAAGTGAGTATATGTATTGTAGAGCGAGACGTTGTAGAGACAGGCGAGTGATGTCACCTGCACTAACTTGTACAGCCAAGTGGAAATCTTGAAAGTTTAAAATTAGGTAGATCGGTGGATTTTATTTGCTTCTGCATGCCTGGTTTATGTCAGTAATGATAGTGGATTTTAGCAGACTTTAGTACCTCACTATATTGTTTGTCATAGCAGTGCTGTATCTGGTGAGAAAAAGTTTGGCCAAGGCTTCAGAAATTAAGAGTGAACCTAATTTCTGGGTGATGGTGTCAGTGGTGGTGATCAGAGGAGATTCTAAGCCAAGCGGGTTCCATCTGTTTGCTTCCTTGATAACTAGTTAGGTGCTGGGGAAGTTTATCAGATGGTTGTCTGTGTTGGAGTCAGTAGTATATAGGTATTGTTTGTGTCATCTTTCTGGCAAGCAGTTCTGTGGTTACTGCTCGTGTTCCACAGGGCAGCATGTAGACGCCGACTCTTTTGCCTTATGATGATTTATTTTTGTTTTAACCATGTCCTTCATTGTCTTGAATGTTATGGTAGCAACTCTGATGTTGGCTTTGATTAAGAATTTGGGGAGTTTATTTCTTGTGTTGCTGACAGGTAGAACAATGTATCTGCTGGGGTTGGAATCTTATCTGGCATTGTGTCGCATCGTCTCGCTCTTGTGGTGGTCACTGATGGCGCCTGTGTACACCAAAGTTTTAGAAAAGATTTTATTAATATATTTTTATCGTTCTAGGTATGTGAACATGTGAATAATGGATATATTCTTTGCCAATAATAGTCCCATATTTTGTTATATTGTCATAATGAAATAGCGCAGTAAATAATCTTTATTAGTGGAAAGCTTCGTATATACCATTTATTTTTGTGAACAGGCCATTTATGCATGGAACTTTAATTATCATCTATGTTGATATTCATTGTATATTTGCAAAGATAACTGAAGATTGTGTGTTGCTTTGCGCTGATGATTTTATTGGTGAATTTAATATTGGTTAAGATTGTTGGTGGATCTAGTATTGCTGCCACTCATGGTGTTGTGTTGGGTATGCGTGTTGTCTACCTACCTGGAGTCTACCTGGAGGTTATTCAGGGGATCAACGCCCCCGCGGCCCGGTCCACGACCAGGCCTCCCGGTGGATCAGGGCCTGATCAACCAGGCTGTTACTGCTGGCCGCACGCAGTCCAACGTACGAACCACAGCCCGGCTGATCCGGCACTGACTTTAGGTATCTGTCCAGCTCTCTCTTGAAGGCAGCCAGGGGTTTATTGGTAATTCCCCTTATGCTTGGTGGGAGGCTGTTGAACAGTCTTGGGCCTCGGACACTTATGGTGTTTTCTCTTAGTGTACCAATGGCGCCCCTACTTTTAATTGGGGGTATTTTGCATCGCCTGACCAGTCTTTTACTTTCGTAGGGAGTGATTTCTGTGTGCAGATTCGGGACCATTCCTTCCAGGATTTTCCAAGTGTAGATTATGATATATCTCTCTCTCCTGCGTTCCAACGAGTACAAGTCAGGTGCTTCCAAGCGTTCCCAGTAGTTAAGGTGCTTGACAGAACTTATACGTGCAGTAAGGATCTCTGTACACTCTCTAGATCTGCGATTTCACCTGCTTTGAACGGAGATGTTAATGTACAGCAGTATTCCTGCCTAGAGAGAACAAGTGATTTGAAAAGATCGTCACTGGCTTGGCATCTCTCGTTTTGAACGTTCTCATTATCCATCCTATCATTTTCTTTGCTCTTGTGATCGTGGCACTGTTGTGATCCTTGAAAGTGAGATCCTCAGACATTACTACTCCCAGGTCCCTTACATTATTTTTCCGCTCTATTGTATGGCCGGAGTCAGTAGTATACTCTGTTCTAGTTATTATCTCCTCCAGTTTTCCATAACGGAGTAGTTGGAATTTGTCCTCATTGAACATCATATTGTTTACCGTTGCCCACTGGAAAACTTTGTTTATATCTTCTTGAAGGTGAACCGTGTCCTCAATATATGACAGCCTCATGCAGATCCTAGTATCATCTGCAAAGGATGATACGGTGCTGTGGGTTATATCTCTGTCTATGTCTGATATGAGGATGAGGAACAGGATGGGGGCGAGTAGCCCCCAACACTTTGCAATGCTGCTGGTGTAGTATTCTAACTCTGTCTAGCATGACTGGTGTTTGTAATATATTGGGGGTATAGGTTTTTGTTTTAGTGTGTGTGAACTCACCTATTTGTGGTTGCAGGGGTCGATTCATAGCTCCTGGCCCCGCCTCTTCACTGTTTGCTACTAGGTTCTCTCTCTCTCCCTGTCCCATGATCTTTATCAAACCTCGTCTTAAAACTATGTACGGTTCCTGCCTCCATTACGTCGCTTTCTAGGCTATTCCACTTCCTAACAATTCTATGACTGAAGAAATACTTCCTAACATCATTCTGACTCATAGGAGTCTTCAACTTCCAATTGTGACCCCTTGCTTCTGTGTCCCATCTCTGGAACATACTGTCTTTGTCCACCTTGTCAATTCCTCGCAGTATTTTATGTCATCATCATGTCTCCCCGATCCTCCTGTCCTCCAGTGTCGTCAGGTCGATTTCCCTTAACCTCTCTTCATAGGTCAGTCCCTTACCTCTGGGACTAGTCTTGTTGCAAACCTTTGCACTTTCTCTAATTTCTTGACGTGCTTGACTAGGTGTGGATTCCAAACTGGTGCTGCATACTCCAGTATGGGCCTGACGTATATAGTGTACAGAGTCTTTAACGATTTTTTACTGAGGTATCGGAATGCTATTCTTAGGTTTGCCAGACGCCCGGATGCTGCAGCAGTTATCTGATTGATGTACGCATCAGGAGATGTGCTCGGTATTATACTTACCCCAAGATCTTTTTTCTTGAATAAGGTTTGCAGTCTTTGGCCACCTAGACTATACTCTGCGGTTTTCTTTGCCCTTCCCCGATCTTCATGACTTTGCATTTGGCGGGGTTAAATTCAAGGAGCCAGTTGCTGGACCAGGCTTGTAGCCTGTCCAGGTCTCTTCGTAGTCCTGCCTGATCCTCGACCGATTTAATTCTTCTCTTTAACTTCACATCATCTGCAAACAGGGACACAGAATTCTGAGTCTATCCCTTCCGTTATGTCATTCTCCCGCTTGTCAGAGGCGCCCACTCTGATACCTCGTCACGTACCATGACTCGTTGTTACCTCCTTGTCAGATATTCTCTGATCCATTGCAGTGCCTTTCCTGTTATGTGTGTCTGATCCTCTAGCTTTTTGCATTAACCTCTTGTGAGGAACTGTGTCGATGGCCTTCTTGCAGTCCAAGAAAAGGCAGTCTATCCACCACTCTCTCTCGTGTCTTCTGTTACCTTGTCATAAAACTCCAGTAGGTTTGTGACACAGGATTTTCCTTCCCTGAAACCGTGCTGGTTGTCGTTTATAAGCTTGTGTCTTTCTAGGTGCTCCACCACTCTCCTCCTGATGATCTTCTCCATGACTTTGCCTACTATACACGTCAGTGACACAGGTCTGTAGTTTGTTTCTCGTCTGTCTCCTTAAAAATTGCGACTGCATGTGTGTGTGTGTGTGTGTGTGTGTGTGTGTGTGACCTACACTCAATACTACACAGTGCCTACATTCAGTACTACACAGTACCTTCACTCAGTGCTAATCAGTACCTTCACTCAGTACTACACAGTACCTTCACTCAGTACTAGACAGTACCTTCACTCAGTACTATACAGTACCTACACTCAGTACCACACAGTACATACACTCAGTACCACACAGTACCTACATTCAGTACTACACAGTACCTACATTCAGTACTACACGGTACCTTCACTCAGTACTACACGGTACCTTCACTCAGTACTACACGGTACCTTCACTCAGTACTACACGGTACCTTCACTCAGTACTACACGGTACCTTCACTCAGTACTACACGGTACCTTCACTCAGTACTACATGGTACCGTCACTCAGGACTACATGGTACCGTCACTCAGGACTATCTTCATTCAGTACTATACAGTACCTTCACTCAGTACTACACAGTACCTACACATTACCGACAGAGTACATACACAATACCTACACAGTACTGACTCAGTACCAACACAGTACCGACACAGTGATGGTGTGGTGCTAGAGCCACACTCGTTGACCTCGGTCATCCCGAGACAATACCCTGCGGCTGCTACTGCTGCTCCTCTCCTATTGCTTTTGCTGTTACAGTTCCTCTCTTGTTGCTGTTTGTTATTGCTTCTGCCGTTGTTGGTACTGTTCCCGCTGTCTGCCCGTCTTCACTTTGCTGTTGCTGCTGTTGCTACTTCTGCTGCTGTTGCTACTTCTGCTACTGTTGCTACTGCAGCTGCTGTTGTTGCTACTGCTGCTACTGTTGCTACTGTATTTGCTGTTGCTGACACTGTGGCTTCTGAGGTTGGAGCTGTTGTTCCTATTGTTGCTGCTGTTACTGCTCCTCTTGATAGTGTTGCTGCTGCTGCTGTTACCTATGTTACCGATACCTATGTAACTGCTGTCTTGCTTGCTGCTGTTACTAATGTTGTTGCTGTTATTACAGCTGTTACTAATGTTGTTGCTGTTATTACAGCTGTTACTAATGTTGTTGCTGTTATTACAGCTCGTTACTAATGTTGCTGTTATTACAGCTGTTACTAATGTTGTTGCTGTTATTACAGCTGTTACTAATGTTGTTGCTGTTATTACAGCTGTTACTAATGTTGTTGCTGTTATTACAGCTGTTACTAATGTTGTTGCTGTTATTACAGCTGTTACTAATGTTGTTGCTGTTATACAGCTGTTACTAATGTTTGACTGTTATTACAGCTGTTACTAATGATGTTGCTGTTATTACAGTTTACTAATGTTGTTGCGTTATTACAGCTGTTACTAATGTTGTTGCTGTTATTACAGCTGTTACTAATGTTGTTGCTGTTATTACAGCTGTTACTAATGTTGCTGTTATTACAGCTGTTACTAATGTTGTTGCTGTTATTACAGCTGTTACTAATGTTGTTGCTGTTATCAGTGTTACTAATGTTGTTGCTGTTATTACAGCTGTTACTAATGTTGTTGCTGTTATTACAGCTGTTACTAATGTTGTTGCTGTTATTACAGCTGTTACTAATGTTGTTGCTGTTATTACAGCTGTTACTAATGTTGTTGCTGTTATTACAGCTGTTACTATGTGTTGCTGTATTACAGCTGTTACTGATGTGTTGCTGTTATTACAGCTTGTTACTAATGTTGTTGCTGTTATTACAGCTGTTACTACTGTTGTTGCTGTTATTACAGCTGTTACTAATGTTGTTGCTGTTATTACAGCTGTTACTAATGTTGTTGCTGTTATTACAGCTGTTACTAATGTTGTTGCTGTTATTACAGTGTTACTGATGTTGTTGCTGTTTTACAGCTGTTACTAATGTTGTTGCTGTTATTACAGCTGTTACTAATGTGTTGCTGTTATTACAGCTGTTACTAATGTGTTGCTGTTATTACAGCTGTTACTAATGTGTTGCTGTATTACAGCTGTTACTACGTTGTTGCTGTTATTACAGCTGTTACTAATGTTGTTGCTGTTATTACAGCTGTTACTAATGTTGTTGCTGTTATTACAGCTGTTACTGATGTTGCTGTTATTACAGCTGTTACTAATGTTGTTGCTGTTATTACAGCTGTTACTACTGTTGTTGCTGTTATTACAGCTGTTACTAATGTTGTTGCTGTTATTACAGCTGTTACTGATGTTGCTGTTATTACAGCTGTTACTAATGTTGTTGCTGTTATTACAGCTGTTACTAATGTTGCTGTTATTACAGCTGTTACTATTGTTGCTGTTATTACAGCTGTTACTGATGTTGCTGTTATTACAGCTGTTACTAATGTTGTTGCTGTTATTACAGCGTTACTAATGTTGTGCTGTTATAAGCTGTTACTACTGTTGTTGCTGTTATTACAGCTGTTACTAATGTTGTTGCTGTTATTACAGCTGTTACTAATGTTGTTGCTGTTATTACAGCTGTTACTAATGTTGTTGCTGTTATTACAGCTGTTACTATGTTGTTGCTGTTATTACAGCTGTTACTACTGTTGTTGCTGTTATTACAGCTGTTACTACTGCTAGTGCTTCTCTTCTGTTACTCTGCAGCTGTTCTTGCTATTAGGTGCTTCTCTTCTCTTGTTACTGTTGTTGCTGCTGCTACTGCTAGGTACTTCTCTTCTGTTACTATTGCTGCTAGGTGCTTCTCTTCTCCTGTCACAGATACTGTTGTTGGACTGCGTGCGGCCAGCAGCAACAGCCTGGTTGATCAGGCCCTGATCCACCGGGAGGCTTGGTCGTGGACCGGGCCACGGGGGCGTTGATCCCCGGAATGACCTCCAGGTAGACCTGGAAGTTAGGAGCATGATCCCTGACTAGGTCTCCTGGTTTCTGGTCTAATCGACCTGAACGGTCAGGAAATTGAGATTGTGAGATTGAGTGAATTGTATAGCGTAGTCTGCCCACCCATACGACGGAGTGGGTTGTTGTATAGCGTAGTCTGCCCACCCATACGACGGAGTGGGTTGTTGTATAGCGTAGTCTGCCCACCCATACGACGGAGTGGGTTGTTGTATAGCGTAGTCTGCCCACCCATACAACGGAGTGGGTTGTTGTATAACGTAGTCTGCCCACCCATACGACGGAGTGGGTTGTTGTATAGCGTAGTCTGCCCACCCATACAACGGAGTGGGTTGTTGTATAGCGTAGTCTGCCCACCCATACGACGGAGTGGGTTGTTGTATAGCGTAGTCTGCCCACCCATACGACGGAGTGGGTTGTTGTATAGCGTAGTCTGCCCACCCATACGACGGAGTGGGTTGTATAGCGTAGCCTGCCCACCCATACGACGGAGTGGGTTGTATAGCGTAGCCTGCCCACCCATACGACCCTCTCTTAGTATGAAGAATTAGACACATGTGCAAAACCTTTGTATCTTAAATTAGTAGACGTTTCGCCATCCAGTGGCTTTATCAATACAACTCAAGGACACAATGTGAAGACTGTAGACTGTAGAAACTATATACAAAAAACGGTGTAATCCGTACCTCAGCCTAAGACAGGTGATGACCACCGTAGTCTTGACGAATGTGAAGCACAGGCATGAAGCTTGGTGTATATATACTGGCGTCAAGTGAAGGAGGTGCAGCAGAGGAAAACACTGTCACTGGTAGGCGGGATTTCCCAGTGGAAGTAGGTCATATCCGAGGGATGGACCAGGAGTAAGGAGGAAGGTTATGGTGATGTCCTCTGTGCCGAGATTCCATAATGTTGCTGTACCTGACAAGTTGTATATGAATGGTATACAGTACCATCTGTAGACGTTTCGCCATCCAGTGGCTTTATCAATACGATACAAGGACATTATGTGAACGTGAGGAGAACAGCAATGCACCGCACGAACAGCTGTTTATAAGACAAGAAGGTAAACGTGAAGAGAACAGCAAATCACAACAGAAACAGCTGATCTGAACAGCTGCCTGTAACAGGAAGTGATCAACGTGAACGGAACAGCAATGCACCTCAGAAACAGCTGCTGGTGACAGCTGCTTGTCACAGTGAGGGATCACTGCAGATGTGTTGGACACAGTGCTTACAAAAATTAATAGTTGACATCTTCCTGTCATGTGCGGGTGGTGGGTGTGTTGCTCCCACAGCACTCCCACTTTCCCAGAGGCGGCCTGGAGAGATGTCCTGGGTGCGGGTTAGACCCACGACACATTCCTAGGGGCAGCCTGGAGGGATGTCCTGGGTGCGGGTTAGACCCACGACACATTCCTAGGGGCAGCCTGGAGGGATGTCCTGGGTGCGGGTTAGACCCACGACACACCCACTCTTCCAGGGGCAGCAGGTAACATGAGAAACACTTGATGGGACTTGTTAGAAAGGCAAGAGTGTTGTAGTTCCTCGGCCACTACACTAAGATGTACTGACGACTCCAGACTGACACAGCCTCACCATCTGCTGCGCCATCTTATATGTACTGACCAGTGTACGTCCTCTCACTTCAACCTGTTCTAATTCTCACATTAAACTTATTTTCATTTTGACTTATGTTGGTCATTTTTCATTTTGACCTATACTAATTTTGACCTATTAAAATTTTATCCTATTCTAATTTTGACCTATTCTTATTTTAAGGAGTCATTTTTCTTCGAGTTCAACTGGAATCTACCTGGAGAGTTTTCCGGGGGTCAACGCCCCCGAGGTGTCTTCACCAAATGCATCTTTAACAACAAGAACATCAGCTGAGACCAGGTTAACCATGTCTTAAATGAAACATGTTGGGATGATATCTTAAATAACATGGATCGAAACCTTGAAAGGATCAACTTCCTGGCAGCTGAAGTATGTTCAAGGCATATTCCTCAAAGAAAGAAGAGAAGAAGTAAACTGGAAAGAGAAAAATGCTCCCTCTACAGAAGACGAAAAATCACTGAGCTCCTCAAGAACTCTAAATTATCTGATACACGGAAGGAAGCCCTGACCAGGGAAGTGCAAAGTATCGAACTAAAGTTAAAGGACTCATACAGAGCCCAGGAGAGACAGGAGCTAAAAGCAATCAATGAAATTGAAAGAAGTTTGCAATATTTCTTTTCATATGTCAAAAACAAGGCAAATACCACATCTAGTATCGGGCCCTTGCTCAGACAAGATGGGACTTACACAGATGACAACAAAGAAATGAGTGAAATACTGAAATCCCAATATGACTCTGTGTTTAGCGAGCCACTAATCAGTCTGAAGATCGACAGTCCAAATTATTTTTTCACGAATGAGCCTCAAAACTCCACCAATGTATGCCAGATTTTTGACATTACCCTAACTCCAAAAGACTTTGAGAAAGCCATTGACAACATGCCCATGCACTCAGCCCCAGGCCCAGACTCGTGGAACTCTGTTTTCATTAAGAACTGCAAAAAAAAAAAAACTTTCACGTGCCCTATGTATACTAAGCTTAGACATGAATGAAATTCCGGTCACTAAAAGCAATGGATATAGCCCCACTCCATAAAGCATTAGCTAAGAACTTAAAGAACAATAGCTCTAACGTCCCACATCATAAAAAAAATTTGAGAGTCCTAAGAAGCGCAACTGCAAACCTCTTGGATTCCCAAAAACTGCACAGTCCAGGGCAACATGGGTTCAGGGCAGGTCGCTCCAGCCTCTCACAACTACTGGATCACTATGATCTGGTCTTGGATGCACTGGAAGAAAAACAGAATGAAGATGTAATATACACAGACTTTGCAAAAGCCTTTGACAAGTGCAAGATGCTCCCGTGAACGTAATAACACAGTATCATCTACATAACCCACAAGGGTCGGTCGACCACTACTCGGACCCCACGATGTCTCTACTCCCCGTCCACAGTAAAAAGGGTCCTGCATACATGCAAAAAGCATTTGAGACATGGGGCATCCCTGACGAATGCCCCTGCTCAAGTGTACAAAAACACCTAACTTCCCATTAACTAGTACTTTAAATCCCGCTCCATTGTACAACGAACGGGCCCACATGATGACCTCATTTCCAAAACCCTGCCATCTCATAAATTTCCACAGAACCTCCCTTTCCACACTATCAAAAGTGGCTAAAGCCAAAACACCACCCCCACCCCTCACCCGCATTCCTCAACAAACTCCCTGATATTCCCATGACCATCATACATTGACCTACTTGGCACACCAAACTGACTCTTATGATTACCTTATCAAACACTTTCTTAATTCTATTCATCAAAATTTTTGCATATAGTTTATAGTCACTACACATCAACGATATGGGACGGTTGGTCCTTAATCGCTAACGGCACATCACATTTCCTAATTAAGACCAACACTGCTGTACACTGAGACAGACCTACACCCCCCCCCTTCATCGCATTGAGTAAACGAACCATAAAAGTCCGTATTACCTCCCAATGTTTGATATAAAATTCACAAGGGATGCCATCAAGGCTTGGTGCCTTCCCCTTACTCATTCCTTGTAGTGCCTCCCACACCTCTGCCTCAGATATAGGCCCACCCAAGAGAAGGTGATCATAATCATTTAACTCGCAATGTACTCCTCTCCCCAATTCCTGTATTGTATGCTCACTCACATCTTTACTCTGCATCTGGAGCTTACTCCAAGTATCATCATAAAAACTTATCCCCTCAGTTGTTGTTAAGACCTGTCCCTCACTATACCCGTCAACTTCATCCTGTACCGCTAAACTCACAATGTCAGTCGCCTTTCCTCTTTGTGTCTGACTTCGTAAGACACAAGCAGACGGTTTGTCACCCCACAAAGCCTCTTCCACCCCACTCGAAATGCGCGCCCCATCGAAAATCTTATTTTTCAATACCTGGATTTGTTCTTTAAGAGCATCAATCTCATCCACTGAGTAAACCCCAGATGCCTCTCCCTGCGCATAACATTGTTGTAGTTGACTCTCCAGATACCTCAGAAAACCATACTCCATGCGAGTGGCCTCCTTACCCGATGCACATAAAAATCCTTAATTCAAGGCTTCACAACCTCATCCCACCGTCGCACTAAATCCCACCCCTCCCAGGAGTCTACTCCCATAGACGCCCATAAGTCCGCGAATAGTTCCCGATCATCTGCACTTTGTAACATCCGCGTATTCAATTTCCAGTACCCCTTAAAACGATTCGGGAGACCCCCCCCAGTCGAGCTGTACAAAAACTCCCCGGTGGTCAGAGAAAAAAACATTCAACACACGCACATTGATTACGACCACCCGCCGAGACACACACCCTATCTAAACATGCCACATAGCCCCTACATACAAAAGTATGCTCAATCCCCAAGTCACGTCCTCCGCGTACATCTACCAACCCCAGCCCAGACAACAGGTCACCCAAAATAAGTGAACAGAAACCTGCCCCCCTCGGTTCAACGTCTTTACGGCGCACCACACAGTTCCAATCACCACCGACCACTGTAATTTCTGGCAGGGACCTCAAATAATACACTAAGACATCTCTAACAAAAGTATTTTTAATGTTAACATCATGTTCAGCCGGCCCATATACCCCTACAAAACCAACCCTTCTACTACCCCAATCCCCCACGACTTGCACCACGTGACCCTCCCCCCCTTCGTCCCAATGTCTCATCACAAACGGGCTGGTCACTTTTATCAACACAGCCACTCCACCTTTCAGACATCTGGAGTGAGTCACATAAATGTCATAACCATCCATCTCAAACAAACTTTCTACCTTATGGTTATGTTCTTGCAAAAAAACACATATCTACTGCAAAACGATTCAACCACTCACGTACTTGCACACACTTTCTGACAGATTTCAAACCATTAACATTAATAGTTACACACCTAACTATGTTAAAGGTGGCTTTCCTCTAGGGGCCACAACTCCCTTTTTCTCTTTGCGTCGGCAAGCACCCAAGGCACTTCCCACACCTTTGGCAATCCCTGTGATATTACCTGCTGTCCTGGACTTGCGCGACCTCCCCCACCCGTGATTTCCGACCACGTCTTCTTCCCTGAACGTTGTCCAGGGGTCGAGATATCATCGGAGTCGGACGGGGTAGCCGCATGCTTCCTAGAAACAGCATCTTCAGACATGTCAGTACTTGGAGTGTACTTGTGAATTTCAGCTTCAACAGTATGAACCCTCGAACTCTCCAAATCTCGCACTTTAGCTATCTGATCAGCCTCATCCGCACGTAATCTCACCTCATCAGAAACCTTCAACAAAGGCACACACGGCACAGAATCAGACTCATGCCATGCTAATATTTCACTCAACGCAGATACAATGTCGGCCTCCATATCACCTGCCTCTCTTGCTAGAGGGATTTCACTGCTCACATGTTCCACCTCGTCAAGGGAGGCAGTCCCAGGTAGAGTCACACAAGATGACTAGTAGCAAGGCCCGATCAACCTCAGCACTCCATGATGTCAGACGCGGCGAGTCCTCGACAATCTTCTTCCGTCAGGACGATGACTACGCCCCGAGGGCGGCTGGCGCTGAACACATTGAGCCGCTATGTGATCCAAAGCGCCGCAGAGGAGGTAAGTTCTTCTCTGTCCAGGATACGTAACGTACACCCTGTACGAAAATCCTCCAGGTGCACATACGAAGGAATCGGCTGACGCAGGGACATTTTCAACGTAAATGACCCCTCCTGAAGACCAGCATAGTGGCCGTCAGACCACTTACCCATGGTGACCAGGTGGATCTTCCCATAACGTTCAATTCAAAAACGTCACGTATATCAACTTCATTGGCCTCAAAAGGCACGTTTCTCACACGCACCCACGTATAGTATTGTGAAACGTAATGCAACTGGACAGAAACTGCTGGGGTGACTTGCTTACTTATATCCTGGTACTGGGTCACAATCTTCTCGTACATCTGAGTGTCACAAAACTTGACGAAGATCCGTGTAGTTCCATTCAAGGTGACGCCACACAAGGATTCACGCTGAATGCCATATGTATCACGAATGATTGCTGGCATTAACACATTCACTGATTCGCTGGTGATAGAGCCCTGGAGGTTATTCCGGGGATCAACGCCCCCGCGGCCCGGTCCATGGCCAGGCCTCCCGATGGATCAGGGCCTGATCAACTAGGCTGTTACTGCTGGCTGCATGCAGTCCAACGTAGGAGCCACAGCCCGGCTGATCAGGCACTGACTTTAGGTATCTGTCCAGCTCTCTCTTGAAGGCAGCCAGGGGTTTATTGGCAATTCCCCTAATGCTTGATGGGAGGCTGTTGAACAGTTTTGGGCCCCGGACACTTATGGTGTTTTCTCTTAGTGTACCAATGGCGCCCCTACTTTTTATTGGGGGCATTTTGCATCGCCTGCCCAGTCTTTTACTTTCGTAGGGAGTGATTTCTGTGTGCAGATTTGGGACCATTCCTTCCAAGATTTTCCAAGTGTAGATTATGATATATCTCTCCCTCCTGCGTTCCAACGAGTACAAGTCAAGTGCTTCCAAGCGTTCCCAGTAGTTAAGGTGCTTGACAGAACTTATACGTGCAGTAAAGGATCTCTGTACACTCTCTAGATCTGCGATTTCACCTGCTTTGAATGGAGATGTTAATGTACAGCAGTATTCCAGCCTAGAGAGAACAAGTGATTTGAAAAGGATCATCATGGGCTTGGCATCTCTCGTTTTGAAAGTTCTCATTATCCATCCTATCATTTTCTTTGCACGTGCGATCGTGGCACTGTTGTGATCCTTGAAAGTGAGATCCTCAGACATTACTACTCCCAGGTCCCTTACATTATTTTTCCGCTCTATTGTATGGCCGGAGTCAGTAGTATACTCTGTTCTAGTTATTATCTCCTCCAGTTTTCCATAACGGAGTAGTTGGAATTTGTCCTCATTGAACATCATATTGTTTACCGTTGCCCACTGGAAAACTTTGTTTATATCGTCTTGGAGGTTAACCGCGTCCTCAGCAGATGACAGCCTCATGCAGATCCTAGTATCATCCGCAAAGGATGATACGGTGCTGTGGTGTATATCTCTGTTTATGTCTGATATGAGGATAAGGAATAAGATGGGGGCGAGTACTGTGTTAGTTGAATACAAACAGTATTAACACGCCGGCGAAACGCAGTTGCCATTGTTGTTGATGTTGTAAAAACTCCACCAGGTGTCGGGACTGAGGAGAAGCAGCTGACAACCGCTCAGCACAACGTCTGAGCAGAGAATTACATTAAGTAAATAGTGATCTGAGACGTGACATGTAGGAGGCTGTGGTGAGTCAGGCTGCACGTCATATCTATATAGTATATCACCACATGTCATTAAATGTCACCTGTCCCAGACCATTAAATAAGACCCCTTTTGAATTAAGTTATAATAATCAGCTGTCAATGAATAAACAGAGGGCGAACGAGGTGCTTTGACGGTCCAGGTGTCGCTGTAAACTGACAGTCCAACGTCTGAGCACTGATATTTACTTGTATTAGGATTGGATACAAAGGCACTCGTGGCGCACGTACGTTTATTAGCATTAAATGCACCTGCGACCTTTATAGTAAATTGTCTTAATCCTCAATAATGTGGTAGAGTGCAACCCTTTTACAATTGACAGTCCCTTTTACTTATATTTGCTTGTATTAGGTGACGCCACTCTGCATCATCGTTATTCTAAACCTCACCCTGAACGTAAATGTCCTATACCACATACTTTCTACATACAACGTTCTATCCCTTTTATTAAATTGCTTTCTATTTGGTAGTTTCTCCTCGAATTTAACTCATTTGAAGTCAAAATTATATCAATATATTAAACAAAATTCTATGGGTTAATATATATTCTGTTGTTTTAGACTGTATCATATTGTATATAATATATATATTTAGATATATATATATATATATATATAAATTATCATTTTATCATAATTTATCCTAGAATAATTACTACAGTTTCGCAGATTCAAATTAATCTGGGTCTTCGTTTTATGTCTCATTCAAACACAGAAATATAATGCTATGAACCATGGAACAAGGAGTCATTTTTTCTGCAATGTAGACGAGATATTCAGTCTCCAAGTACACGGTGAATGTACAGTACCGACAAGATGATAATTAGACACATGTACAACATCTGGGTATCTTTATTGTAGACGTTTCGCCATCCAGTGGCTTTATCAATACAATACACCTTTGTAGATGAATGGTTCAGAGAACCGACATGTTGATAAATTAGACACATGTGCAACTCTTGGGTATCTTTATTGAGGAAACGTTTCGCCACACAGCGGCTTCATCAGTCCATACGTAGGAGAAACTTGAAGAACAGGAGGAGAATGAGGTAATCAGTCCCTCAACCATGAGTCGATGTGTTCAGTCCATCAATCTTGAATAGAAAACGACATATGAGCGGAGAAGCAGCTTATAAACCGTATGGCAGGAGAGGTGTAGCAGTCATAGGTGGTGTCACATTTGTTCAATGTGGAAGTAGGTCGTGCCCAAGAATTAGGCAAGCAAAGAATTCCTAAGTATTAAGATCCCAAGAAATTGCAGTTTCTGTTGCTTGCCTAATTCTTCGGCACGACCTACTTCCACATTGAACAAATGTGACACCACCTATGACTGCTGCACCTCTCCTGCCATACGGTTTATAAGCTGCTTCTCCGCTCATATGTCGTATTCTATTCAAGATTGATGGACTGAACACATCGACTCAAGGTTGAGGGACTGATTACCTCATTCTCCTCCTGTTCAAGTTTCTCCTACGTATGGACTGATGAAGCCACTGTGTGGCGAAACGTTTCCTCAATAAAGATACCCAAGAGTTGCACATGTGTCTAATTTATCACAATACACCTTTATTGATAAAGTCACTGGTTGACGAAACGTCTACAATAAAGGTACCCAGACGTTGTACATGTCTGATTTTCACAGCGAATGTTGTTACGTGCGTCCATGATGCTCCAGTACATGGTCAATGTTAGTGACGATGTTACGTGCGTCCATGATGCTCCAGTACACGGTCAATGTTAGTAGTGACGATGTTATGTGCGTCCATGATGCTCCAGTACACGGTCAATGTTAGTAGTGACGATGTTATGTGCGTCCATGATGCTCCAGTACACGGTCAATGTTAGTAGTGACGATGTTATGTGCGTCCATGATGCTCCAGTACACGGTCAATGTTAGTAGTGACGATGTTATGTGCGTCCATGATGCTCCAGTACACGGTCAATGTTAGTAGTGACGATGTTATGTGCGTCCATGATGCTCCAGTACACGGTCAATGTTAGTAGTGACGATGTTATGTGCGTCCATGATGCTCCAGTACACGGTCAATGTTAGTAGTGACGATGTTATGTGCGTCCATGATGCTCCAGTACACGGTCAATGTTAGTAGTGACGATGTTATGTGCGTCCATGATGCTCCAGTACACGGTCAATGTTAGTAGTGACGATGTTACGTGCGTCCATGATGCTCCAGTACACGGTCAATGTTAGTAGTGACGATGTTACGTGCGTCCATGATGCTCCAGTACACGGTCAATGTTAGTAGTGACGATGTTATGTGCGTCCATGATGCTCCAGTACACGGTCAATGTTAGTAGTGACGATGTTATGTGCGTCCATGATGCTCCAGTACACGGTCAATGTTAGTAGTGACGATGTTACGTGCGTCCATGATGCTCCAGTACACGGTCAATGTTAGTAGTGACGATGTTATGTGCGTCCATGATGCTCCAGTACACGGTCAATGTTAGTAGTGACGATGTTACGTGCGTCCATGATGCTCCAGTACACGGTCAATGTTGTTAGTAGTGACGATGTTACGTGCGTCCATGATGCGCTCCTGCAAATGTGCATACCTGGAGGTTACCTGGAGGTTATTCCGGGGATCAACGCCCCCGCGAACCGGTCCATGACCAGGCCTCCCGATGGATCAGGGCCTGATCAACTAGGCTGTTACTGCTGGCCGCACGCAGTCCAACGTACGAGCCACAGCCCGGCTGATCAGGCACTGACTTTAGGTATCTGTCCAGCTCTCTCTTGAAGGCAGCCAGGGGTTTATTGGCAATTCCCCTAATGCTTGATGGGAGGCTGTTGAACAGTTTTGGGCCCCGGACACTTATGGTGTTTTCCCTTAGTGTACCAATGGCGCCCCTACTTTTTATTGGGGGCATTTTGCATCGCCTGCCCAGTCTTTTACTTTCGTAGGGAGTGATTTCTGTGTGCAGATTTGGGACCATTCCTTCCAAGATTTTCCAAGTGTAGATTATGATGTATCTCTCCCTCCTGCGTTCCAACGAGTACAAGTCAAGTGCTTCCAAGCGTTCCCAGTAGTTAAGGTGCTTGACAGAACTTATACGTGCAGTAAAGGATCTCTGTACACTCTCTAGATCTGCGATTTCACCTGCTTTGAATGGAGATGTTAATGTACAGCAGTATTCCAGCCTAGAGAGAACAAGTGATTTGAAAAGGATCATCATGGGCTTGGCATCTCTCGTTTGGAAAGTTCTCATTATCCATCCTATCATTTTCTTTGCACGTGCGATCGTGGCACTGTTGTGATCCTTGAAAGTGAGATCCTCAGACATTACTACTCCCAGGTCCCTTACATTGTTTTTCCGCTCTGTTGTATGGCCAGAGTTTGTAGTATACTCTGTTCTAGTTATTATCTCCTCCAGTTTTCCATAACGGAGTAGTTGGAATTTGTCCTCATTGAACATCATATTGTCATATTGTTTACCGTTGCCCACTGGATTGCCCACTAAATTTTCTCTGCACAGAAGAACGCCTTCAAGGGTCCCAGAGGTAAATATTCGTGGGAGTGAGACATCAAGCCGCCACGGAAACCTGCATAAACGGAAGGAAAACCGTGAATTAATTGTTTTAGTTTATGATTCCAGGATACAGGACTCCCTGTAAGACGGAACTACACAAGTCGGTCTACATGTAGTGGAGTTAAGTAGTAAACAGATATCTTATTTTTTAGAGATTTTATTTCTTGAACGTAGTGGGTAAGAGGTATGCTGACCACCACGTGTGTGAGCTGAGTGACTGGAGGGTTGTACGCCTGGAGGGAGGGACAGAGGGAAGCAACGATAGGAGGGAGGGAGGAAGGCAGGTAGGGAGAAATGGAGGAAGTGAGAGAGGAGTGGAGGGAGTGAGGTAGGGAGGGAATGAGGTAGGGAGGGATTGAGGTAGGCAGGCAGGTACGAAGGAATGGAGGGAGGGAGGGAGGAAGGCAGGCAGGTAGGGAGGAATCGAGGAAGGGAGGGAGGGATATCCTGCCTTGGCGTTCCTCCAACAGTTTGAACCACCAACGGTAACGGCTCCCAGGGGAGGGGATTGGGGGAGGGATGGAGGGTGGGGGGGAAGAGTGACGGGGAGAGTGAGGATGTGGGACGGGGGAGGCACAGGTTCTGCCAGCCAGGGTGTTGAGGACAATTTAAGGACCTGGGATGGTGCTGGATAAGGAACACTGGGGTGTCGAGGTCCTGGGGATAGAGGAAGGGAAGTATAAGTAATTAAAGTAGATGGGATCCTGGGGATAAATGAAGGGAAGTACAAGTGATATAAGTGAATGGAACAGTACTGGAGATCATTTGTGCTGGATATACAGAGAAACGCAGTGAGAGTTTTACATTGTTTGGCTTTTCTGAGTTATCTTTGGTTCAGTATACATTATAAAACAGCACATGTGTGTCCTCGAGACCATTGTAAAACAAATGTTATGAAGAAGAAAAAGCCACAATACCGTGACTGGAACAATATGCAAATAACCCGAAATGTCTAACGTTTCATTCTAGTGTGTGCGAGTTATGTGTAAAAGTTATGTATGGTGTAGTAGTTGCTGATCTCTGTTTCAAGCTGGGGAACACCCACAGTGTACACTGTTTCAAGCTGGGTAACACCCACAGTGTACACTATGTTTCAAGCTGGGGAACACCCACAGTGTACACTATGTTTCAAGCTGGGTAACACCCACAGTGTACACTATGTTTCAAGCTGGGTAACACCCACAGTGTACACTATGTTTCAAGCTGGGGAACACCCACAGTGTACACTGTTTCAAGCTGGGGAACACCCACAGTGTACACTATGTTTCAAGCTGGGGAACACCCACAGTGTACACTGTTTCAAGCTGGGGAACACCCACAGTGTACACTGTTTCAAGCTGGGGAACACCCACAGTGTACACTATGTTTCAAGCTGGGGAACACCCACAGTGTACACTGTTTCAGGCTGGGGAACACCCACAGTGTACACTGTTTCAAACTGGGGAACACCCACAGTGTACACTATGTTTCAAGCTGGGGAACACCCACAGTGTACACTGTTTCAAGCTGGGGAACACCCACAGTGTACACTATGTTTCAAGCTGGGGAACACCCACAGTGTACACTGTTTCAAGCTGGGGAACACCCACAGTGTACACTGTTTCAAGCTGGGGAACACCCACAGTGTACACTATGTTTCAAGCTGGGGAACACCCACAGTGTACACTGTTTCAGGCTGGGGAACACCCACAGTGTACACTGTTTCAAACTGGGGAACACCCACAGTGTACACTATGTTTCAAGCTGGGGAACACCCACAGTGTACAGTATGTTTCAAGCTGGGGAACACCCACAGTGTACACTATGTTTCAAACTGGGGAACACCCACAGTGTACACTATGTTTCAAGCTGGGGAACACCCACAGTGTACACTGTTTCAAGCTGGGGAACACCCACAGTGTACACTGTTTCAAGCTGGGGAACACCCACAGTGTACACTATGTTTCAAGCTGGGGAACACCCACAGTGTACACTATGTTTCAAGCTGGGGAACACCCACAGTGTACACTGTTTCAAGCTGGGGAACACCCACAGTGTACACTGTTTCAAGCTGGGGAACACCCACAGTGTACACTATGTTTCAAGCTGGGGAACACCCACAGTGTACACTATGTTTCAAGCTGGGGAACACCCACAGTGTACACTATGTTTCAAGCTGGGGAACACCCACAGTGTACACTATGTTTCAAGCTGGGGAACACCCACAGTGTACACTATGTTTCAAGCTGGGGAACACCCACAGTGTACACTATGTTTCAAGCTGGGAAACCACCACAGTGTAACACTATGTTCAAGCTGGGAACACCCACAGTGTACACTATGTTTCAAGCTGGGGAACACCCACAGTGTACACTATGTTTCAAGCTGGGGAACACCCACAGTGTACACTGTTTCAAGCTGGGGAACACCCACAGTGTACACTATGTTTCAAGCTGGGGAACACCCACAGTGTACACTATGTTTCAAGCTGGGGAACACCCACAGTGTACACTGTTTCAAGCTGGGGAACACTCACAGTGTACACTGTTTCAAGCTGGGGAACACCCACAGTGTACACTATGTTTCAAGCTGGGGAACACCCACAGTGTACACTATGTTTCAAGCTGGGGAACACCCACAGTGTACACTATGTTTCAAGCTGGGGAACACCCACAGTGTACACTATGTTTCAAGCTGGGGAACACCCACAGTGTACACTATTTCAGGCTGGGGAACACCCACAGTGTACACTGTTTCAGGCTGGGGAACACCCACAGTGTATTCTAACTCTGTTTCAAACTGGGGAACACCCACAGTGTTCTCTAACTCTGTTCTGAACAATAATTACATGATTACCTGGAGGTTATTCCGGGGATCAACGCCCCCGCGGCCCGGTCCACGAGAAGGCCTCCCGGTGGATCAGGACTTGATCAACCAAGCTGTTACTGCCGGCCACACGCAGTCCAACGTACGAACCACAGCCCGGCTGATCCGGCACTAACTTTAGGTATCTGTCCAGCTCTCTCTTGAAGGCAGCCAGAGGTTTATTGGGTTTATTGGTGTGAGCACTCAGTGTGCCGTTGACATATTCTACATTGACAGTTACACAGTGGGAACAAAAGCTGTTTGTTTCCCTGTCACATCCCACCCCACAAGATGGGTCACCTTCACGAGGTAAAGAAATCTGTCAGCCTCAGCTGGGAGACTTGAAGATAATAACAATAATAATAATAATAATAATAATAATAATAATAATAATAATAATAATAATTATATTTCTAGAAGTACATGACATAACCGTACCTGGAGGTTATTCCGGGGATCAACGCCCCCGCGGCCCGGTCCATGACTAGGCCGTAGCTGACATCAGTGCCATACTATATAGAAAACCCCTTGTTATGAAGATTATTTCGGGCAACGTAGGCTAATTTTGTCCCCAGGATGCGACCTACACCAGTCCGCTAACATCCAGGTACCTACTTACTGCTAGGTGAGCAGGGACAGCAGATGTCTGAAGGAAATACGCCCCAGTGTTTCCACCCCTTTTAAGCAAACGTTACTATTACTTGTCGTCACAAAGTGTGACCTATATTCTCACACGAGTGACAACCAGGTAGGGTCCCCGGGACGGGTCACGACCCGGGTGACCCGGCAGTGTGACAACCTTCTTAATCTAATTGTTTCGTGATGCTGTGCAACCTCCGCGCTGCCACACCTCTGGCAGACTTTTTGTTTATTTGATGTTACATATATGTTTGTATATTATCTAACCAAGACTGGTCTCAAACCGGGCCGCGGGGGCTTTGACTCCCGAAACCCTCTCCAGGTATCTCCAGGTAATGCTGCTGTAAAATAAGGAAAAACATATGTGTAATGGAAATTCTGAAAAAAAATATAGGAAATTGAATGTAATGAAAAAGGGTAAGTTGAGTATTAAATGAAATAGAGGGGTGAGGGAGAGAGGAGGGAAGTGGAAGAGAGTAGAAGTGGGCGTAGGTGGGTAGGTAGTGGTGGAGGGGTAGTTAGAAGGGAGGGAGAGTCTTGCTCAGGGATGGAGTAGTGAGTAAAACTGCCGGCCACAGTGGAGTGAATGTAGCAGCCAGAGAAAGTAATCTGCTTTTTCTTTCTTTCTTTCTTTCTTCTTCTTCTTCTTCTCTCTCTCTCTCTCTCTCTCTCTCTCTCTCTCTCTCTCTCTCTCTCTCTCTCTCTCTCTCTCTCTCTCTCTCTCTCTCTCTCTCTCTCTCTCTCTCTCTCTCTCTCTCAGATACTTAGCAGGGAGGTAAATGTTTAGAGATTTACACTGGATGTAACTGAATGATGGTGTGACATGAAACATGAATGATGGTGAGACATGAAACATGAATGATGGTGAGACATGAAACATGAATGATGGTGTGACATGAAACATGAATGATGGTGAGACATGAACCATGAATGATGGTGAGACATGAACCATGAATGATGGTGTGACATAAGAACATAAGAACGAAGGAACACTGCAGAAGGCCTACTGGCCCATGCGAGGCAGGTCCAAGTCTCCTACCGGCTTAAGCCAATGCACCCAACCTAGTCAGGTCAGGTCACATTGACTTAAGGGAGGAACACGGCAACCGACCTGTTAGCACAAGCTATCAGGTCTAACTCACACCCACCCACATCTACTCATGTATTTATCCAACCTATTTTTAAAGCTACACAACGTTCTGGCCTCTATAACGGTACTTGGGAGTTTGTTCCACTCATCCACAACTCTATTACCAAACCAGTACTTTCCTATATCCTTCCTGAATCTGAATTTTTCCAACTTAAAACCATTGCTGCGAGTCCTGTCTAGCTAGATATTTCCACACACTATTTACCATCCCTTTATTTTTTCCCGTCCTCCACTTATACACCTCATTTATATCCCCCCTAATTCTAAAGCTTTTAAGAGTGCAGTTTCAGGCCCTTAGTCTATCTCATAGGAGGTTCTGATACATGGGATCATCTTTGTCACCTCTTTGTACATTTCCAGAGAATTTTCCATTGTAATACGGGACCAAAAAATGTGCAGCATAAAACTAAATGAGGCCTTTAACCCAAGATGTATAGAGTTGAAAATTGGACACTTATGCACATATGGGAATTTTATTCAGGAAACGTTTCGCCACGCAGTGGCTTCATCTCCAATACAAAAGGAAGGCGTAAGGGGGGAGGAAGAATGAGGTAATCAGTCCCTCAACCTGGAGTCGAGTTTCGCCATCAATCTTGTAGAATGTACAGCATAGGCCCCTGACGTGGCTTATATACTTAGTGAAAGGGGACGTGAAGAGTTGGAGGCGTGGGTCTATGTACCATCCACTAGTCGAAGTAGGTCTTCGTCCAAAGGTTGAAAAGTGTTGAAGAATTCTTTGTAACAAGATCCATGATTGCTGGTCTGACGTTGTGATGAAGGTTTGAAAACCGACATGTTGAAGATGGAGACTTGTGCAGCATGGGGAAACTTTATTCAGGAAACGTTTCGCCACGCAGTGGCTTTTATCAGTCCAATACAAGAGGGAAAGGGGTAAGGAGAGGAGGAGAATGAGGGAATCAGTCCCTCAACTGGAGTCGATGTGTCAGTCCATCAATCTTGTAGAATGTACAGCATAGGGCCGTAGACGTGGCTTTATACTGTAGTGAGGTGACGTAAAGCGTTGAGCGGGTCATAGTGGACCATCCACTAGTCAAGTAGGGCTTCGTCCAAAGGTTGAAACAAGTGTTGAAGAATTCTTTTGTAACAAGATCCCATGGATGCTGCTGTGTCTGACGTTTGATGAATGGTTTAAAAACGACATGTTGAAGATTGAGGACACTTATGCAGCTATGGAATCTTTATTCAGGAAACGTTTCGCACGCAGGCGCTTCACAGTCCCAAACAAAGAGGAAGGCGTAAAGGGGAGGAGGAGAATGAGGTAACAGTCCTCAAACCTGGATGAGTGTTTCAGTCCATCAATCTTGTTTGAATGTACACATAGGGCCGTGACGTGGTTATATCTGTTTGAGGTGACGTAAGCAGTTGGAGGCGGGGTCATAGTGGTACCCAAAACCATACGAAGTAGGTCTTTGGTCCAAAGGTTGAACAGGTTGAAGAATTCTTTGTAACAAGATCCATGATGCTGCGTGTCTGACAGTTGTGATGAATGGTTTGAAAACCGAATGTTTTAAAATTTAGACACTTATGCAGCTATGGGAATCTTTATTCAGGAAACGTTTCGCCACGCAGTGGCTTCATCAGTCCAATACAAGGGAAGGCGTAAGGAGAGAGGGAAAGAGGTAATCAGTCCTCAACCTGGAGTCGATTGTTCAGTCCTCAATCTTGTAAATGTACAGCATGGGCCGTAAAGTGGCTTTTTATACTGTAGTGAGGGACGTGAAGCAAGTTGAGGCGGGGTCATAGTGGTACCTCCATAGTCAGTAGGTCTTCGTCAAGGTTGACAAGTGTTGAAGAATTCTTTGTAACAAGATCCATGGATGTGCTGTGTCTGACAGTTGTGTGAATGGTTTTAAAACCGACATGTTGAAGATTTTAGACACTTATGCAGGGATATGGGAATCTCATTCAAGGAAACGTTTCGCCACGCAGTGGGTTCATCAGTCCAATACAAAGAGGAAAAGGGGTAAGGAAGGGGGAGGGAGAATGGTAATCAGTCTCAACTGGGTCGATTTGTTCAGTCCATCAATCTTGTAGAATGTACAGCATAGGGCCGTAGACGTGAGCTTATATACTGTAGTGAGGTGACGTGAAGCAGTTGGAGGCGGGTCCCTAGTGGTACCATCACTAGTCGAAGTAGGTCTTCGCCAAAGTTTAACCCAATGTTGAAGAATTCTTTGTACAGATCCCATGATGCTGCTGGTCGACAGTTGAGGTAATGGGTTTTTAAAAACCGACATGTGAAGATTTGGGCACTTAGCGCATATGGGAAACTTTATTCAGGAAACGGGTTTTGCCACGCATGGCTTTATCAGTCCCAAAACAAAGATGAGGCGTAAGGAGAGGAGGAGAATGAGGTAATCCCAAATCCTCAACCGGGTCGATGTGTTCATCCATCAATTTGTAGAATGTACAGCATAGGGCCGTAGACGTGGCTTATAATATGAGTGAGGTGACGTGAAGCAGTTGGAGGCGGGTCAGTGGTACCATCCCCCTAGTCGAAGTAGGTCTTCGTCCAAGGTTGAACAAGTGTGAAGAAATTTTTGTAACAAGTCCCAGATGCTGCTGTGCTAACAGTTGTGATGAATGGTTTGAAAAACCGACATGTTGAAGATTGAGACACTTAGCAGCAATTTGGGGGTCTTTATTCAGGAAACGTTCGCCACGCAGTGGCTTCATCAGTCCAATCAAAGAGGAAGGAAGGAAAGAGGAGGGAAAGAGGTAATTCAGCCCCAACCAGAGTCGATGTGTTTAGTCCAGTTGAGGGACTGATTACTCATTCTCCTCCTCTCCTTACGCCTCCTTTTGTATTGGATGATGAAGCCACTGCGTGGGCGAAACGTTTTCCTGGGAAAAAGTCCCATTTTCTGCATTTAAATGTCTCAATCTTTCCCCTGTCGTTTTTAAACCATTTTATCACAACTGTCACACAGCAACATCATGGATCTTGTTTACAAAGAAATTTTTCAACATTGTTCAACCTTTGGACGAAGACTACTTCGGGCTAGTGGATTGGTACCACTATGACCCCGCCTTCCAACTGCTTCACGTCACCCACTACAGTATTAAGCCCGTCTACGGGCCCTATGCTGAAAATTCTACAAGATTTATGGACCCGAACACTGACCCCAGGTTGGGGATGATTACACCTCATTCTCCTCCTCCTTTCGCCTTCCTCTTGTATTGGACTGATGAAGCCACTGTGGCGAAACGTTTTCCTGAATAAAGATTCCCATATGCTGCATAAGTGTCTCAATCTTTAACATGTCGGTTTTTCAAACCTTCATTTACAACTGTCAGACACAGCAGCATCATGGATCTGTTACAAAGAATTCTTCAACCACTTGTTCAACTTTGGACGAAGACCTACTTCGATAGTGGTTGTACCACTATGACCCGCCCAACTGCTTCACGTCACCTCACTACAGTATATAAGCCACGTCTACGGCCCTATCTGTACATTCTACAAGATTGATGGGGCCCGAACACATCGACTCCAGGTTGAGGAGATTACCTCATTCTCCCCCTTCCTTACGCTTCCTCTTTGTTTTGGACTGATGAAGCCACTGCGTGGCGAAACGTTTCCTGAATAAAGATTCCCCTATGCGCATAAGTGTCTCAATCTTCAAAAATGTTTGGTTTTTCAAAAAATTCATCAAACTGTCAGACAAGCAGCATCTGGGATCTTGTTACAAAGAATTCTTCAAAACTGGGTTTAACTTTGGACGAAGACTCTTCGACTAGTGGATGGTACCACTATGACCCCGCCTCCAATGCTTCACGTCACCTCACTACAGTAATAAGCACGCTACGGCCCTAGCTGGACATTCTACAAAATTGAGGACTGAACCATCGACTCAGGTTGAGGGACTGATTAACTATTCTCCCCTCTCCTTACGCCTCCTCTTGTATTGGGGCTGATGAAGCCCACTGCGTGGCAACGTTTCCTGAAAAAAAGTTCCCATATGCTGCATAAGTGTCTCAATCTTCAAATGTCGGTTTTAAACCATTATCACAACTTTTCAGACACAGCAGCCATCATGGGCTTGTTACAAGAATTCTTAACACTTGTTACAACCTTTGGACGAAGACCTACTTCGACTAGTGGTGGTACCCCTATGACCCGCCTCATATGCTTCACGTCACTCACTACAGTAATAAGCCAACGTCTACGGCCCATGTGGAAAATTCTACAAAATTGATGGACTGAACACATCGATCCAGGTTGAGGACTGATTACCTCATTTCCTCCTTCCTTACCCTTCCTTTTTTATATGGACGATGAAGCCCTGCGTGGCGAAAACGTTTCCTGAATAAAGATTCCCATATGCTGCATAAGGCTCAATCTTCAAATGTCGGTTTTCAAACATTCATCACAAAATGTCAACAACACAGCATCTGGGACTTGGGTTTCAAGAATTCTTAACACTTGTTCAACCTTTGGACGAAGACCTACTTCGACTAGTGGATGGTAACCACTAAAAACCCGCCTCCAACTGGCTTCACGTACTTCACTAAGTATATAAGCCCCGCTACGCCCTATGCTGTACATTCTACAGATTGAGACTGAACACATCGATCCAGGTTTGGGGGCTGATTACCTCATTCTCCTCCTCTCCCAGCCTTCCTCTTTGTATTGACTGATGAAGCCACTGCGTGGCAAAACGTTTCCTGAATAAAGATTCCCATTGCTGCATAAGTGTCTCAATCTTCAACATGTCGTTTTTCAAACAAAAATTCATTCACACAGTATAGAGTTTAAGAACAACCTGAAAGGGCTCCCATTTTTATGCTTCTTGATATGAAGCCAAGGATTCATTGCTTTTTGCGACACTTATGCACTGTGTCTTGGTTTCAGATTACTGCTAACCCGAACTCCCTAAAATTTTCCCTTTTCGCAATCCCGTAATATTTTAAAATTAACATATTTAGTTTATATGTGCATGGTTATTGTCCTTCCAACATTTGAACTTGCATTTGTCTATATTAAACTGCATCTGCACTTCTCGACCACTGCATCAGTCTATTCAAATTTCCTGGAGTGCTCGAATGTCCTCGTCAGAATGAATTCGACGGCCTATTTTGGTGTCATCGGCAAACTTGCCGTTTGTCGTCTTTATGCCCTCATCTATGTCGTTTATGTAGATTGTGAACAGCAGGGGGCCAACACTGCCCCCTGTGGAACACCGCTCGTGACGCTTCCCACTCTGATTTCTCCCATTTATGAAAAACTCTCTGCTGCCTATTTGTCAACCATGCCTCTACCCAGGAAAAAATTTCTCCTCCTATTCCTTGTGCTTTAATTTTCCTCAATAGCTCTGATGTGGGACCCTGTCAAAAGCCTTACTGAAGTCCATATACACAATATCATATTCATTACCATGATCTACCCCTCAAATACCTTAGTGAAAAAAGTTAATAAATTCGTAAGGCAGGAACGCCCCTTTGTAAAACCATGCTGAGATTCGTTGATTAATTTATGCTTTTCAAGATGGCTACGAACTGCCTCGGCAATTATTGATTCCAAAAAATTTTCCCACTATGGGAGGTTGGGCTTATTGGTCTATAGTTCGAAGCTAAGGACCTGTCACCTTTTTTGAAATAGGTATCACATTTGCCATTTTCCACTTATCTGGCACCATGCCAGTTTGTAGTGTTTTGTTGAAAAGATTAGCCAAAGGTGTGCTAAGCTCCTCTTTACATTCCTTTGAACCCCTTTCATAAAAGTTCATCAGGGCCCGGGGATTTTTTAGGTTTTAATTTATCTATTTGCCTAAGGACCATGTCATTGTGACCCTAATAGTGCCCCAGTTTATTATCGTCCTGTTCTACATAATTTATCATTACTGGAATATCGTTGGTATCCTCCTGTGTAAAAACTGAGAGGAAGTATGTGTTAAAAATTTAAACATTTTCCTTATCACTGTCAGTGAGCTGACCCGGGAACTTTTGAGTGGGCCTATCTTGTCCCTGATTTACTTCTGTATACCTGAAAGAATCCTTTTGGGTTAGTCTTCGATTCTTTTGCAACTTTAACCTCATAATCTCTTTTTGCTTTTCTAATTCCCTTTTTTATTTCTCTCTTTAACTGAATATATCGATTTCTTAATTGCCCCTCTCCTCTTTTGATTTGCCTATATATGCCTCTCTTTTGACCAATCAGATATTTTAATCTATTGTTCATCCATTTAGGATCATTTTTGTTTGATCTGATTTCCCTATTTGGAACATAATTTGACTGAGCAGCTAGAACTATGCCCTGGAAAGCATCATATCGGCAACCATCACCACCTACCTGACCCTTAGTCAGGTCATTCCAGTTCAGCCCACCTAAGCAATTTTTCAGTCCTATGAAATCAGCCAAGCGAAAGTCAGGGACGGAGACTTGATTGCACATGAACCATGAATGATGGTGAGACATGAACCATGAATGATGGTGTGACATGAACCATGAATGATGGTGAGACATGAACCATGAATGATGGTGGTGAATGAACCATGAATGATGGTGAGACATGAACCATGAATGATGGTGTGACATGAACCATGAATGATGGTGAGACATGAACCATGAATGATGGTGAGACATGAACCATGAATGATTGTGAGACATGAAACATGAATGATGGTGAGACATGAACCATGAATGATGGTGAGACATGAAACATGAATGATGGTGAGACATGAACCATGAATGATGGTGAGACATGAACCATGAATGAGGGTTTGGTGACATGAACCATGAATGATGGTGAGACATGAACCCATGAATGATGGTGGGGACATAAAACCATGAATGATGGTGAGACATGAACCATGAATGATGGTGTGACATGAACCATGAATGATGGTGAGACATGAACCATGAATGATGGTGTGACATGAACCATGAATGATGG
The DNA here is from genome assembly GCF_026875155.1 of Cherax quadricarinatus. Classification (NCBI taxonomy): domain Eukaryota; kingdom Metazoa; phylum Arthropoda; class Malacostraca; order Decapoda; family Parastacidae; genus Cherax; species Cherax quadricarinatus. Next base: position 79,949,078 of record NC_069405.1, read on the forward strand.
TGTGACATGAACCATGAATGATGGTGTGACATGAACCATGAATGATGGTGTGACATGAACCATGAATGATGGTGAGACATGAACCATGAATGATGGTGTGACATGAACATGAATGATGGTTTGTGACATGAACCATGAATGAGGGTTTGGGGACATGAACCATGAATGATGGTGAGACATGAACCATGAATGATGGTGAGACTTTGAAAACATGAATGATGGTGAGACATTGAACCATGAATGATGGTGAGACATGAACATGAATGATGGTGTGACATGAACCTGAATGATGGTGAGACATGAAACGAATGATGGTGGGGACAAAAAACCCATGAATGATGGTGAGACATGAACCATGAATGATGGTGAGACATGAAACATGAATGATGGTGTGACATGAACCATGAATGATGGTGAGACATGAAACATGAATGATGGTGAGACATGAACATGAATGAGGTGAAATGAACCATGAATGATGGTGAGACATGAACCATGAATGATGGTGAGACATAAAACATAAATGATGGTGGGGACATGAACCATGAATGATGGTGGGGACATAAACCCATGAATGATGGTGGACATGAACCATGAATGATGGTGAGACATGAAACATGAATGATGGGGGTGACATGAACCATGAATGATGGTGAGCATAAACCCATGAATGATGGTTGTGACATGAACATGAATGATGGTGAGACATGAACCATGAATGATGGTGAGACATGAAACATGAATGATGGTGAGACATGAACCATGAATGATGGTGAGACATGAAACATGAATGATGGTGAGACCATGAACCATGAATGATGGTGGACATGAAACCATGAATGATGGTGAGACATGAACATGAATTTGATGTTACCTGGAGGTTACCTGGAGGTTATTCCGGGGATCAAGCCCCGCGGCCGGTCCTGACCAGGCCTCCCGATGGATCAGGGCCTGATCAACTAGGCTGTTACTGCTGGCCGCACGCAGTCCGACGTACGAGCCACAGCCCGGCTGATCCGGCACTGACTTTAGGTATCTGTCCAGCTCTTCTTGAAGGCAGCCAGGGGTTTATTGGCAATTCCCCTTATGCTTGATGGGAGGCTGTTGAACAGTTTGGGCCCCCGGACACTTAAGGTGTTTTCTCTTAGTGTACCAATGGCGCCCCTACTTTTATTGGCGGCATTTTGCATCGCCTGCCAGTATTTTACTTTCGTAGGGATGTGATTTCTGTGGTGCAGATTTGGGACCATTCCTTCCAAGATTTTCCAAGTGTAGATTATGATACATCTCTCCCTCCTTTCGTCCAAACGAGTACAAGTCAAGTGCTTCCAAACGTTCCCAGTAGTTAAGGTGCTTGACAGAACTTATACGTGCAGTAAAGGATCTCTGTACACTCTCTAGATCTGTGATTTCACCTGCTTTGAATGGAGCAGTATTCCAGCCTAGAGAGAACAAGTGATTTGAAAAGGATCATCATGGGCTTGGCATCTCTCGTTTTGAAAGTTCTCATTATCCATCCTATCATTTTCTTTGCACGTGCGATCGTGGCACTGTTGTGATCCTTGAAAGTGAGATCCTCAGACATTACTACTCCCAGGTCCCTTACATTATTTTTCCGCTCTATTGTATAGAGCGGACATGAAACATGAATGATGGTGTGATATGAAACATGAATGATGGTGTGACATGAAACATGAATGATGGTGTGACATGAAACATGAATGATGGTGTGACATGAAACATGAATGATGGTGTAACATGAATCATGAGTGATGGTGAGACATGAATCACGAGTGATGGTGTAAAATGAGCTGTGAATCATGCGATATGAATCGTAAATATTGTGACGTGAGTGACTGTGTAACATGACCAGACATGTGGACACATACATTGATCCAGTTTTAGTATAAATAATAATCTCAGGACATGTAAAATTCAACTGTAACTCGTAAGATCGAGCGGCTGTTGATCAACACTTGACTTGAATAACTTTCTCACCATCTTGTTTGCCATTCATCACTTCAGCGACGTAATACCAACAGTTTTTAAGAAACCTTTTTTAAGCAAAATCAGGTCTTATTATTTAAAAAAGAAGTAGTGAGATGCAGTAGTTGAAGACGTGATCACATGGGCGCGAGGCCCAATTTTAAAATCACCCGTTTCTCTCTTGTTTAGAGTATTCAGTGTTGACTGCTCTGGTTCAGGGCAGATCGTGTACGGTCTTCATAAAGCCAGTAAAACATTTAAATTACTGGGAACGCTTTCAAGTCATGAATATGTACTCCCTGGAGTGGAGGAGAGACACAGATACATGATCATATATTCATGAAAAGTACTTGAGGGCTTGGTCCCAAATCTGCACACTGCCATAACAACATACTTGAGTGAGAGATGTGGCAGAAAGTGCAAAATAAACCAAGTTAAAAAACAGGGGTACCGTGGGCTCAATAAGGAAACACTGTATCAACATCCATGGCCCCAGACTTCTTACCAGAAGATATCAGAAGCACTCCTAGAACAAGTGTAGACAGCTTCAAGAGGAAACTGAACAAGTATCTCCTACATGCCAAATCAACCAGGCTGTGGTGTCTGTGTGGGCCAGTAGGCCAAAAGAAAATGATAGGATGGATAATGAGAACTTTCAAAACGAGAGATGCCAAGCCCATGATGATCCTTTTCAAATCACTTGTTCTCTCTAGGCTGGAATACTGCAGTACATTAACATCTCCATTCAAAGCAGGTGAAATCGCAGATCTAGAGAGTGTACAGAGATCCTTTACTGCACGTATAAGTTCTGTCAAGCACCTTAACTACTGGGAATGCTTGGAAGCACTTGACTTGTACTCGTTGGAACGCAGGAGGGAGAGATATATTTATAATCTACACTTGGAAAAACTTGGAAGGAATGGTCCCAAATCTGCACACAGAAATCACTCCCTACGAAAGTAAAAAGACTGGGCAGGGGGATGCAAAATGCCCCCAATAAAAAGTAGGGGCGCCATTGGTACACTAAGAGAAAAAAACCACAAATGTCCCGGGGCCCCAAAAACTTTCAAGCCTCCCCCAAGATTAGGAAAAATTTCCCAATAAACCCCTGGCTGCCTTCAAGAGAGCTGGACAGATACCTAAAGTCAGTGCCGGATCAGCCGGGCTGTGGCTCGTACGTTGGACTGCGTGCGGCCAGCAGTAACAGCCTAGTTGATCAGGCCCCGATCCATCGGGAGGCCTGGTCATGGACCGGGCCGCGGGGGCGTTGATCCCCGGAATAACCTCCAGGTAACCAGCAGCAAAAGCCTGGTTTACCGGGCTGTTACTGCTGGCCCAGAGCCGGGTTCTAGGACTAAAAAAATCGAAACTCATCAATGGTATTTCGAGGGTAGAGATTCCGAGAGTAATTGTTCCCAGTGCCCAGTCTCAGACTACTGGTTACTGGCATGATCGAGTAAGCATGCAGTCCAACGTATGCACCACAGCCTGACTGATCATGTAATGACTTGAGGAACTTATGAGGTTCTCTCCTGAACAAAGTGAGAGGTTTGTTGATAACTTTTCTTATTCACGGAGGGAGGATGTTGATAAGTCGAGGACCTCTGACAGTTATCAAGTTCTCATCTTAGTACAGGGATTCTCAACTTTTCCTCCATCATTAACCCCCCTCAGCTTGATGTATTTCTCCATTTACCCCCTTCCATACAAAAAAATTATCGCCATCATAAAGGGACAAAAACAAGGTCAGAAAAAAATAAATTATTCAGTTATTAGGTACATCAAATATTTACCCCTGCCATTTTATTTTTTATCCCCAAGGGTAAATTTCCCCCTGGTTGAGAATCACTGCCTTAGTATATTCATCACGACTTTGCTCTTAAGTAAAAGGCATTGTGCACCATCTTTTAAAGTCTAACATTATGTGTAGTGATTTTGTCGGGAGCTTTAGGATCAGTCTCTCCAGAATTTAAAAAAATAAATTATGACGTACCTTTCTTGCCTACTTTTTGGAGAAAAACAATTCAGAGGACTTTAAGTTTTTTCCCAGTAGTTCGGATATTTGAGTGAATTTATAGAGACAGTGAAGGTTCTCTGTACGTTTTCTAGTTTCTTTAGTCTTCCTTCCCTTTGAGGGGGCAATTAGTATACAACTTTATTCTAACCAGGAGGGAGCAGGACCCGTGAGTATCATCTTTGGGTTTTTGACATCTGTTGTCTTGATTGTTCTAGTAATCCAGTTAAATCATTTACCATGAAGCAATGATAGTAATATTGTTGTTTTTCCCTTGAATGTAAGATCCTCTGACAGTGTCACTTCCCAAGTCTCGCACAACGAACTCTCGCTCTTTTGAATGATTCGAGTTTGTCTAGTACTGCATTTCAGCCAAAAATTTCATAAATTCCTCCATAATGAAGCAACTGAAATTTGTCCTTATTGATCGTCAGTGGCTCACTGGAAGACATGATATAAAATCTTCTTAAAGATTTATTTGTCCTCGATGGATTCCACTCAAAGAAATTTGGTATCAGTGCTATAATTTATTTTCCCTGTTATGTCATATATGAAGAAGGGGAAAACAAGCACTGTGCTTGAGGAACAACTTTTCACTATGGTAACCTCTTACTAAACTCTTTTTACTACTACTCTGCGTTCTGTTTGTTAAGAAGTTAAATGTCAATCTAACCACTTTTATCAGTTATTTCTTTTGCACGCAATTTGTGCATTCACACAATGTGATTGTTTATTAACTCATTCATTAGTCTACACATCGATCGTCCAGACGATGGACGATGCTCAAAAATAATTGACATCTCCACAATGTCTGATGCAGCTCTCTCCCGACAGCGTGTCCATGCATAATACCACAGGTCCAGACTCGTGGAACTCCATATTCATTAAAAATTTCAAGAAACTACTATAGTATTTTATGGAGGAGTCTGGATACTGATGTCATCCCACAGTCATTGGAAACCACTGATATTGTTCCACTTCACAAAGGTGACAGTAAAGTGCAAAAAGAACAGATTAGTATCGCTAAATTCACACATTTTCATAATCTCTGAACTGGTTCTAAGAAGCAAGACTGCCCGTTTGGAATAGCAACAGTTTTCACAATTCAAGACAGCAAGGGGTTAGAATAGGTCGCTCCTGCTTTTACATTTGTTAAAACCATTGCAAACATGGTCTTTGATGCAGTGGAACACAAGCTAAATGCTGATGGTGTGCACTGATAAAAGCCTTCGTCAAGTGCTATCACGGTGTGGTACCTCGCAAAAGCGTGTAAAATGAATTACTGGTAAAGTGGGTAATGGATATTTAACTTCCCTGGATTATATAACTGTTGTGGTTCCAAGTGACTGGTAATTTTGCTTCTTAGGATCCGTCCATTTATTTTTTAATGTGTGTAATTTTTCACGATGGCCATAGTCTTCCAGAATATTTCATTAAGGTAACGATTTACTTGGTTTTCCCTTTGATGTTCTTTTAAAGTAGAATTCGTTGAATTTACCCTCATTTTTAATCATGAGTCTGTGATCCAGCCAGTATGCGTGGAAGTTTGATTAGAAAAAATGTTGTGGTCGGAGATTGCTGTCTCGGCATGCCAGTAGGGCCCGAGCATTTCCTAGTTTGGTCAGTTCTGCTGTCTGCTTTCTTAAGCCAAATTTATTGTAGAAGTTTAATAATTCTGAGTAAGAAATCATTTATCCAAACTACTCCAGGGACACTCACTGCTATTAAAGTTTTTTGCTACATTCTTCTATTTTTAGTCACTAACAACAAGATAATTGGTTTACATGACAGTGTTCGATTTCCAATAGCTGGTTTTTGAAAACCCCTGTGAAGTTTTTAGCTAATGGTTTACAATCACAACAGCTTGATTCCGATTCTCAAATTTAACTCGCAAACTTGGACCAAAATCATCTGTGGTGTTAAGTAAATCAGTACATATGAGCGACTCTTTTTCATAGAGAATAAACCCGTCTTCTTATTATTTTTCAGTTCACACTTAAAAGATTGTACCCAGGAATCCATATTTAGTTGTCAAAATGGTTTGTTTTTGTGACTTTCCGCAAAAAAATACAGACATTGTTTTTGACTCAGGAAAGGAGACCATTGTTTGACGGAATTTTATCATCTGTAACTCTGTTTGAGACCTTGTACATTTGCAAAAATAAATGATAATAAAGAACAAAGACACAGTAGTTGTATATGGTCCAAGTCTGACCGAAACGCCGTAATAAGCTTCTTTCCCATGTACTTGTTATTTGTTAGTTGCTGAGCGGGAGAGCTAGTTAGGTTGGACTTAGTATCTGTGGCTCCGACGAAGCAGACAATGAATGGGCCCCCGTAATGGTGATTATATTCTTTACATTTCCGTTTTTGTTTTCTGTTTTCCCCCAAAAAATTTTTTTTAAAGGGTTCTTTTTCCTTGGGCCCTTAGGGATTTCCCGAGGGTTTTGGGTAAAAGGAAATCTTTTTTTTCCCCCATTTCCCAACCTGGGGGTTCCCCCCCAGGAAAAAAAATTTTGAAAAGGCATTTTTAAAAAAAAATTTTAAATTTTAATTTTTTTTTTTTTTTTGGCCCCCCAAAGGGGGGGGGGCCCCTTTTTTCCCATTTTCCCCTCAGTTTTGGAAAATTTTACAAACAGTTTTTAAACTTGTTCCCCCCCCTCTTAAGGTCGGGCTGTACTTCCCTCCCGAAAAAGGGTGGGTTTTAAATCCTTTAAATTTTTTTTCCCCCAAACAGCCCAAAATTTAAAAACCTTTTTTCCCCCAAAAAAAAACCCTCAGCTCCTTGAAGCCAACCCCCTGAAAAAAACCCCTTTCCCCCCCCCCCTTTACCCCCCTAGTTTTCCTGAGATCATTTTGAATATTCTGTTTCGTCCTTTTTTCCTTTTGAAATAAAAACCCTCCTGCCCTTGGACAACTTTTTGGAAACCCCACCCCCTTAACTTCCAAACAAAATTTTGTTTTAAAAAAACCCATTTTTTTAACAAAAATTTCTTTTTTCCCCCCTTCCCCCCGCAAAAAATTAACCCCCCCCCCCTTTTTAAAGACGTTAAAAAAATAACTCTCAACTTCCCCTTTTTGCCTCCGCCCGTTTTTTGTCAAAAAAACCCAAAAACAACTCTAAACCCTTTTTCCCCTATAATTCAGACCCCCTTTTTTATGAAGCGGAACCCCACCCAAAATTTTAAAAATTTTCCCCCATTTCCCCCCAATTGAATTAATTTTCAAAACTTTTTTTATCCTATAACCTTTTTTTTCCTGAAATTTAAAATTTTTTCTTTTGAAACACCCAAATTTACCAATTTAAACTTTCCCCCTAAAAATTTTTAAACAAAAAGGCGTGCAACCCCCAATTTTTGATTTTTACAAAACCCCCCCTTTTTTTCCCCCCCTTATTTATTTCCCCCCCCCTTTAAAAATTATTAAAAAGGTGGGTTTTAACTTTTTTTTTTTTAAAACTTTTTGGAAATTTTTTTCCCCTTTTCCTCAATTTGATTTATTTTGAAAAATCCCCCATTTTCAAAAACCCCCCCTAAAATTAAAACCCCAAGGCCCCCATACCCTTATTTTTTAAACCCAAAACCCAAAAGATTTTGTTAAAAATTTTCCCTTATTTTTTTAAAAAAAAACCCGGCCCCAAACCCCCTTTCCTGCCTCCTTGTTACACTATTTAAATTTTAATTTTTAAAAAACATCCAAAATTTTAAAACCCCTCAAGCTTTCCCCAAATTTTTTCCACTCTTTTTATCCCCTTTCCTTTTACGGTTTGAGGAATCCCTGGGTTTCCCCTTAAATTTATTAAAATTGAAACCCAAAATTTTCCCCCCCTTTTTTAAAATTTTATTTTTAAAAACCCCCCTTCCCTTTTTTATTTTATTTACCTAAACGAATTTCCCCCCAAAAATCTTTTCCCCAAAGTTTTTTTTTTTTCCCATACAAAAAATTTTTTTTTTAAAAAATTTAACTTTAAAATATTTTATTTTTAATTAAAATTTTTTAAAAAAACCCCCTTTTTTTTTTTAACTGCAAACCTTTTTCTCTTTTTTTTATTTTTTTCCCTAAACTTTTTTTTTCAAAAAAATTTTTGAAAAAAAAAATTTCCTTTGGTTTTTTTTCTTCCCCCTTTTTTTCTTTTTTCCCCAAAATCCTTCCCTCCTTGCTCCTTCTTTCTTCTAATTAAAATTTTTCTCCCTTTCTTTAAAAAACCCCAAAAAGCTCCTCCCTTCACCCAATTTCCAAATCAAAAAAACCCAACCAAAAGGAAAAAGGGAAAATAAAAAATTTTTTTCCATATGACGAAACAATTTCTTCCAGGAGGGGACTATGTTTACCCTTTTGGGGTTACAAAGGAAAAGGGAAAAATTTAATTATTTTTTTAAAAGATAAAAAAAAAAATTTTAAATTAAAAAATAAAAAAGGGAAATTTCCCATTTTAAATTTTGCAAGAAAATTCACCCTTTATATGGAAAGTAATTCTTTTTTGGGAGGTTATAAACTTACAAAAAGGGGACAGGGAAACCCTCATACAGTTCATTAGGTTTAACGGTCATAAAAAGGTTTTAACGGCATAAAATGTGTTTTAACGGTCATCCCAGTATGTCTTAAGGGGGAAGGAAAGAAATTGGGGGTTTTAAAAAAAAGGGAAAAATTCCCGGGGGAGGAAAAAATTTGGGCCGGGGTTTTGCTTTTTAAATTTTTAATTTCATTAATTTTAAAAATAATTTTTTTTTTTCAACATATTCATTTTTAATTTTAGATTAAATAAACAAAATATTTTTTTTAAAAGGGGGCCTTTTTAATTTTTAATATGTTCTATTTTAAAAAATTATTTTTTCCTTTCGAGAAATAAAAAACTGAACCTTTTAAACATTATGAATAGAATCACTTTTTTAAGGGGTTTCTCCCTATATATATTATAATATATATTTTAATATATTTATAATATTTATATATATATTATTTTTATTATATATATTTTATATTTTATATATATTTTTAAATTATTCGTTATTCTTACTGTGGTTATTTTGTGTTTTCATTTTTTTTAATACTTTTTTTCAGAGTGATAATGGGGGTTTTGCACAAAAAAAAAGGGCGGGTTGTAGTTGGTTTCAAACTTTGCTTGTAGACCAGCTTGGGGTCCCCTGTTGTTGTAACCTGGACTTTTGGCCCCATGTTCTTTAGACCCCGGGCTTGTGCCCATGTTTCTTGTGACCTGGAGCTTGTGGGCCCCAAAGTTGTTGAACCCGGGCTTGTGCCAATGTTTCTTGTAGACCTGGAGCTTTGGCCAATGTTGTTGAGCCTGGAGCTTGTGCCACTGTTTTGAGACCGGGGCTTGTTTCCACATGTTCTTGTAAACCCGGAGCTTTTGGGGCCCCAATGTTGTTTTAACTGGAGTTTTGGCCCCAAAGTTTTTGTAGACCTGGGCTTGTGGCCAATTTGCTTGTAACCTTTTAGCTTTTGGCCCCATTTTGTTGTAGACCCGGGCTTGGCATGTTGCTTGTAGACCCGGGGCTTGTGGCCCACATGTTTTTTGTAGACCCGGGGCTTGTGGCCCCATGTTGCTTTTAGCCTGGACTTTTGGCCACTGTTGCTTGTAGATGGGTTGTGGGCCACTGTTCTTGAAAACCGGGCTTGTGGCCAATGTTGTTGTAGACCGGGTCTTTTGGGCCCCAGTTGCTTGTAGCCTTGGGGCTTGGGCCACATGTTGCTTGAGACCTGGAGTTGTGGCCCCCATGTTGCTTGTAGACCCGGAGCTTGTGGCCACATGTTGCTTGTAGACCTGGGGCTTTGGCCCCATGTGCTTTTAGACCTGGAGTTGGGCCACATGTTTCTTGTAAAACCTGGAGTTTGGCCCCTTTTTTGAGCCTGGAGTTGTGGCCACATTTTGCTTTTAGACCTGGGGCTGTGGCCCCCTGTTTTTGTAACCTGGACTTGTGGGCCCTGTTGCTTTAGCTGGAGCTTTGGCCCATGTTGTTGTGACCTGGAGCTTGTGGCCACATTTTTGTAGACCGGAGTTGTGGCCACATGTTTCTTGTAGCCGGAGCGTGCCCCCTGTTGCTTTAGACCTGGGGCTTGTGGCCACATGTTGCTTGTAACCTGGAGCTTGTGGCACAGTGCTTGTAACCCGGGCTTGTGGCCCATGTTGCTTGTAGACCTTTGGCTTGTTTGGGCCACATGTTGCTTTTAACCTGGAGCTTGGGCCAATGTTGCTTGTAATGGAGTTGTGGCCCCTTTTCTTGTAGACCTGGGCTTTGCCACATGTTGCTTGTAGACGGAGCTTGTGGCCAATGTTGCTTGTAGACTGAGCTTGTGGCCCTATTTGTTTTAGACCCGGAGTTTTGCCACATTTGCTTGTGACCCGGGTTTTGGCCACATGTTGTTGAGACCGGAGTTGTGCCAAGTTGCTTGTAGACCCGGAGCTTTACAGTTGTTGAGACCTGGGCTTTGGCCACATGTGTTTTGGGGCCTGGAGCTTGTGGCCCATGTTTTTTGTAGACCTGGAGCTTTGGGCCACTGTTTGCTTGAGACCTGGGCTTTTGGCCACATGTTGCTTTGAGACTGGGCTTGTGCCCCCAGTTGCTTGGCCCCCCGGGCTTTGGGGCCCCAAGTTGCTTTTAGATGGGGCTTGGGCCCCAAAGTTTTCTTGTAGACCCGGAGTTGTGGCCACTGTTGCTTTTTTAGACCTGGACTTGTGGCCACTGTTTGGTGACTGGGGGTTGTGGGCCCAGTTCTTTTTAGACCTGGAGCTTGTGGCAAATGTTGCTTGTGACCTGGGCTTGTGGGCCCCAAAGTTGCCCTTACCTTAGCGGGAATGTGGCTTTTAAGACTTCTGGATTTTCGGGGGAATTTTTGTTTCCATAATGGAAAAAAATGTAAAATGGCTAATGGAATTGGTAAATTTTTTACTGAGCCTCACATTTTTGAAGACTGAAATTGTAAAATTCCCCTTTAAGGATCACAAAAATTTTCTTTAAAAAAAAAAAAGGTGGACAATGCTTTAACAAAAATTTGTGGCCAAAATGTGCCCTTTAAAACCCTTGCTTCTCCTAGTTTCCTGGAGAGAGTTGGGGGGGGCCCCCGGGGCGGTCTTTGGGGCGGGGCCCCAGGGTTTTTTAAACTGTTTCCATTTCTTAGGCAGGGGACTTTATGAGCTGGAAAAAGTCAGAGAAAACATGCCCTTTGTTCCAAGTTTTTAACTACTAGCAATTTGAAGTTCCTCAAATGAATTCCTTTGGGTGAGGGGAAAGGAACTGAATTACATGGAAAATCCTGGAGGGGTTGTTCAAAACTGAAAACCGAAAACCTTTGGAAAAAAGGTTTGGATTTCAGATTTTTTGGGGGCTACAGCCTGAGAGGGGCTGTGGATGTCGAGCCCCGACTTTGCCCCCTTGTGTTGGGAAATAAACCAAACCCTTTTTTGGAGGGCTTAGGGGAATTTTTTGGACGAAAACGTGCCAACCAGTTGTTGTACTTTTTGGCCTTTTCATGTGGCCAGTGTAACAGCCTGGTTGTCAAGCCCCGATCCCCCAGTGTTTGGACCGGGGAGGGGAATGTTTCTTGGAAAGTCCCCTTCAAGGTTTAACTCGGTGCCCTTTTCCCCTTTTTGGGGGGTTTTAATTTGTAAACACCTGGAAATGTGGAGCTGGGGTTTTGCTGTGCTGCCAAAAGTTTTCTTCTTAGTGGAGTTTGCCAACCCTTTGTTGGAACCGTGGCCCCCCCCTGGAACATGGGCTGGGACCCTTGCTGTAGAAAAAGAAATTTTCCGATGGTGAAGACTGGGCTGGCATGTGTTAGAAACCCCCTTCCTGTACCCCGGAGTTTAATTTGTTTTAAAGATGCAAATGTTTTTAAACTTTGTTAGCGGATTTTTACAGTTCAACCTTTCATTGTTTTAACAGGAAATTAAACTCTCTTTTAACCTTTTTTACGTAAGTTTCAGTTCCATGGAATTTTCAAAATAATATGGGGAATCATCGACCCGACCTAAACTAGGGGGTAAATTTTAAAAAAGAAATTTCCAAAGGACTAACCCCTCATAAAAAATTTGGACAACGCTTTTAAGGCGGGGGAAGGCAATGGGAGCAAAGCTTTATTTTGAAGGCGGGGTCACCCAGGGCGTTTTGGAAAAGCTCCAGGTAGATGTTAAGGGGGTTTGGGGGGACCATTAAAGGGGAAAAGGAAGACTTTTAAACCCGAATGATGAATTTTTAAATTTCTAGGAAAATTGTTCCTTTTTTTTCCCCCCCTTAATTTGCCCCCCGGTTCCCAGTTTCCCGTTCTGGATTTTGGTCTTTAAACGAAAAAAATTCATTCCCTGGTGACCCCAGAACGGGTTTAGCGTTTTAAAAAAATTTTTCAAGACATTTTGTCCATTTTTGTTTTTTGTCCCGCTCTTCCCCCTCTCTCTTTTCTCCCCTTTCTTCGGGGGAATTGGGCAGTAATCAATGCACCCTGGATAAGGTTGCTTTTTGGCCCAGAGTACCCCCGGGATCAAAGGACCTTAGGGGCCGCCCCGGGGTGGTCATGAAACGTTAAAAAAAAAATACCCCAATTTTCCATGGTCTAATTTACAAGTTGGTTTCGAACCTTTATCTTGGGAAAAAGCCTTTCGTTCCCCAAAGTTTATTTTTGTCCCGTGGGGGAAAAAAAAAAAAAATCTAGGGAAAACCCTTCAGAGATTGTTAGTGGAAATGTCTCTGACTGTGGGGAGTGTTTGCAGGGTTCGGGGGCACCCCCCCCGGTAAAAAGCAGAGGCCCATCGTTTTAAAAACCCCTTTGGGGTTATGCCCCAGAAGAAATTTCCAGCAGCCCTCAAATAATGTTTGAAAGACGCAGGTGGTTTTTAACCACTGGGCTCCTCCCCGGGGGCCCCAACGTATTAAAAAATGTTTTGATATTCCATTCTGTTTTTTTTTCAAACTGTAGGTTAATCCCCAAATTTTGGCAACAAAGCTTTTTCCCGGTCCAAAACCTTGAGGGTCCAAAATATAGTTGGCCAGTATATAAGATTTTAAACAAAGAGGAAATTTGCACTATTGTTGCCTTTTTTTTACGGGCTTTTCAAACGGTTTAAAAAGGTTTTTATCTTATTTTTTTAAAGGGGTGGAGGGGTAACCAGGGAGGGGATCAAAAAATAAATGCTCCGCTACCCGTCTCTTCTAAACCCTCTCAAAATACTTCCTATTTCTGACAATCTTTCTTAACTCTGAGGTATTGTTGAAAACATCGGACTAAAAAGGGGAAAGAACAAGGGGTCGGTCCATAAAACGTTAAAAAATTTTTAAAAAAAGAACATTGTAAATTTAACCCCCGGTTTCAAAAAACCCCAACAAGTGCTTTAAAATTTCCAAAAGGGGGGGTTGTTTTATCCAATTTAAAAAAAATTTAAAAAACATTTTTTAGAGGGGAAAATTTCAATAAAAAAGATAGTTGAAAAAAAATTAAAAGTTTCCTTAGTAGGGGATTGAGTTTGGGTAGAAACCGGGTTTACCAGAGAGAGGGGGCAACGCCCCCGGGCCCCTCGGGGCCAGGCCTCGTGGAAATCAGAGCCTTCAAAATGTTTGGGGCGCACGAAACCACGAGAGCCCAACCCGGTGGGGAAAGATAAAAAGTAAACAGAAGGAAAAAGGGAAAAAAACCAAGTATAGTTGTGATAACATTTTTATATATAGGAGGCTGGAAGTAGTGGAGATGTCATGTTTGAGGGCAGTGTGTGGTGTGGTATTATGCACAGAATTTGGAGTGGGTAAAGAAAGTTTAAGTGTTAAGGGCTTGAGTATCCAACAGGTTTGTGTGAGCATGTTAACCTGGAGTGAGTGATAAGTTATGTTTATGGTTTGACATGCTGTTGGAGTGCGAGCAAGGTGACAAACATTTATGGAGGAATTCATTGGAACCGGTTATAACCGGACTTGATTTCTGGAGGTGAAAAGTGCGGTGCCTGCACTCTAAATGATGGGTGGACATGTTGCCAGTCAGAGGGTCATTTGAATTGCAAAGTCTGTGCACTACCTGACAAGACAGTTACTGAATAAGTGATTGTGAATGTGCCTTTTTTTTTAAAAGGGGGGGGGGGTCCTGCATTAGCAGGAGACGATCAGTGTGCTTAAAAAAAAGTTGAGAAGGTGCAAAGAAGAGCAAGAAGACCTATATCATTAAAAACAAACCGTATGAAGAAAGACTAAAATCACTGGACCTTCTCTCACCTAAAAAATGGAGGCCTCGAGGTAATTTCAAACCGCCACGATGTTAAATAAATTGGCTATACTCGAGCATAAAGAACTTTTTGAAGTGCAAAGTGATACACAGTCATGAAACATTGGTATGAAACTCCGTGGCGAGTGGTTTAACATAAATGTGAGTGAGAGTTTGTTTCCACAGACTTGTGGATCGCTGGAATATTAAACTTCCCTCAGATTCAGCTGGAAATACAGATGTGGATTTCACTAGTTACAGTGACTCCAGGGGTGCCACCCCTCGAAATATCAGAAGTCTAAAACTACACAGGATTTGGATAGGGCCCTGGAAACGGTTTTTAAAAAAATAGTACCCCAGATTCCTTTTGAAAAAAATGTTCTTTTGAAGTTTTTTTTTTGGTAGTGTCTGGTTTTCTCCTCTTTGTTTCATGCTGGAAGGTGGTGGTTCCAGTTTTTAAATTTCTGTTTTTATATTGCCCCCAACCATCGAAATAGTAAATAGTTTTCCCTTGAGATATTAGCACAAAATTTCTCTGTGCATAGTCTTGGGGGTAGACTCTGAAGTTTGCTATCTCCTTTCCTCTGCATTGTATCTGTTGGTTTTACTCACCTAGTTGTATCCCTGTTTTTACTCACCAGTTTTACCACCCTTTTTTAGGTTGGGGGGGGGTCGAGTCCCAGCTCCTGCCCCGCCTCTTCACTGATCGCTACTAGGGACTCTCCCCCGACCGTGACTTTACATACCCCTGTTAAAAAACTATGTATGGATCCTGCCTCCACTAATCGCTTCCCAAATATTCCACTTACTGACTACTTGTGGGTGAAGAAATACTTCCTAACATCCCCGTGATTCATCTGTGTCTTCAGCTTCCAAACTGGTCCCTTTTTTTACTGTGTCCAATCTCTGGAACATCCTGTCTTTGTCCACCTTGTCAATTCCTCTCAGTATTTTGTATGTCGTTATCACGCCCCCCCTATCTCTCCTGTCCTCCAGTGTCGTCAGGTTGTTTTCCCCTTAACCTCTCCTCGTAGGACATACCTCTTAGCTCTGGGACTAGTCTTGTTGCAAACCTTTGCACTTTCTCTAGTTTCTTCCACGTGCTTGGCTAGGTGTGGGTTCCAAACTGGTGCCGCATACTCAATATGGGCCTAACGTACACGGTGTACAGGGTCCTAAATGATTCCTTATTAAGATTGTCGGAATGCTGTTCTGAGGTTGCTAGGCGCCCATATGCTGCAGCAGTTTTTGGTTAAGAACATAAGAACATAAGAACGAAGGAACACTGCAGAAGGCCTACTGGCTCATGCGAGGCAGGTCCAAGTCCCTCCGGCTTAAGCCAATGCACCCAACCCTTTGTCAGGTAGGTCACATTGACTTAAGGGAGGAACACGGCAACCGACCTGTTAGCACAAGCTATCAGGTCTAACTCACACCCACCCACATCTACTCTGTATTTATCCAACCTATTTTTTAAAGCAAACAAAAACTTCTGGCCTCTATAACGGTACTTGGGAGTTTGTTCCACTCATCACAACTCTATTACCAAACCAGTACTTTCCTTATATCCCTCCTGAATCTGAATTTTTCCAACTTAAAACCATTGCTGGGGAGTCCTTGTCTAGGCTAGATATTTTCAGCACACTATTTACATCCCTTTATTATTCCTGTCTTCCATTTATACACCCCCAATCATATCCCCCCTAATTCTACGTCTTTCTAGAGATTGCAGTTTCAGGGCCCTTAGTCTTCCTCATAGGGAAAGGGTTTTGATACATGGATATCTCTTGTCATCCTCCTTTGTACATTTTCCAGAGAATTTATATCCATTCTGTAATACGGTGACCAAAACTGTGCAGCATAATCTAAATGAGGCCTAACCAAGGATGTTATAGAGTTGAAGAACAACCTGAGGACTCCTATTATTTATGCTTCTTGATATGAAGCCAAGGATTCTATTAGCTTTATTGCGAAACACTTATGCACTGTTGTCTTGGTTTCAGATTACTGCTAACCAGAACTCCTAAATCTTTTTCGCAATCCGTAATATTAAGATCTACATTATTTGTTTATATTGTGGCATGGTTATTGTCCTGTCCAACATTTAGAACTTTGCATTTGTCTATATTAAACTGCATCTGCCACTTCTCCGACCACTGCATCAGTCTATTCAAATTTCCTGGAGTGCTCGAATGTCCTCGTCAGAATGAATTCGACGGCCTATTTTGGTGTCATCGGCAAACTTGCCGATGTCGCTCTTTATCCCCTCTCTATGTCTTTTTATGTAGATTGTGAACAGCAGGGGGCCCAACACTGACCCCTGTGGAACACCGCTCGTGACGCTTCCCCACTCTGATTTCTCCCCATTTATGCAAACTCTCTGCTGCCTTTTTGGGTCAACCATGCCTCTATCCAGGAAAAAATTTCTCCTCCTATTCCATGTGCTTTAATTTTCCTCAATAGTCTCGATGTGGGACCCTGTCAAAAGCCTTACTGAAGCCATTACACAATATCATATTCATTACCATGATCTCCCTCCTCAAATACCTTAGTGAAAAAAGTTAATAAATTCGTAAGCGGGAAAACGCCCCTTTGTAAAACCATGCTGAGATTCGTTGATTAATTTATGTTTTTTCAAGGTGGCCTACGAACTGCCTCGGCAATTATTGATTCCATAAATTTTCCCACTATGGAGGTTAGGCTTATTGGTCTATAGTCGAAGCTAAGGACCTGTCACCTTTTTTGAAAATAGGTAT
Organism: Cherax quadricarinatus; assembly: GCF_026875155.1. Lineage (NCBI taxonomy): Eukaryota > Metazoa > Arthropoda > Malacostraca > Decapoda > Parastacidae > Cherax > Cherax quadricarinatus. The sequence continues at coordinate 79,966,031 of NC_069405.1, forward strand.
CACATTTGCCATTTTCCACTTATCTGGCACCATGCCAGTTTGTAGTGATATGTTAAAAAGATTACCCAAAAGTTTTGCTAAGCTCCTCTTTACATTCCTTTAGAACCCTTGCATACAGTCATCGGGGCCTGGGGATTTGTTAGGTTTTAATTTATCTATTTGCCTAAGGACCATGTCACTTGTGACCCTAATAGTGCCACAGTTTATTATCGTCTGTTCTACATAATTTATCATTACTGGAATATCGCTGGTATCCTCCTGTGTAAAACTGAGAGGAATTTATGTGTTAAAAATTCTACACATTTCCTTTTTCACTGTCTGTGAGCTGACCGAGGAACTTTTGAGTGGGCCTATCTTGTCCCTGATCTTACTTCTGTAATACCTGAAAGAATCCTTTTGGGTAGTTTTTCGATTCTCTTGCAACTTTAACCTCATAATCTCTTTTTGCTTTTCTAATTCCCTTTTTTATTTCTCTCTTTAACTGAATATATCGATTTCTTAATTGCCCCTCCTCTTTTGATTTGCTATATATGCCTCTCTTTTGACCATCAGATATTTTAATCTATTGTTCATCCATTTAGGATCATTTTTGTTTGTTTCTGATTTCCCTATTTGGAACATAATTTGACTGAGCAGTTTAGAACTATGCCCTGGAAAGCATCTTCGGCAACCATACACCACCTACCTGACCCCTAGTCAGGTCATTCCAGTTCAGCCCACCTAAGTAATTTTTCAGTCCTATGAAATCAGCCAAGCGAAAGTCAGGGACGGAGACTTGATTGCCATTATTAGGGGAATTCCATGATATGTTAAAACTGAGTGATTTGTGATCACTCTCCCCAAGCTCATCATTAACCTCAAGATTATTAATTAGTGTTTTCCCTACTGGCAATACCAAGTCAAGGAGGTTATTTCCCCTAGTTGCTCTGTAAACAAATGTTTTAAAAAACAATCCTGGATCGTATCAAGAAAGTCCCCCGACTCTAAATTTCCTGTAAAAATTGCTCCAGCAATCTGTCTATAGTTGAAATCCCCCATTAGCACAACTTTTTTCGTATTGTAGATGCCTTACAAAATTTCGTCCCATAGAAGTTTACTGCACCCCCTTTATCAAGATTTGGGGCCCTGTAAATCACACCCCAAAATTAGTTTTTTCTCGGCCCTCGAGAAGCGTAACCAAACAGATTCAGTGGCTGACGCTTCCAATTTTATTTGTCTAACACAAAAAATTTTTAAATTGTCTCTGACATACATCGCTACTCCCCACCTTTCCCTGTTGCCCCTGTCAGTGTGGAATAATTTATAGCCTTGTATGTGACATTCAGAGGCATCTCTCTATCTTTCGATTGAGCCAGGTCTCTGTTATAGCAATAATATCTATGTTTCCTGCACTTGCAATTAATCTTAGTTTCATCTATCTTATTTCTAACACTCCTGCTATTAGTATAGTAAACCTTAAGGGAGCTAGTCCCTTGCTCCCCTCTGCTGTCCCCCTTTGTTTGCTGACCTGTTCTATTGTCTTTATTTTAACTTCATGCTGAATGCCTTTTATACATTTACTGTTTCCAACCCTAGGGGTTGCAACCTGCTTGTTTCCCACACACACCCATACCTCTATCTTCCATCAGTTTAAAATCATAGGCATTTCACCAATGGCCTTCTCAATCGAGTCTGCAAGTGCAAACCCCCCCCCTGCCCCAGAGAGATGAACCCCATCCCTTGCATACATATCTGTTTGCCATAAAGTTGTTCCAGTTGTCATGAATGGGATTGAAAGTTCCTTGCAGTATCTGTCTAGCCAGAAATTTTACACCAATTGCCCTAGACAACCATTTCATTTCCTACTCCCTTCTAGGCAAGATGCTACATATGATTGGGATCCCTCCCTTAGACTTAATGAAATCTATAGCTGACCTGTACTTATCTAGCAGCTCTTCTCTCCTACCCTTCCCAATATCTTTTCCACCAGCACTGAGACGATAATGGGCTTGTTCCCATTACCTGACATGATATTATCCAGTCTTTTGACAATGTCCCAACACCAGCTCCAGGGAAGCACACTCTTTTCTCTCATCTTCTTATTCCTATTACAAAAAGCACGGTCAAATATCTTACCTGAGAGTCACCAAACCACAGATTGCGCTTACCTTCATTAGCAGGGGCAGTAGTACCCTTACCTTCACTGGGCCACGGAAGTACATTCATCTGGAGAACAGAGAAGCGTTTTTCCTACCTTCAGATCTTCACTCTTAACTTTCCTTACTTGATGCGCCTCCCATTACTGTAAACAACTCGCCATTGTAGCAGGTGCTGGGCTGACCTCACTGCTGGTACCCGTTGCTACCTCCCCACCTACAGCCTCCTCACAGTGAGAGACGGGACTGCCCTCACTGCTAGAAGCCTTCCCCACATCTCCAACCACCTCACACTCTCTCCCAGGCCCATTGAGGTGGACCTTCAGCCTCCAAATCTTTTCCCTGGAGAAGCAAGACCTCCTCCTTCAACTCTCCAACCTCAGTTTTTTAAAACACTGCAGAAGCAAGCCATGCTTTGTAACCGTCCACGCTAATCCCCAAAGCAGCTCAGGGTCTGTGACCTCACGTGACGACTGACCATGAACTTGATGTGCGTTTCAGGAGATGTGCCTGGTGTTTATACTCACCCCAAGATCTTTTTCCTTGAGTGAGGTTTGTAGTCTCTGGCCCCCTTTAGACTGTACTCCGTCTGCGGTCTTCTTTGCCCTTCCCCAATCTTCATGACTTTGCACTTGGTGGGATTGAACTCCAGGAGCCAGTTGCTGGACCAGGTCTGTAGCCTGTCCAGATCCCTTTGTAGTTCTGCCTGGTCTTCGATCGAGTGAATTCTTCTCATCAACTTCACGTCATCTGCAAACAGGGACACCTCAGAGTCTATTCCTTCCGTCATGTCGTTCACAAATACCAGAAGCAGCACTGGTCCTAGGACTGACCCCTGCGGGACCCCGCTGGTCACAGGTGCCCACTCTGTGTGTGTGTGTGTGTGTGTGTGTGTGTGTGTGTGTGTGTGTCGTGTCGAATAGGTAAAACTTGCTAATTTGGCTTAAATAGCAACACTTTTTGCCGAATAAGGCAAGCGAAAATTTGTATATGCAATAATTTCGCAAAAGTCGTTCTGAAACTAACGAAAAAATATTTCATTGTGTCTGTTATTAAATTATTGTAAATTATCTAAAATATATTTATTTTGCATTAGGCGAAATTAAAATTTCGTTTGTTATAATAAGGTTGGGTAAGTTTTCTAAGGTTCTTTTGGTACAAAATTATTATTTTTTACATTAACATAAATTAAAAAATATGTCTTTAAACTTATAAGAGAAAATTTTAGAAAGGACTTAGTTGTAAGTCCTTACACACCACACACACAACACACACACACACACACACACACACACACACACACAAAACACACACATAACATACACATACACACACATACACACACAAACACAACTACAAACTACAATCCACACTCACAGCTCCCACCCAACACTCAGCTACAGAACCCCACAGTACACTGCCAGGTCCCCCACCCTCACAGACCCCCCAAAACACAGTGTTGGAGAGGAAACTGAAGGTATGGTACACAAACGCTGATGGAATAACAAATAAGTGGGAGGAGTGGCACGGAAGAGCCAAAGAAGCATCACCGGACATCATAGCTCTCACAGAAACCAAGCTGATATCCCGTTGGATATCAGAACCTCACAGATTCTGATATCCAATGGGATATCAGAACCTGAGGAAAGACAGAGGGGACAGGGGGGTGAAGAAGTGGCACTGTTGATCAAAAACCAATGGAATTTTGATGAGCTGGAGAGAGGAGACAGAGGAGAAGCAAGAGATTACATAGTAGGTATGCTTCAGTCTGGAGGTCCCAAGGTGGTAATTGCAGAACAGCAGGAAGCCAAGGCAAGAGTATGATGAGAGTAATAGAGCGATGGTTGACAAACTGGCTGCAGTGGCCAGAAGGGCTCTTGCGAGCAGGGTAACTTCAACCACAAGGAAATCGATTGGGAGAACTTGGAGCCACATGGGGGCCAAGAAACGTGGAGGGCTAAGATGATGGAGGTGGTACTGGAAAACTTCATGTACCAACACGTAAGGGACACTACCAGAGAGAGCGTCGAGGATGAACCAGTGAGACTGGACCTAGTATTCATCTTGAGTAGTGCAGATATTGAGGACATCACATATGAAAGACCCCTTGGGGCCAGCGATCATGTGGTTTTAAGCTTCCAATACACAGAGTTACAAGTGGAGGGGGAAGCAGGAATGGCCGGGTGAATGAAGCCAAACTACAAGAAAGGGGACTATGGGGGAATGAACCTTCTGAATGGGGTTCAGTGGGACAGAGAACTGGCAGGGAAGTCAGTAAATGAGATGATGGAATATGTAACAACAATATGCAAGGGAAGCTGAGGAGAGGTTTGTTTCCCCAAAGGGGAAAGGAATTTATGAAAAAAGCCAGGATGAGCCCATGGTTCACCCAGAGGTGCAGGGAGGCAAAAATCAAGTGTGCTAGGGAATGGAAGAAATATAGAAGGCAAAGTACCCAGGAGAACAAGGAGAGCAGTCGTAGTGCCAGAAATGAATATGCACAGGTAGGAAGGGAGGCCCAACGACAATATGAGAAGGGACATTTGCGCTAAGGAAGGAAGGAGGAGGGGACAAGAAACGACCGCAAAGTTTTGTGAGAAACTCACATGAGTTTCAAAGAAGTGTTCACAGAGGAGACAGAAAAGGGCTCCAGAAAGACGGAGAGGTGGGGTACAAACCCCCAAGTGTTGGACACAATGCATACAACCGAGGAAGAAGTGAAGAGGCTGCTGAGTGAGCTAGATACCTCAAAGGCGATGGAGCCGGATAGCATCTCTCCATGGGCCTGAGGAGAGGAGAAAGCAGAGGCGCTGTGTTTACCCCTAACAATATTCAACACATCTATCGAAACAGGGAGATTGCCTGAGGCATGGAAGACAGCAAATGTAGTCCCAATTTTTAAAAAAGGAGACAGACTTGAAGCACTAAACTACAAACCAATGTCACTGAGTGGTGGAACACCTAGAAAGGAATGAGCTCATCAACAGCAGCCAACACGGTTTCAGGGACGGGAAATCCTGTGTCACAAACCTACTGGAGTTCTGTGACAGGGTGACAGCCATAGGGCAAGAGAGAGAGCAGCGGGTAGATTGCATTTTCTTGGACTGTAAGAACGCATTTGACACAGTTCCACACAAGAGATTAGTGCAAAAACTGGAGGACCAGGCAGGGATAACAGGGAAGGCACTACAATGGATCAGGGAATACTTGTCAGGAAGACAGCAGCGAGTCATGGTGCGTGGCGAGGTGTCACAGTGGGCGCCTGTGACGAGTGGGGTTCCATAAGGGTCAGTCCTAGAACCAGTGCTGTTTCTGGTATTTATGAACGACATGACGGGAAAGGGAAAAGACTCCCGGGGTGCCCTGTTTGCAGATGATGTGAAGTTGATGAGAAGAAATCAATCGGACGAGGACCAGGCAGAACTACAAAGGGATCAGGACAGGCTGCAGGCCTGGTCCAGCAATTGGTTCCTGGAGTTCAACCCCACCAAGTGCATAGTCATGAAAATTGGGGAGTACAGTCTAGTGGGCCAGAGACTACAAACCTCACTCAAGGGAAAAGATCTTGGGGTGAGTATAACACAAGGCATATCTCCTGAGGCGCACATTAACCAAATAACTGCTGCAGCATATGGGCACCTAGCAAACCTAAGAACAGCATTCCGCCATCTTAATAAGGAATCGTTCAGAACCCTGTACACTGTGTACGTTAGGCCCATATTATAGTATGCGGCACCAGTTTGGAATCCACGCCTAGCCAAGCACGTAAAAAACTAGAGAAAGTGCAAAGGCTTGCAGCAAGACTAGTCCCAGAGTTAAAGGGTATATCCTAAGAGGAGAGGTTAAGGGAAATCTACCTGACGACACTGGAGGACTGGAGAGATAGGGGGGACATGATAACGACATATAAAATATTGAGAGGAATTGACAAGGTGGACAGACAGAATGTTCCAGAGATGGGACACAGCAACAAGGGGACACAGTTGGAAACTGAAGACTCGGATGAATCACAGAGGTGTTAGGAAGCATTTTTCAGTCACAGAGTAGTCAGGAAGTGGAATAATTTGGGAAGCGATGCAGTGGAGGCAGGATCCAGTCATAGCTTTGAGAAGAGGTATGATAAAGCTCATGGTGCAGGGAGTGTAACCCAGTAGCGGCCAGTGAAGAAGCGTGGCCAGGAGCTGTGAATCGACCCCTGCAACCGCAACTAGGTGAATACACACACACACATACATGTACGTACGTCTCTCAGGTTCTTAACAAGCGGAAGGACATCTTTACATAGTGTCCAGCAAACTCAAGTCTCCAGGCTACGTGAGATGCGTGACGCCTCGACACAATGTAAGACACACATCAGTTGTATGAGCCACCAGGCTGAGTACCTCGGTGTGGTCATCAAGGAAAGCTAATTAGTATTGCTTTCCTTGAGATATAACAAGTGTCGTACCCAAACTTCATGACAGTGTCGTATCCTAGTACATCAATAGCTTGAGGCAGTTCAACTGAATACATCCTTTGAGGCTGTTGGACCTATGAGGGTTGTTAACCCTGGATAACCCAACAAAGGCTTATTATCACTGGTGTCCCCACCCTGGATGTAACCCACATCAGGTGACGTACACCCAGGAGCAGCGGGTGTTAGGAGAATGCCCTCTGGTCTCGCCCCGGGCATGTAGGTTGTGAGCATACGAGTTTTTTATAGGTAGATGTGTGAAGTGAGAAGCGGAAGAGAGTCACAACAAACATTGTGAAGCACGAAGAGACTAAATAGTTGTGTTCTGGTGTTTGGTGTGTGTGTGTGTGTGTGTGTGTGTGTGTGTGTGTGTGTGTGTGTGTGTGTGTGTGTGTGTGTGTGTGTGTGTGTGTGTGTGTTTAGAAGGGCTGGGAGGGTGTGATGGGGTCGCATCTCCACGGCAGAGATGCTGAACGAGGAAGTCTCACAGACAAAGCTGTGTGTGGTGGTGTTGCAGGGTGATGGCCCGGCCTGTGTAATGACTGTATACTCACTCGTATGTACCTGCTGGAGGGTACAGTTCAAGCTCCTGGACCTGACTAATATCCATTAATTCCTCCTACATAGCTCTCTCTCACCAATACCTATCCTGCACTAGCTTACCTCTAGATGATTCATGAGGTCACAGTCCCAGCTGCAGTCCGGTACCAGACCAGACCTCCTATTTGAAGACCTAATCAATAAGGTTGTTGCTGTTAGTCGCAGGCAGTCCATCGTAGCATCCAACCCAACTCGCCAGGAACTAGCTAGTATATTCAATTTATATATACCTGTCAGTGTACACCTAGTAAGGTATACATATTAAGATATACACTATGTAGACAAGATAATTAAGATAGTTAACATAATATTATTTAATTTGTAATTTCAAACATAAATCAATTAAATCTGTCTCGACTCTGGAGCAAAATGATCAAGAAATCTTCTGCAAAATTCTGTCTTGTTGTGAGAGTTCTTCATTAGCGACAGGAACATGACGTCACACGATCAACACAACGTTGTTGGTGTTGATCTGTGACGTATAAATTAAGAAAAATTAGCCAGGCACGAGCAGTGATAGCAGCGAGAAAATATAGATATTTAAGCAAATTTAATCATACATGCAAATATTTTGACACAATTGGATAATTAATGCTTTTTTTTTTATCTCCTCCAGGTGAGCGTCGCTCCAGGAAGTTTCTAACTTTCCAAACGTATGTGAACGACGTGATTTAATAAGGACAATGTGTTCGTATAATGATCAGAGAGCATTTCAGGTGAGATCCCTTAAGGTCACTGTTATTACCACTGAAGTGCAGTTACCACTGAAGTGCAGGTCCCTTCAAGAAGGCTCTTTTGACTCGCACAATGATTAACAACATGTTCATTGGAAAAGCCTGATACAGATACTAAAAGAATCGGGAAAAAGGAATTAATGTACAATTCTTATGGATTCCATCACACATTGGATTACTCCTTCATGATAAAGTTGATATGTTAGCCAAGAAGAGTACCCAGAAGGAGAATGTAGAATATAACTTTGGTACATCTGTGTCTAGTATTAGGAATAATATTAGGAGAGAAGTAAATAATGAAAATGATTGTTATAGGAATGCAGTTAAAAGCCTGAGTAGATCTATAACCCACTATGATAACATGAACGTAGATAAGTATGTTTATGGAGCAACTTGCAATGTGAACACTGATGTTGTAGTGGCCAGGCTTAGGCTTGGTTACAAGTACTGACTGATGTAGTAGCCAAGCTTAGGCTTGGTTGCAAGTACTGACTGATGTTGTAGTAGCCAAGCTTAGGCTTGGTTACAAGTACTGACTGATGTTGTAGTGGCCAAGCTTAGGCTTGGTTACAAGTACTGATTAATGTTATAGTGGCCAGGCTTAGACTTGGTTACAAGTACTTCTGGCAGATTGGCAAACACACAGTTGATGATCAAACCAAATGCAAAGTGCATGTATGTGACCAGCCTTGTGGTCGCTGTCTTGAACACTGTGCTTAATTGTCCACTTATTGAGGAATATAAAGATATAATAACCTATATGACATGACAGGATATCTTATTAATGAAAATAAGATACTAGACATATTAAGCAAATTTCCTAAATTTGCATGTAACAGGTAAGTGAACTTAAGATATAAATCCATATGTGCTCCTGTTAACCCTTTTGGAGCCTAGTTCCTGGGCCTTTTGTGTATCCATATGCTCTTGTGCTGCCCTCCACATGATGGATATGGGGTGCACAATAAGCTAGCCACTTCGGTGGGAAAATAAAAAAATCTTTCATGTTACTATCATTACCATTGAACTGCAGTTATTACTAACGTAGTTATACCAACGCTCTGAGGAGGCTGTAACCGTGGGAATACCAACGCTCTGATGAGCGACCATGTGTCCCACGCTGCCTTACGTAAGCCACTTTTATTATGCGGTTATTAGCAGGTTAATTGTACATACATATAGGGTAATCTGGATTAACCTGTATGATGGAATATAACAGGACGTATAGAATTTGTTTTATATGATTGTTATCAGGTGGGAACGCTAGCAGCACACTGCTGGTGTTCCCACACTGTAACTATCATATGGAATAGTGTAGCAGCACAGTGCGGGTGTTGCCACTATGTTACACACTCTGACCTTCCTCGTAGTTCAGCTGTGGGTACAACTGGGCTACGAGGTACAATCTCGGGTGGAGGGTGATGTACAAACAAGGCTTCTTACACCTGCTTTTCCTGTTCATTAATCAGTAAATAGGTACCCGGAGAATGAGTCGGCTGTTAGGTTCTTATCCTAGTGAAGGGAATTAGCAACCCTAGTAGGAATGAGCCAGACTGCTTGGTTTTCTGGGGTATTAATCCACTTTCTCAATTCTTTCCATTCCCCGTTCCCCACTGCACCTCTCCCTTCACCTCTACCACTACCTCCACCTCCACCTCCCGAGGGACAATTCATATCACTTTCTGCTCGTTCCCCAGGGGTACTTCACACGCCCCCTGCCCTATGGATACTCCTTGCCATCCTTCCCTCATCCCTGTCCTCCCTTCCCTCCCTCCCTCCCATCCCTGCCCTCCCTCCAGAGACTCCCATGGAACCAATCAACCGCCACAACAGCCATATGGGTATTTGTCAGCTGTGGGACCCTGGTATAAGTTTGTCAGTTGTGGGACCCTGGTATAAGTTTGTCAGTTGTGGGACCCTGGTATAAGTTTGTCAGTTGTGGGACCCTAGTATAAGTTTGTCAGTTGGGGAACCCTGGTATAAGTTTGTCAGTTGTGGGACCCTGGTATAAGTTTGTCAGTTGTGGAACCCTTGTATAAGTTTCAGTTGTGGGACCCTGGTGTAAGTTTGTCAGTTGTGGGACCCTGGTATAAGTTTGTCAGCTGTGGGACCCTGGTATAAGTTTGTCAGTTGTGGGACCCTGGTATAAGTTTGTCAGTTGTGGGACCCTGGTATAAGTTTGTCAGGTGTGGGACCCTGGTATAAGTTTATTGGACCTTGGTATAAGTTTGTCAGTTGTGGGACCCTGGTATAAGTTTGTCAGTTGTGGGACCCTGGTATAAGTTTGTCAGTTGTGGGACCCTGGTATAAGTTTGTCAGTTGTGGAACCCTGGTATAAGTTTGTCAGTTGTGGGACCCTGGTATAAGTTTGTCAGTTGTGGGACCCTGGTATAAGTTTGTCAGTTGTGGGACCCTGGTATAGGTTTGTCAGTTGTGGGACCCTGGTATAAGTTTGTCAGTTGTGGGACCCTGGTATAAGTTTGTCAGTTGTTGGACCCTGGTATAAGTTTGTCAGTTGTGGGACCCTGGTATAAGTTTGTCAGGTGTGGGACCCTGGTATAAGTTTGTCAATTGTGGGACCCTGGTATAAGTTTGTCAGCTGTGGGACCCTGGTATAAGTTTGTCATGTGTAGGACCCTGGTATAAGTTTGTCAGGTGTGGGACCCTGGTATAAGTTTGTCAGTTGTGGGACCCTGGTGTAAGTTTGTCAGTTGTGGGACCCTGGTATAAGTTTATTAGACCTTGGTATAAGTTTGTCAGTTGTGGGGCCCTGGTATAAGTTTGTCAGTTGTGGGACCCTGGTATAAGTTTTTCAGTTGTGGGACCCTGGTATAAGTTTCAGTTATGAGACCTTGGTATAAGTTTGTCAGTTGTTGGACCCTGGTATAAGTTTGTCAGTTGTGGGACCCCGGTATAAGTTTGTCAGGTGTGGGACCCTGGTATAAGTTTGTCAGGCGTGGGACCCTTATATAAGTTTGTCAGGTGTGGGACCCTGGTATAAGTTTGTCAGGTATGGGACCCTGGTATAAGTTTGTCAGGCGTGGGACCCTGTTATAAGTTTGTCAGTTGTGGGACCCTGGTATAAGTTTGTCAGCTGTGGAACCCTGGTATAAGTTTGTCAGGTGTGGGACCCTGGTATAAGTTTGTCAGGTATGGGACCCTGGTATAAGTTTGTCAGCTGTGGAACCCTGGTATAAGTTTGTCAGGTGTGGGACCCTGTTATAAGTTTGTCAGTTGTGGGACCCTGGTATAAGTTTGTCAGCTGTGGAACCCTGGTATAAGTTTGTCAGGTGTGGGATCCTGGTATAAGTTTGTCAGGTATGGGACCCTGGTATAAGTTTGTCAGCTGTGGAACCCTGGTATAAGTTTGTCAGGTGTGGGACCCTGGTATAAGTTTGTCAGCTGTGGGACCCTGGTATACGTTTGTCAGGTGTGGGACCCTGGTATAAGTTTGTCAGGTGTGGGACCCTGGTATAAGTTTGTCAGGTGTGGGACCCTGGTATAAGTTTGTCAGGTGTGGGACCCTGGTATAAGTTTGTCAGGTGTGGGACCCTGGTATAAGTTTGTCAGGTGTGGGACCCTGGTATAAGTTTGTCAGGTGTGGGGGCCTGGTATAAGTTTGTCAGTTGTGGGACCCCTGGTATAAGTTTGTCAGGTGTGGGACCCTGGTATAAGTTTGTCAGGTGTGGGACCCTGGTATAAGTTTGTCAGGTGTGGGACCCTGGTATAAGTTTGTCAGGTGTGGGACCCTGGTATAAGTTTTTCAGGTGTGGGACCCTGGTATAAGTTTGTCAGCTGTGGGACCCTGGTATAAGTTTGTCAGGTGTGGGACCCTGGTATAAGTTTGTCAGGTGTGGGACCCTGGTATAAGTTTGTCAGGTGTGGGACCCTGGTATAAGTGTCAGGTGTGGGACCCTGGTATAAGTTTGTCAGGTGTGGGACCCTGGTATAAGTGTCAGTTGTGGGACCCTGGTATAAGTTTGTCAGGTGTGGGACCCTGGTATAAGTTTGTCAGCTGTGGGACCCTGGTATAAGTTTGTCAGCTGTGGGACCCTGGTATAAGTTGTCAGGTGTGGGACCCCGGTATAAGTTTGTCAGGTGTGGGACCTGGTATAAGTTTGTCAGCTGTGGGACCCTGGTATAAGTTTGTCAGCTGTGGGACCCTGGTATAAGTTTGTCAGGTGTGGGACCCTGGTATAAGTTTGTCAGGTGTGGGACCCTGGTATAAGTTTGTCAGCTGTGGGACCCTGGTATAAGTTTGTCAGCTGTGGGACCCTGGTATAAGTTTGTCAGCTGTTAGACCCTGGTATAAGTGTCAGGTGTGGGACCCTGGTATAAGTTTGTCAGGTGTGGGACCCTGGTATAAGTTTGTCAGCTGTGGGACCCTGGTATAAGTTTGTCAGCTGTGGGACCCTGGTATAAGTTTGTCAGGTGTGGGACCCTGGTATAAGTTTGTCAGGTGTGGGGGCCCTGGTATAAGTTTGTCAGGTGTGGGACCCTGGTATAAGTTTGTCAGGTGTGGGACCCTGGTATAAGTTTATCAGCTGTGGGACCCTGGTATAAGTTTGTCAGGTGTGGGACCCTGGTATAAGTTTGTCAGGTGTGGGACCCTGGTATAAGTTTGTCAGGTGTGGGACCCTGGTATAAGTTTGTCAGGTGTGGGACCCTGGTATAAGTTTGTCAGGTGGGGACCCTGGTATAAGTTTGTCAGGTGTGGGACCCTGGTATAAGTTTGTCAGCTGTGGGACCCTGGTATAAGTTTGTCAGGTGTGGGACCCTGGTATAAGTTTGTCAGCTGTGGGACCCTGGTATAAGTTTGTCAGCTGTTAGACCCTGGTATAAGTGTCAGGTGTGGGACCCTGGTATAAGTTTGTCAGCTGTGGGACCCTGGTATAAGTTTGTCAGGTGTGGGACCCTGGTATAAGTTTGTCAGCTGTGGGACCCTGGTATAAGTTTTTTCAGGTGTGGGACCCTGGTATAAGTTTGTCAGCTGTGGGACCCTGGTATAAGTTTGTCAGGTGTGGGACCCTGGTATAAGTTTGTCAGGTGTTGGACCCTGGTATAAGTTTGTCAGGTGTGGGACCCTGGTATAAGTTTGTCAGGTGTGGGACCCTGGTATAAGTTTGTCAGGTGTGGGACCCTGGTGTAAGTTTGTCAGGTGTGGGACCCTGGTATAAGTTTGTCAGGTGTGGGACCCTTGTATAAATTTGTCAGCTGTGGGACCCTGGTATAAGTTTGTCAGGTGTGGGACCCTGGTATAAGTTTGTCAGGTGTGGGACCCTGGTATAAGTTTGTCAGCTGTGGGACCCTGGTATAAGTTTTGTCAGGTGTGGGACCCTGGTATAAAATTTGTCAGCTGTGGGACCCTGGTATAAGTTTGTCAGTGTTGGGACCCTGGTATAAGTTTGTCAGGTGTGGGACCCTGGTATAAGTTTGTCAGCTGTGGGACCCTGGTATAAGTTTGTCAGCTGTGGGACCCTGGTATAAGTTTGTCAGCTGTGGGAACCTGGTATAAGTTTGTCAGGTGTGGGACCCTGGTATAAGTTTGTCAGTTGTGGGACCCTGGTATAAGTTTGTCAGTTGTGGGACCCTGGTATAAGTTTGTCAGGTGTTGGACCCTGGTATAAGTTTGTCAGTTGTGGGACCCTGGTATAAGTTTGTCAGTTGTGGGACCCTGGTATAAGTTTGTCAGTTGTGGGACCCTGGTATAAGTTTGTCAGGTGTGGGACCCTGGTATAAGTTTGTCAGTTGTGGGACCCTGGTATAAGTTTGTCAGTTGTGGGACCCTGGTATAAGTTTGTCAGTTGTGGGACCCTGGTATAAGTTTGTCAGTTGTGGGACCCTGGTATAAGTTTGTCAGTTGTGGGACCCTGGTATAAGTTTTTTCAGGTGTGGGACCTGGTATAAGTTTGTCAGTTGTGGGACCCTGGTATAAGTTTGTCAGTTGTGGGACCCTGGTATAAGTTTGTCAGTTGTGGGACCCTGGTATAAGTTTGTCAGTTGTGGGACCCTGGTATAAGTTTGTCAGGTGTGGGACCCTGGTATAAGTTTGTCAGTTGTGGACCCTGGTATAAGTTTTGTCAGTTGTGGGACCCTGGTATAAGTTTGTCCCGTTGTGGGACCCTGGTATAAGTTTGTCAGTTGTGGGACCCTGGTATAAGTTTGTCAGGTGTGGGACCCTGTATAAGTTTGTCAGTTGTGGGACCCTGGTATAAGTTTGTCAGTTGTGGGACCCTGGTATAAGTTTGTCAGTTGTGGGACCCTGGTATAAGTTTGTCAGGTGTGGGACCCTGGTATAAGTTTGTCAGGTGTGGGACCCTGGTATAAGTTTGTCAGGTGTGGGACCCTGGTATAAGTTTGTCAGGTGTGGGACCCTGGTATAAGTTTGTCAGTTTAAAACTAATTTTCTATATTTGAAGATGCTAACCCATTATTTATTCAACATTTCCATGTATATTTGAAGACATGAGTACAACATAAGAATATAAGAACATAAGAACATAAGAAAGGAGGAACACTGCAGGAGGCCTGTTGGCCCATACTAGGCAGGTCCTTTACAATTCATCCCACTAACAAACATTTGCCCAACCCAATTTTCAATGCCACCCAAGAAATAAGCTCTGATGTGAAAGTCCCACTCAAATCCAACCCCTCCCACTCATGTACTTATCCAACCTAAATTTGAAACTACCCAAAGTCCTAGCCTCAATAACCCAACTAGGTAGACTGTTCCACTCATCAACTACCCTATTTCCAAACCAATACTTTCCTATGTCCTTTCTAAATCTAAACTTTTTCTAATTTAAATCCATTACTGCGGGTTCTCTCTTGGAGAGACATCCTCAAGACCTTATTAATATCCCCTTTATTAATACCTATCTTCCACTTATTACACTTCGATCAGGTCTCCCCCCATTCTTCGTCTAAACAAGTGAATGTAACTTAAGAGTCTTCAATCTTTCTTCATAAGGAAGATTTCTAATGCTATGTATTAATTTAGTCATCCTACGCTGAATGTTTTCTAACGAATTTATGTCCATTCTGTAATATGGAGACCAGAATTGAGCTGCATAATCTAGGTGAGGCCTTACTAATGATGTATAAAGCTGCAGTATGACCTCTGGACTTCTGTTGCTTACACTTCTTGATATAAATCCCAGTTTAATCTATTTGCCTTATTACGTTCGCTTAGGCATTGCTGTCTTGGTTTAAGGTTGCTGCTTACCATAACCCCCAAGTCCTTTTCGCAATCTGTATGGCTAAGTTCTACATTATTTAACTTATAAGTGCTAGGGTTATGGACACTTCCGAGCTTCAGAACCTTGCATTTATCTACATTGAACTGCATCTGCCACTTTCTGACCAAGAGTAGAGTTTGTCTAAATCCTCCTGAAGTTCCCTAACATCTACGTTTGAATCAATTATCCTACCTATCTTCGTGTCATCGGCGATTTGCTCATATCACTAGCAATTCCTTCATCAAGATCATTGATATATATTATAAACAACAACGGGCCCAAGACTGATCCCTGTGGAACGCCACTTGTTACTGATCCCCACTCGGATTTAACCCCATTTATGGACACTCTCTGCTTCCTGTCTGTGAGCCAAAGATTCGATCCACGAGAGCACTCTTCCCCCAATGCCATGAGCTGCTACTTTCTTCAACAGTCTTTGGTGCGGAACTCTATCAAATGCCTTACTAAAATCTAAGTAAATAATATCAAATTCTTTATTGTGGTCAACAGCCTCAAAAGCTTTACTGAAAAAAGTTAATAAATTAGTTAGACAAGACCGGGCCCCTTGTGAATCCGTGCTGAGTATCATTAATCAAGCTATGCTTATCGAGATGGCTTCTTATAATTTGAGCTATAATTGAGTCTACTAATTTGCCTACAATTGAGGTCAGGCTTATTGGGGGGTAATTGACGGTAACGACTTGTCCCCTGTTTTTAAAATAGGAATTACATTAGCCATCTTCCACATATCAGACACTACACCTGTTTTGAAGAGATAAATTAAAATATTAGTTAATGGTTCACAGACTTCCATTTTGCATTCCTTTAGAACCCTTGAAAAAAACCTCATCAGGACCGGTGACTTATTTTGCTTCAGTCGGTCTATCTGCTTCACAACCATTTCACTAGTGACTGTGATGTTACATAATTTATCTTCTTCTGGCCCACTATAAAAATTAATTACCGGAACACTACTAGTGTCTTCCTGTGTAAAAAACCGAGAGAAAATAATTATTTAAAATCGATCACATTTCATTCTCTTTGTCAGTAAGATGCCCATAGTTATTTTTAAGGGGACCTATCTTATCTCTGACTTTTGTTCTATATACCTGGAAAAAACTTTTTGGGTTAGTTTTAGAATCCCTAGCAACTTTAATTTCATAGTCCCTTTTAGCTTTTCTTATCCCCTTTTTAATGTCCCTCTTAGTGTCAATATACTGATTCATAAGATGACCCTCGCCTCTTTTGATACGCCTATAAATTCCTTTCTTATGCCCTAGTAGATATTTCAGCCTATTATTCATCCATTTTGGGTCATTTCTATTTGATCTAATTTTCTTTATAAGGGATAAATGTTCTTTGAGCAGCATGTATTGTGTTCAGAAAACTGTCATATTGATAGCTCTCTTCGTTACCCCAGTCAACAGATGATAAGTGTTCTGCTAAGCGAAAATCTGGGACTGTTACTGAGTTATCCCTACTATCATACTTCCATTCAATTCTAAATGTAATTGATTTGTGGTCGCTAGCACCCAGTTCTTCTGAAACTTCTAAATTATTAACAAGGGATTCATTGTTTGCCAGAACTAAGTCAAGCAGGTTATTACCCCTTGTAGGTTCTGTCACAAACTGCTTCAGAAATCAATCCTGAACTACTTCTAAGAAGTCGTATGATTCTAAATTCCCAGTCAAGAAATTCCAATCAATATGACTAAAGTTAAAGTCTCCTAGAATTACTACATTATCGTGCCTTGTGGCCCTAACAATTTCCTCCCATAGTAGTCTTCCCTGGTCCCTATCTAAATTTGGGGGACGGTATATCACACCTAAAGTTAATTTTTCATGCCCCTCTGAAAATTCTATCCAAACAGACTCTGTATGTGTTACTTCAGACTTAATACCCGTTTTAATGCAACAGTTTCAAGCGATCTCGGACATACAATGCCACCCCACCCCCTTCCCGATACTTCTATCTACTTGGAACAATTTGAAACCCTGAATGTGACATTCTGCAGGCATGTCCCGACTTTTTGAATTAAACCACGTCTCAGTAATGGCAAATACATCTATGTTACCTGCACTAGCAACTAGTCTCAACTCGTCCATCTTATTCCTAGCACTGCGACTATTTGTGTAATATATACTTAAGGACCCTCCTTTCTCTTTATCATCCTGCTCCTTTCTGTTATTTCACTAAACCTATTACTGTCCTTGTCAATTAGTGCCACTGGCCTTCCGATATCCACCTCATTTTGCCTATTACTAGTTCTCCTAGTACTCATATTACTACCCTGAGACTTCACAGTTTTCCCGCAGAAAACCCATACCACTAACTATTCCTAGTTTAAAGACCTAACAGCTCCCTCCACTGCGTTGGCCAGTGCTCCCACCCCACACCTAGACAAGTGAAACCCCATCCTGGCATACATGTCATTTCTGCCATAGAAGAGGTCCCAGTTGTCAATGAATGTTACCCGCATTTTCCTTACAGTATTTGTCCAGCCAGCAATTGACACCAATTGCTCTGGACAACCATTCATTTCCAACTCCTCTCCTTGGCAAAATGCCACATATGACAGGTTTCCCACCCTTCTTCCTAATTATCTCTATTGCTGACCTATACCTGCTAATCAGGTCCTCACTCCTACGTCTGCCAACATCGTTGCCTCCAGCACTGAGACAGATAATAGGATTGCTCCCATTACCTCTCATGATGTCATCCAGACGGCAAACAATATCCTTCATCCCAGCCCCAGGAAAAACACACTCTCTGCCTCCTACTCCTATCCTTCAAACAGAATGCCCTATCCATGTACCTAATCTGACTATCCCCAACAACAAACAATGTTTTTACCTTCCTTGGCGTCGTCCGTAGTGATGTCCGAGTAGTCGACTTCAAATTCGCCAGGTAGCATTACACCACTTGTAGAATTCGTCATGACGTTCTCGATGGTCTTCGTTGGGGTTTCTAGGGATGTCTCACTCACGTCTGCCAATGCTTCCTTGGTGCTCGTTGTGGCATTCCCAGTAGAACACTCACATTCGTCAGGTAGCACCGAGAATGAGTTGGAAGTTTCCACGGCAGTCTTCTGGTTTCTCGTTGTTTCTGCCTCTCCAACCGTTTTCTTAATCTTCAGCTTGGTTCTATGTTGCCCGACCACTGACCAAGCTCCCCTCTTAACCTGGGGACTCACAACAGGAGGATTACTACGAATCCTCTTGTTCTCCTCCGTTAATCGCCGTATCTCCAGTTTAGCAACTCTGAGTTCTTCTCTCAGCTGCTGGTAAAGTTGCTCAAGAGAGGGCATCCTGGTTCAGATTCACAGAGAGCAATATGAGAGGATAAAAGCTAACTCGAAACAGATAATTAAAGAAATAAGATAAAGAAATGAGAACGAGAAGAATCTGTTTATCTTGACCAAGTGAAGAGGACCTCAACCGGAGGTCATGAAGGGACAGATTCTCCTTATTTTTTTTTTCTTAGTATGACTTTCATTCTCCCATATATCTGGTCGCTGCTTCTCTGTCAAACTCGCTCATTCCGTACACTAGATCAAGTGATATACGGTAATAATAATAATAATAATAATAATAATAATAATAATAATAATAATAATAATAATAATAATGTTTATTTCTACAAGTAAATGATACAACTTATCCAGACCATAGCTGACATCAATGACATACTATAATATAGAAAGCCCCTTGTTATGCAGAACATTTCTGGCAAATTAGGTTAATTTTGTCCCAAGATGCGACCTACACCAGTCAACTAACACCCAGGTACCTACTTACTGCTAGGTGAATAGTGACAGCTGATGTCTTAAGGAAACACACTCCAATGTTTCTACCCGTACCGGGGATCGAATCTTGGACACTGAATGTGTGAGTTGAGTGCGCTAACAACCGACCTACGGGACGCAATGTAGTTTCGATGCTATCTTCATGATACTCAACATTGTCTAGAAGACGCCGAATATTATGTTGATACTGAATTTCATCTACCTGGAGTCTACCTACCTGGAGGTTATTCCGGGGATCAACGCCCCCGCGGCCCGGTCCACGACCAGGCCTCCCGGTGGATCAGGACCTGATCAACCAGGCTGTTACTGCCGACCGCACGCAGTCCAACGTACGAACCACAGCCCGGCTGATCTGGCACTGACTTTAGGTATCTGTCCAGCTACCTCTTGAAGGCAGCCAGGGGTTTATTGGTAATTCCCCTTATGCTTGGTGGGAGGCTGTTGAACAGTCTTGGGCCCCGGACACTTATTGCGTTTTCTCTTAGTGTACCAGTGACGCCCCTACTTTTCACTGGGGGTATGTTGCATCGCCTGCCAAGTCTTTTGCTTTCGTATGGAGTGATTACTGTGTGCATATTAGGGACCAGCCCCTCCAGAATCTTCCAGGTGTAGATTATGATATATCTCGCCTGCGCTCTAGTGAGTACAAGTTAGGTGCTTCCAGGCGCTCACAGTAGTTAAGGTGTTCGATGGAACTTATACGTTCAGTAAAGGTTCTCTGTACATTCTCTAGTTCTGCAATTTCACCTGCCTTGAATGGGGATGTTAATGTACAGCAGTATTCCAGCCTAGATAGAATAAGTGATTTAAAAAGGATCATCATTGGCTTACCATCTCTTGTCTTGATGTTCTCTGTATCCATCCTATCAGTTTCCTAGCAGATGTGATAGTGGCATTGTTGTGGTCCTTGAAGGTGAGGTCTTCAGACATTACCACACCCAGGTCCTTCACATAACTTTTCCGCTCTATTGTGTGATTGGAGTTTGTAGTATACTCAGTCCTAGTTATTATTTACTCCAGTTTTCCATAACGGAGTAGTTGGAATTTGTCTTCATTGAACATCATATTGTTTTCTGTTGCCAATTGGAAAACTTGGTTTATATCTTCTTGGAGCTTTGCCGTGTCCTCAATGGATGACACTTGTGCAGATCCTAGTATCGTCTGAAAAAGATGATACAGCGCTGTGGTTTACATCTCTGTCTATGTCTGATATGAGAATAAGGAACAGGATAGGTGCGAGTACTTTGCCTTGTGGGACAGAGCTCTTCACTATGGCAGCATCTGATTTAACTCTGTTTACCACTACTCTTTGTGTGCGATTGGTTAGAAAGTTGAAGATTCATCTGCCTACTTTGCCGGCTATCCCTTTAGCACGCATTTTGTGTGCTATTACACCATGGTCGCACTTGTCAAAGGCTTTTGCAATGTCTGTGTATACTACATCCGCATTCTGTTTGTTTTCCAGCGCATCTAGGACCATATCATAGTGGTCAAGCAGTTGCGAAAGGGAGGAGCGACCTGCTCTGAAACCATGTTGCCCTGGGTTGTGCAATTTTTGGGAGTCCAGGTGGTTTGCTACCCTGCTTCTTAGAACTCTTTCAAAGATTTTTATGATGTGGGACGTTAAAGCTATTGATCTATAGTTCTTAGCTACTGCTTTGCTGCCGCCTTTATGGAGTGGGGCTATATCTGTTGTTTTTAGTGACTGTGGAATCTCGCCTGTGTCTAAGCTCCTTCTCCATAGCATACTTAGGGCCCGTGAGAGGGGTTTCTTGTAGCTTTTAATGATCACCGAGTTCCACAAGTCTGTGCCTGGGGCTGAGTGCATGGGCATGTCGTCGATGGCTTTCTCAAAGTCTAGTGGAGTTAGGGTTATGTCATAAATATGGCCTACATTGGCAGGGTTTTGAGGCTCATTCATGGAAAAAATTTTTTGGATTGTCTATCTTTAAACTGGTTAGTGGCTCGCTGAACACAGTCATATTGCGATTTCAGTATCTCGCTCATTTCTTTGTTGTCGTCTGTGTAGGATCCATCTTGTCTGAGCAGGGGCCCTATACTAGAAGTGGTATTTGACATGTTTTTGGCATATGAAAAGACATATTTCGAATTTCTTTCAATTTCACTAATCGCTTTTAGCTCCTCTTGTCTCTCTTGGGTCCTGTATGAGTCCTTTAACTTTAGCTCAATATTTTCCGCTTCCCTGGTTAGCACTTCCTTCCGTGTATCAGATAATCTGGCATTCTTGAGGAGCTCAATGATTCTTCGTCTTCTCCTGTAGAGGGACCGTCTCTCTCCAGTTTACTACTTCTTTTCTTTTGTCTTATAGGAATATACCTTGAAGATACTTCAGCTACCAGGAGGGTGCTTTTTTCGAGGCATTGGTTAGGGTCCATGTAATTTAAGATATCCTCCCAGCATGTTTCATTTAGGGCATAGTTTATCTGATCCCAGATGATGTTCTTGTTGAAGTTGAATTTGGTAAAGGTACCCTCATAACTGTATGCATCTTGCCGATCAGGACTCCTGTGCGTGCAGGTCTGGACTTCGATTAGATTGTGATCAGAATTTGTTGTTTTTGATATTGTTATATTCCTTACCAGGTCCTCATTATTAGTGAAAATTAGGTCCATTGTGTTCTCCAGTCTTGTTGGCTCCACTATCTGCTGACTTAGGGTGTGTTTGTTGCAGAAATTCAGTTTTTGCTGTGGGTTACATCTATGTCTGATATGAGGATGAGAAACAGGATGGGGGCGAGTACTGTGCCTTGTGGAACAGAGCTCTTCACTATGGCAGCCTCCGATTTAACTCTGTTGACCACTACTCTTTGTGTTCGATTGGTTAGGAAGTTGAAGATCCATCTCCCCACTTTCCCAGTTATTCCTTTAGCTCGTATTTTGTGCGCTATTACGCCATGATCGTTCTTGTCAAACGCTTTTGCAAAGTCTGTGTATATTACATCTGCATTCAGATTTTCTTCCAGTGCATCCAAGGCCATATCATAGTGATCCAGTAGTTGTGAGAGGCAGGAGCGACCTGCCCTGAACCCATGTTGCCCTGGATTGTGCAGATTTTGGGAATCCAGGTGATTTGCAATCCTGCTTCTTAGCACTCTTTCAAAGATTTTTATGATGTGGGACGTTAGAGCTATTGGTCTATAGTTCTTAGTTAATGCTTTGCTGCCACCTTTATGGAGTGGGGCTATATCCGTTGTTTTAAGTGACTGTGGAATTTCACCCATGTCTAAGCTCCTCCTCCATAGTGTACTTAGGTCACGTGAGAGGGGTTTCTTGCAGTTCTTAGGTTAGGTTAGGTAAGGTTTGTCGGGAAACAAGTGTTTCCTGACGCGGGTCTTAGTCGTCACTAGTTTGCTCTGGATTCAGTTTTTTAAAACACTGCGGTCCGGGTTCGAACCCCCGGGGACGGCGGAAAACTTTTGGGGCCCGTTTTTTTCCGTATAACACCTGCTGCCCATGTTCACCATCATTTAAAATTTGGGTACCGGGGGTTTAGTGGACTGGTGGGGGGTCGCATCCGGGGAAACAAAATGCCCTTTAATCTGGGGGAAATGCTCAGCTTTAAAAAGGGGACTTTCTAATAGAAAGTAAAATCACTGAGTCCGTTGGGCCTATATACCTTTAAATACATTTTCGTGTAAAATAAAGATATATTTTTTTTAAGGGACCGCCACTAGAGCTCTTGGTTATCTAACAAGAATCTTCCACGGGCCCTTTACCCATCCCCCCCTTTTAAAAATTATGTTTATGTTTGGGTTGTTCAGAGATTTTGGGGCCCCTTCCCCTGCGGGTTTTTTCCCTCCCAAAATTTCAACTTTTAAAAATGCTTTTTTTTAAATAGATTTAGAGAATGTATTTCCACGTGTAAAAAAATTTTATGAGGCTCAAAAAGGACAGGCATTGTCATGTGGGGGTTTTGGCATCCTGTTGGAGCTCTTGACTCAAACCCAAATTTCTTGGTCACAGTTTTTTTTTGGGTGTTTATTACCGCTGTGAGGGGAAATGTAACAGTGGGGGTGTGAGGGTGCTATACACGGGTGAAGCAGCACGGGGGGGAAGGGCTGTTACGGGCTAACGCGGTTGAAGCACACGGGAGGGGGGCCCAGTGTGAGGGTCCCTATACATTGGTAAAGCACACGGGGGGGGGAAGGGGGCGTGTGGACGGTGCTTTACACTGGTAAAGCAGCACGGGAGGAAAGGGCATGTGACGGTTTAACACTAGAAAAAGCGCCGGGGGGAAAGGGGCCGTGTGAGGGTTTGTTACACGGGTTGAAACAGCACGGGAGGAAGGGGCAGGTGCCGGGTGCTTTAAACACTGGTAAAGAAAGCAGGGGAAAAAGGGGGGCCCAGTGTGACGGTGCTATACACGGGGTGAAGCAGCAGGGGGGAAGGGCAGTGTGACGGTCCCAAACACTGGTGAGGCAGCCCCGGGGGGAAAAAGGGCCCGGGGTGACGGTGCAAATACACTTTTTAAAGCCCCAAGGGGGGAAAGGGGCAGTGTGACGGTGCTATACCCCGGGTTTAAAGCATTACGAGGGGAAAGGGGGATTTGACGGTGCTTTTCACGGTAAAGCACACGGGGGAAGGGCAGTGTGAGGGTGTTTATACAGGGTAAAGAGTACGAGAGGAAGGGGGGGTTGGACGGTGCTATACACGGGTAAAAAAGCAGGGGGAAGGAAGGGCAGTGTGACGGGCTTTTACACGGGAAGCAGCACGGGGGGAAAGGGGGAGTGTGAGGGTTTGGTTTATACACGGGAAAAGCACCCACGGGGGAAGGGAAATTTGTGACGGTGCTATACACTGGTAAAGCGCACGGGGGGAAAGGGGGGGATTTGTGACGGTGCAAAATTACATGGTAAAGCAGCACGGGAGGAAGGGGGCAGTGTGACGGGGCTATAAACTGGTAAAGAAAGCACGGGAGAAGGGCAGTTTTGACGGTGTATACCTGGAAAGCAGCACGGGAGGAAGGGGAGGTGTGACGTTGTTTTCAGGGTTTAAAGCAGCACGGGGGGAAAGGGGCCCATTTGGTGACGGTGCTAACACGGGGGTGAAGCACACGGGGGGGGAAAGGGGGGATTTTTACGGTGTTTATACACTGGAAAAGCAGCACGGGGGAAGGGCAGTGTGAGGTGCTAAAACACGGGTTTGAGGCAGCACGGGGGGAAAGGGGCGTGGGGACGGTGCATACACTGGAAAAAGCACCCACGGGGGGAAAGGGGCCCGGGTGGGTGTTTATACATTTTTTTAAAGCAGCAGGGGGAGGAAGGGTGTTGCAGTGCTATACACGGTGAAGCTGCAGGGGGGGAAGGGGGCGGGTTTTGAGGGTGCTATACACTGGTAAAGCAGCACGGGGGGAAAGGGCAGTGGGGGAGGGGAATACACTGGTAAAGCGCACGGGGGGAAAGGGGGAGTGTGGGTGCTTTTCACGGTAAAGGGGGCACGGGGGGGAAGGGGGCAGTGTAAAGGGTGCTAAAACACTGGAAAGCAGCACGGGGGAGGAAGGGCAGTGTGCGGTGCTATACCGGGTTTGAAGCAGAAAAAAAAGGGAAGGGGGAGGGTGAGGGTGTTTTAAAACCGGGTAAAGCACAGGGAAAGGGAAAGGGCATTTGTTTGACGGTGCAATACGGGGGTGGGGCAGCCCGGGGGGAAAGGGGGAAATTTTGGTGGGGTTTGCAATACACTGGTAAAGCAGAAGGGGAAAAAAAGGGCAGTGTGCCCGGTCTATACGCGGGTTTGAAGCAGAAACGGGGGGAAGGACGGGTTTTGCCCGGGTCTATACCGGGTAAAGCAGCACGGGGGGGAAGGGCAGTGTACGTGCTTACACGGGTTTTAAACCCAAGCAGGGGAGGAAGGGCGTGTGACGGTGCAATACACGGGTTTAAAGCAGGCACGGGGGGAAAAGGGCAGTGGACGGTGTTTATACACTGGAAAAGAAGCAGGGGAAGGGAAGGGCAGGGGTGCGGGCTATACCCTGGTGAAGCAGCACGGGGGGAAGGACAGTGTGACGGTGCAAATACACTGGAAAAGCGGGCCCCGGGGGGAAAGGGGCTGTGGAGTGCTATCCCACGGGTAAAGCACAGGGGGGAAAGGGGCAGTGGGGACGGTGCTATAAACGGGGGAAAAGCGGGCACGGGAGGAAGGGGATTGGGACGGTGCTATACAGGGGTAAAGCGGGCAGGGGAGGAAGGGCGTGGGGAACGGTGCTATACAGGGGAAAAGGGCAGAAAGGGAGGAAGGGGCAGTGTGGCGGTGCTATACGTTTGGGGGGGCAGCACGGGGGGGAAGGGCAGTGTGGCGGGGCTATCCGCTGGTGGGGCAGCAGGGGAGGGAAGGGCATTTTTGGGGGGTGCTTTTCCCACTGGTGGGGAAACCCACGGGGGGAAGGGCAGTGGGGGAGGGTTTGCTATCGCTGGTAAAGGCAGCACGGGAGGGGGGGGCAGGTGGGGTTTCCCTTTACGCTGGTGGGGAAAAACCGGGAGGAAGGGCATGTGCGGTGCTAAACGCGGGTGGGGCAGAACGGGGGGAAAGGGCAGTTTTTGACGGTGCTATACGCTGGTGAGGCAGCACGGGGGGAAAAGGGCAGTGTGAGGGGTTGAAAACGTGGTGAGGCCAGGGGGAGGAAGGGCAGTGTGACGGTGCTGTACGCGGGTTTAGGCACCCAGGGGGGGAAAAGGGCAGTGTGACGGTCTATAGGGTGGTGAGGCAGCACGGGGGGGAAAGGGGCAGTGTGAGGGGTGCTATAAACTGGTAAAGCAGCACGGAAAGGAAGGGAGTGGGGACGGTGCTAAAAAATGGTGAACCGCACGGGGGGGAAAAGGGAAAGTGTCAGGGGTGCTATACACTGGTAAAGCAGCAGGGAGGGAAGGGGCAGTGTGACGGTGCTATACACGGGTGAGGCCACGGGAGGAAGGGCATTGGGGAGGGTGGCTATACACTGGAAAAGCAACACGGGGGGGGAAGGGCAGTTTTGACGGTGCTATACACTGGTAAAGCAGCACGGGGGGAAAGGGGTGTGCCCGGTGTTTTAAAAACACTGGTAAAGCAGCACGGGAGGAAGGGCAGGTAAACGGTGTTTAAAAGCGGGTTGAAGCAGACGGGGGGAAAGGACAGGGGTGGGGGTGCTATACACGGGAAAAAGCAGAGGGGAGGAAGGGAAGTGGGAGGGTGCTATCACTGGTAAAAAAAAAAAAGCAGGGGAGGAAGGGCAGTGTGACGGTGCTAAAAACACGGGAAAAGCACACGGGGGGAAAGGGGCTTGTGACGGGCTAAAACAGGGTTTGAGGCACACGGGAGGGAAGGGGCCAGTGTGACGGGGGCTATACACGGGTTTAAAAGCGCACGGGGGGAAAAAGGGCAATGTGACGGTGCTATACACTGGTAAAGCAGCCGGGGGGGAAAGGGGCCCGTGTGAGGTTCTTTACGTTTTGGTAAAGGGCAGCAGGGAGGGAAGGGGCCAGTGTGACGGTGCTTTCCCGCGGGTTAAAGGCAGCACGGGGGGAAAGGGCAGTGTGACGGTGCTATACGCTGGTGAGGCAGCACAGGGGGAAAGGGTCAGTGGGGAGGGGTTGTTTATACGCTGGGGGGCCCACCCAACGGGGGGAAAGGGGCCCAGTGGGGCCCGGTGCTATACGCTGGTGGGGGCGCACGGGGGGGGAAGGGGCGTGTGACGGGGGCTATACGCGGGGTGAGGCGCACGGGGGGGAAGGGGCAGTTTGACGGTGCTATACGCGGGTGAGGCAGCACGGGAAAAAGGGGGCCGTGTGCGGTGCTTTTACGCGGGTGGGGGCAGCACGGGGGGAAAAGGGCAGTGTGACGGTGTAAAACGCGGGTGAGGCAGAACGGGGGGAAAGGGAAAGGGGTTGACGGTGCTAAAAACGCTGGTGGGGGCAGCACGGGGGGAAAGGGGGCAGGGGGGACGGTGCTATACGCTGGTGAGGCGGGAAAACGGGGGGGAAGGGGGCAGTGGGGGGTGCTATAACGCAGGTGGGGCCCAGCACGGGGGGAAAAGGGCGGGGAGGCGGCCCCGGGAACCCCAAAAATTTAACTTTTTACATTCCCTTCTTTTTTCCCAAAAAAAAGGTACCCCCAAACGGGCCTCACTCAGCCTGTACGAAAGCGCAAGGGGCTTTAAATTTGTGGGGTTTTCGCTCTCTCTAAACACACACACACCCCACACACACACACACAAAAACCCCACACACACACCACACACACACACACCCCCCCAAAACACACACACACACACACACACCACACCCCCGGGGCCCCCAGGAGCTGGGACTCGCCCCCCGAAACCCCAAACTAGGGAGTACAACACACACACCCACACACACACCCGACACGGGAGGGAAGGGGGTTAGGGGAGGATGTAACGACTTACAAAATACTGCGGGAATAGACAAGGGGGAAAGTGACGGGTTGTTCCAGGAGGGGACAAGAAAAAAAGGGGGGTCATAATTGGAAGCTGAAGACTCAAAACGAGTCGGGGGATTTTTTAGGAAGTTTTTTCTTCAGTCATAGAGTAATTAGGAATTGGAAAAAGCCCTGGAAAGCAAAGTAGGGGAGGCGGGGAAATTACTTGGGTTTTAAGAGGGAGATTGATAAAGCTATGGAGCAGGGGGAGAGGGGAAACCTTTAGTAGGGTCGGTGAAGAGGGGGGGCCGGGAAGGGAGTCTCAAACCCCTGAAAACTACAATTGGGGAGTACAATTAGTTGGTACACACACACACCCCCACACACACCCACACACACACACACACACACACACACACCCCCCCCACCCCACACCCACACACACCCCGACACGCGGGGGGCAAGGCCGGGAAATTTAATTTAAAGTATAGGTACACATAAATACAATTATCTTACATTAAAAATATACAAAAAAACCCAAAAATGAGTTGAATGAAATTTTCCTGGGCCTTTCATGTTGCAATAAAGACATCAGGAGCTTGCAGTGTTGCAGAAACAGGGTGGAAATACAAGCAGGTTCATTCTGGGAAACGATCTCTTTTTTCTTTGGGGAGTCGTTTCCCTGAATGGATCTGCCTTTATTTTTCCCATCTATTTTTTGCAACATTGCCCAAACTCCTGAGTCTTTGGGTACTCTGGTCTCTCGTGTTGCAAAACATTTTAACTCCTCTGTGGTTATTTTGGGATTTTATCCCGTTTTGCGATTAAAAAAGCCCAAAATGATTAAATTTCCAATGCGATCCCTGTAAAAATCTTTTTATTTAAAGTCTAGGGTGTAAGTACAGTAGAAAACAGTCATGATAAAAACCCTTAAAAAGTTAAAAAACACAAGAAAAATCAGTTAAAAATCAGTTTTCAGTATAATGATGCCGCTAACATCTCTCAGAGGGCGAGCAGTCCCTGATAAAGATGCTGCTAACTCTTCTAGGAGGCGGGCAGCAAATTTATAATGATGCTGCAACCCTCTTCTAGGAGGGCGAGCACATTGATAAGGGTGCTCTAAAAATCTTCTAGGAGGACGAGCAGCAGTGATAATGATGTGCTAACATCTTCTAGGAGGGCGAGCAGCGTGAATATGAGCTGCTAACTTTTTTTCTAGGGGGGAAAGAGCAGCAAATTTATAATGATCTGCTAAATCTTCTAGGGGACGGGGCAGCGGGGATAATGATGGCTAAACTTTCCCGGGGACGAGCAGGCCCTGATAATGATGTGCTAACAACTTTTAGGAGGACGACAGTCGGGTTTTAAAAGATGTGCTAACATTTTTCTAGGAGGAAAGAGGGAGTCGTGATAATATGTGTAACATTTCTAGGGGGCGAGCAGTCGTGATTTTGTGGGGCTAACATCTTCTAGGAGGGCAGCAGTCGTGATAAGATGCTGCTTTAAAATCTTCTAGGGGGGCGAGCCGTCGTTGATAATTTATGCTGCTAACATCTTTTAGGAGGACGAGCAGCAGTGATAATGATGCTGGGTAACATCTTTTTAGGGAGGACGAGCAGCATTGATAATGATGTGCTAACTTTCTGGAAAGGGGACAGCAGTGAAATGATGCGCAAATCTCTAGGAGGGAAAGAGCAGGGATTGATAAAGATGTGCTAAATTTTTAGGGGGGGACGAGCAGCAGTTTTAATTTATTTGCTAACTCTTTAAAGGGGCGAGCACCGTGATAATGATTTTCTGCTAACCTTTTTCTAGGAGGACGACGGCATTTAAAAATAAAGCTGTAACAACTTTTTAGGAGGGCAGCGCAGTGATAATGGGTGCTGCTAACACCTTTTTGGGGGGAAAGAGCACCCTGATAAAAGAGCTGCTAACATCTTTAGGAGGACGGCAGCGTGTAAAGTTTCTGCTAAATCTTTTTAGGAGGACGAGCAGCGTGATAATGTTTCTGCTAACATCTTTTAGGGGGCGAGCAGCAATTGATAATTTTTTGCTGCTAACATCTTCTAAAGGGGGAAAGAGCAGAAATGATAATGAGCTGCTTTAAAATTTTTCTAGGGGGGGGCGAGCAGTCGTGAAAATTATGCTGCTAACATCTTTAGGAGGGGGCCCGGCCCGCATTTATAATGATGCTGCTAACATCTTCTAGGAGGGACGAGCAGCAGTGATAAAGAAAAGCTGCTAACATCTTTAGGGGGGGCGAGCGTGTTTATAAAGATGTGCTTCCCTTTAAAAATCTTTTAAGGACGAGAGCTTTTATAATGAAGTGCTAACTTTTAGGGGGACGGAGCAGCGTGATAATGATGCTGGGAACATCTTTTAGGAGGGGCGGCAGCATTGATTAAAAAGATGGGTGCTAACCCTTCTAGGAAAAGGGCGAGCAGAAATTTAAAAATGATTTTTGCAACACCCTTTTAGGGGGACGAGCAGATTTAAAAATGATCTCTAACTTTTTCTAGGAGGACGGCCCGCCGTGATAATGATGCTGCTAACACTTCTAGGGGGGACGAGCCCGCATTGAAAATGATTTCGCTAACATCTTTGGAGGACGAGCAGCAGTGGGTAATGATGCTTCTAACATCTTCAAAGGGGGGACGAGCAGCATTTTATAATGAGCGTAACATCTTCTAGGAGGACGAGAGCAGTGATAATGATGCCCGCTAACATCTTCTAAAGGGGGGACGAGGGAGCAGTGATAAAGATGCTGCTAACATCCCTTTTAGGAGGCGAGCAGCATTGATAATGAAAGTGCTAAAATCTTTTTTAGGAGGGGCGAGCAGCATTGAAAAAATGATGCTGAAAAACTTCAAAGGGGGGACCCCAGCAGCATTGATAAAAGTTTCTTGCTAACACTTTTTAGGAGGAAAAGAGCACATTGAAAATGATGCCCCGCTAACATCTTTTGGAGGACCCCGCAGCATTTATAATGATGCTGTAACATCTTCCCAGGAGGACGAGCAGCCGTTTATAATGATGCGCCCAACATCTTCTTGGGGGAACAGCAGCATTGAAAAATGATCTGTAACATCTTCTTTGGAGGACGAAGGCGTGATAATGATGCTGCTAACATTTTTAGGGAGGCGAGCAGTCGTGATAATGATGCTGCTAAAATCTTCTAAAAGGGCGAGCAGCAGTGTAAAAGAAGCCCGGGTAAAAATCTTTTTAGGAGGAAAGAGCAGCCGTGAAAAATGGGGCGGGTAAAATTTTAGGAGGACGAGCAGCATTGAAAATGATGCTGCTAACATCTTTTAGGAGGACAGCAGCATTTATAATGATGTTTCTAACATCTTCTAGGAGGACGAACAGCCGTGAAAATGATGGGGCTAACATCTTCTTTGGAGGAAAAGGGCGCATTTGATAAAGGTTTCTGCTAACACTTCTAGGAGGGCGAGCAGCCGGGGATAATGATGCGCTAACCTTTTTAGGGAAAGGGCGAGCAGCATTGAAATGTTTTGCTAAAATCTTCTAGGAGGGACGGCAGCATTGATAATGATGCTGCTAACACCCTTTTAGGAGGACGACGATTGATAATTAAAGCTGCTAAAAACTTCTAGGAAGGAAAGAGCAGCAGTGATAATGATGCTGCTAACATTTTTCTAGGAGGCGAGCGCAATTTATAAAGATTTTGCTAACTTTTTCTAGGAAGGAGCAGCATTGATAATGATGCCCGGGAACCCTCTTCTAGGGGACGGAAACAGCAGTGATAATGATCTGCTAACCCCCTTTTTAGGGGGACAGCAGTCGTGATAATGATGCTGCTAACATTTTTCTAGGAGGACGGCCGCATTGGGTAATGAAGTGCTAACATCTTTTAGGAGGGGCGACAGCAGTGTTTAAAGATGCTGCTAACATCTTCTAGGGGGACGAGCAGCAGTTTATAATGTTTCTGCTAACACTTTTTAGGAGGAAAGAAGCAGTGATAATGATTTCTGCTAACATCCCTTTTAGGAGGGGCGAGCAGCAGTGATAATGATGCTGCTAAAGTCTTCTAGGGGACGAGCAGCATTGATAATGATGCTTGGGTAACATCTACCAGGAGGGCAGCAAACCCTGATTATGCTAAATTTTACCAGGAGGGGAATGGATAATTTTCCTGTCAGGTAATGGGAACAGGCCCTTATTGTCCCCAGTGCTGGTGGAAATGATATTGGGAAGGGTAGGAGGGGAAAAAAGCTGGGATAACCCAATGTCAGCTTAGATTTAATTTAAATCTAAGGGAGGGAATTTCCCCAAACACATTTTTAGGCCAAACTTGCCCAGAAGGGGGGTGGGGAAAGAATGGTTGCCTAGGGCAATTGGTGTAAATTGCTGGCTAGACAGATACTGCAAGGAACTTGCAATCCCATTTATTGACAACCGGGACAACTTTTATGGCAAACATATGTACGCAAGGGATGGGGTACATCTCTCTGGGGCAGGGGTGGTAGGACTTGCGAACTCAATCGAAAGGGCCATTGCTGACATGTCTAGGATTTTAAACTGATAGAAGATAGAGGGTTGAAAACAGTAAAAGTATAAAAGACATTCATCATAAAGTTACTAAGACAATGGATCAGGTCAGCAAACAAAGGGAGACAGCAGAGGGCAGCAAGAGACTAGCTCCCTTAAGGTTTACTGTACTAATAGCAGGAGTGTAAGAAAAAAGATGAGCTAATATTAATTGCAAGTGCAGGAAACATAGATATTATTGCTATAACAGAGACCTGGCTCAGTCTGAAAGAGAGATGCCTTCTGAATGTCACATACAAGGTAATAAATTATTCCACACTGAGTCAACAGGAAGGGTGGTGGAGTAGTGATGTATGTCAAAGACAATTTAAATTGTTGTGTTAAACAAGATATAAAATTAGAAGCTCAGCCACTGAATCTGTTTGGTTACAGCTTCTCGGGGGCCGCGAAAAACTAATCTTGGGTGTGATTTACAGGCTCCCAAATCTTGATAGGGAGTGCAGTAAATTTCTATCGGACGAAATTCGTAAGGCATCTACATACGAAAATGTGCTAATGGGAGATTTCAACTTTAGACAGATTGACTGGAGCAGTTTGACAGGAAATTTAGAGTCAAGTGACTTTCTTGATATGATTCAGGATTGTTTTTTAAAACAGTTTATGACAGAACCAACTAGAGGAAATAACCTGCTTGACTTGGTATTTGCCAGCAGGGAATTGCTAATTAATAATCTTGAGGTTAATGATGAGCTTGGGGAAAGTGATCACAAATCACTCAGTTTTGATATGTCATGGAATTATCCTAATAATGGCAATAAAGCCTCTGTCCCTGACTTTTGCTTGGCTTGTTTCATAGGACTGAAAAATTACCTGGGTGGACTGAACTGGAATGACCTGAGTATGGGTCAGGTAGGTGGTGATGGTTGCCGATATGACATTTTCCAGAGCATAGTTCTAGCTGCTCAGGCAACTTATGTTCCAAATAGGAAAGTCAGATCAAACAAAAATGATCCTAAATGGATGAACAATAGATTAAAACATCTCATTGGTCAAAAGAGAGACATATATAGGCAAATCAAAAGAGGAGAGGGGCAATTAAGAAATCAATATATTGAGTTAAGGAGAGAAATAAAAAAAGGAATAAGAAAAACAAAAAGAGATTATGAGGTTAAATTTGCAAGAGAATCGAAGACTAAACCAAAAGGATTCTTTCAGGTATACAGAAGTAAGATCAGGGAAAGGATAGGCCCACTCAAAAGTTACTCAGGTCAATTCACAGACAGTGATAAGGAAATGTGTAGAATTTTTAACACATACTTCGTCTCAGTTTTTACACAGGAAGATACAAGCAATATTCCAGAAATAATAAATTATGTAGAACAGGATGATAGTAAACTATGCACGATTAGGATCACAAATGACATGGTCCTTAGACAAACTGATAAATTAAAGCCTAACAAATCCCCAGGCCCTGATGAACTGTATGCAAGGGTTCTAAAGGAATGTAAAGAGGGGCTTAGCAAACCTTTGACTAATCTTTTCAATATATCACTACAAACTGGCATGGTGCCAGATAGGTGGAAAATGGCTAATGTGATACCTATTTTCAAAGCAGGTGACAGGTCCTTAGCTTTGAACTATAGACCAATAAGCCCAACCTCCATAGTGGGAAAATTTATGGAATCAATTGCCGAGGCAATTCGTAGCCATTTTGAAAAGCCTAAATTAATCAACGAATCTCAGCATGGTTTTACAAAAGGGCGTTCCTGCCTTATGAATTTATTAACTTTTTTCACTTAGGTATTTGAGGAGGTAGATCATGGTAATGAATATGATATTGTGTATATCGACTTCTGTAAGGCTTTTGATAGAGTCCCACATCAGAGACTATTGACTAAAATTAAGGCACACGGAATAGGAGAATTTTTTTCCTGGATAGAGGCATGGTTGACAAATAGGCAGCAGAAAGTTTGCATAAATGGGGAGAAATCAGAGTGGGGAAGCGTCACAAGCGGCGGTGTTCCACAGACGGTCAGTGTTGGGCCCTTTGTTGTTCACAATCTACATAAACGACATAAATAAGGAAATAATTAGTGACATAAGCAAGTTGCAGATGCAGTTTAATAGACAAATGCAAAGTTCGAAACATTGGAAAGGAAAATAACCATGTCACATGTAAACTAAATAATGTAGATCTTAATATTACTGATTGCGAAAAGGATTTAGGAGTTCTGGTTAGCAGTAATCTGAAACCAAGACGACAGTGCATAAGTGTTCGCAATTAAGCTAACAGAATCCTTGGCTTCATATCGAGAAGCATAAATAATATGAGTCCTGATTAAATTAGACACATATGCAACACTAGGAGTCCTCAGTTTGTTCTTCAACTCTGATTATCCTTGCTTAAGCCTCATCTAGATTATGCTGCGCAGTTTTGGTCACCGTATTACAGAATGGATATAAATGCTCTGGAAAACATACAAAGGAGGATGACAAAGTTGATCCCATGTATCCGAAATCTTCCCTATGAGGGTAGACGAGGGCCCTGAATCTGCACTCTTAGAAAGGCGTAGAGTTAGGGGGATTGATCGAGGTGTATAAATGGAAGACGGGAATAAATAAAGGGGATGTAAATAGCGTGCTAAAAATATCTAGCCTAGACAGGACTCGCAGCAGTGGTTTTAAGCTGGAAAAATTCAGATTCAGGAAGGATATAGGAAAGCACTGGCTTGGTAATAGAGTTGTGATGAGTGGAACAAACTCCCGATACAGTTATAGAGGCCAAAACTTTGTGTAATTTTAAAGATAGGTTGGATAAATACATGAGTGGGTGCTGGTGGGTGTGAGTTGGACCTGACTAGCTTGTGCTACTTGGTCAGATGCCGTGCTCCTTCCTTAAGTGACTGTGATCTGACGTAACTAGGTTGGGTGCATTGGCTTAGGCCGTTAGGAGATTTGGACCTGCTTCTCATGGGCCAGTAGGCTTTCCGTAGTGTTCCTTCTTATGTTCTTATGAGGGCGAGCAGCCGTGATGCTGCTGCTAACATCTCCCAGGAGGGGGAGCAGCCATGATGATGCTGCTAACATCTCCCAGGAGGGGGAGCAGCCATGATGATGCTGCTAACATCTCCCAGGAGGGGGAGCAGCCATGATGATGCTGCTAACATCTCCCAGGAGGGCGAGCAATCGTGATGATGATGCTAACATCTCCGAAGGTAGTGAAACTCTCGAAACTCTTCAAAAGTATATCAAAGGTATATCTCCCAGTAGGGCGAACAGCCGTGATGCTGCCGCAGTATCTGTATCCTCAATGGAAAAATCAACAACATCTTCACACTCACACCCTCATAAGAACCTCGCTTCCTTTTGTAACGTGAAATTCCAGCCTGAGTTTTGGATGATGGAGTGGTTGTGAGCGGCGGGTGAGGGAGAGTAACGGCCCACGCTGGAGGGGGATTACTTCACATTAACACAAAAGAAGAGCACTTGTTGGGCATTCATAGATTATGGTGGAATATAATCGCCCTTATGATTGCTCACTGCTGGGGCTATTTTTCCCTGCTGCTGAGAATGAAGGAACTTGAGCAGCCTGGGGCGACACCCCACCACCTGTTTTGCTGTCCCCCGGTGGTGAGCACCGTCCACCTGGCTTTTGTTCACCCCTTCTGCCAGACCCCGGGGTGGTAACCACTACCGGTCTCTGCCCAGACCGCTGCTTGACAGCCTGCCAGGCTGTTCGTGCTGGCTGCACACATACCAACTTTTGTATCGCAAGAATTTTTTGCAATAACTCCCCAAGTTCTTTCTTAAACGACTCACGAAATTGTAATAACACGATTGTAAACAAGTCACAGAACAGTGGTTAACGCAGCCACGGGTTCAAACCTCACCCGTTCCCTGGCTCCCTTCTTAAAGACAAATGTGATTGTAAAATTATTTATACAGAAAAGGAAATGTTAAAAAGTCACGGACATTTAAACTAATTTATTTATCTCAACATTTACTAAACTACTGTTTTTCATTGTTGTATATTACACAGTAGTTTTCGCTTTCTCAAGGGTCTATCTTCAGGGTGCACATTTAAAACCGATACCCCCAGAATTTTCCTGGAGTAAATCACTATATACTTCACGCACGCATTCCGTGGAACACAAATTGATTTTTAAATAGTTTAGGTATTTTGCTTGAATCAATATGTGCAGCAAAAATTCTGAGTACATTCTGGAAGTTTACTCTGTCCTAAGTGGTTCTGTCAGTGGCCAACAATATTCCAGTGCGATAAGTGATTTAAAAGATATGTGATGAATGGTTTGGAAAACCGACAAGTTGAAGATTGAGACACTTATGCAGCATATGGGAATCTTTATTCAGGAAACGTTTCGCCACACAGTGGCTTCATCAGTGCAATACAAAGAGGAAGGCGTAAGGAGAGGAGGAGTATGAGGTAATCAGTCCCTCAGCCTGGAGTCGATGTGTTCAGTCCATCATTCTACAAGATTGATGGACTGAACACATCGACTCCAGGCTGAGGGACTGATCACCCCCCAGTACCAACAATACCACCAGTCCGATAACATTCTTCTTTGCAAATATACAGGGTCTAAAGCCAGCAACAAACAACAAAATACCTTTTCATCCGTGGACTGCTTGCAGAGGCAAAGGCAATGTTCGCGGCTTTCACTGAGACCCACATAAAGGATCACTTGGACAATGAAATATGGATCCCAGGCTACAACCTATACAGATGTGACAGAGTGAACAGTGCAAAAGGGGGGGGGGTTGGCCTGTACATTGCAGAGTCACTTGTTTGCACAGAACTGCTTAATGCCTCAAATGACGTAGTGGAAGTTTTAGCAGTAAAGGTCGAGAACCAAAACCTAGTCATTGTGGTAGTCTACAAGCCTCCGGATGCAACATCCCAGCAATTCCAGGAACAGCTGTTAAAAAATTGACCACTGTCTGGAAAATCTTCCAGCTCCTGCACCCAACATCTTGCTCCTGGGGGATTTCAACTTAAGGCACCTAAAATGGAGGAATATAGCAAATAATATTGTTGCAGTAATAACACCAGGAGGCAGCTCTGATGAAAACATCACACTCACACGAGCTTTTAAAATCTCTGCACAAAATTCAATTTAACCCAGCAAATAATAGAGCCTACTAACTGGAGAATACACTAGACCTCATATTCACTAACAATGATGATCTGATAAGAAATGTCACCATATCAAAAACAATATACTCAGATCACAACATAATTGAGGTTCAGACATGTATGCGAGGAGCCCCAGACCGACAAAATGAGACTAGTCACGAGGGAGCATTCACCAAATTCAACTTCAATAACAAAAACATAAAGTGGGACCAAGTAAACCAAGTCCTAACCGATAAAGCTGGGAAGATATACTAAGCAACACAGACCCAACTTATGCCTAGAACAGATTTAACTCGGTGGCACTCGATGTATGCACAAGGCTTATTCCTCTAAGAAAAAGGAGGAGTAGAATGTAAAATAGAAAGAGACAGGCGCTCCCTTTACAGGCGACGGAAAAGAATAACAGAGCGGCTAAAAGAGGTCAATATATCTGAAATGCGCAGGGAGACACTGGTCAGAGAAATAGGAAGCATCGAACTTAAGCTAAAAGAACCCTTTTAAAGGAGTCAGGAATCGCGGGAAGAACTAAAAGCTATAAATGAAATCGAAAGAAACCCAAAGTATTTCTTCTCCTATGCCAAATCAAAATCGAGAACAACGCCCAGTATGGGCCCCTACTTAAACAAGATGGGTCCTACACAGATGACAGCAAGGAAATGAGTGAGCTACTCAAGTCCCAATATGACTCAGTTTTTAGCAAGCCGCTAACCAGACTGAGAGTCGAAGATCAAAATGAATTTTTTATGAGAGAGCCACAAAATTTGATTAACACAAGCCTATCCGATGTTATCCTGACGCCAAATGACTTCGAACAGGCGATAAATGACATGCCCATGCACTCTGCCCCAGGGCCAGACTCATGGAACTCTGTGTTCATCAAGAACTGCAAGAAGCCCCTATCACGAGCCTTTTTCCATCCTATGGAGAGGGAGCATGGACACGGGGGTCGTCCCTCAGTTACTAAAAACAACAGAACTAGCCCCACTCCACAAAGGGGGCAGTAAAGCAACAGCAAAGAACTACAGACCAATAGCACTAACATCCCATATCATAAAAAATCTTTGAAAGGGTCCTAAGAAGCAAGATCACCACCCATCTAGAAACCCATCAGTTTACACAACCCAGGGCAACATGGGTTTAGAACAGGTCGCTCCTGTCTGTCTCAGCTACTGGATCACTACGACAAGGTCCTAAATGCACTAGAAGACAAAAAGAATGCAGATGTAAATATACAGACTTTGCAAAAGCCTTCGACAAGTGTGACCATGGCGTAATAGCGCACAAAAAATGCGCGCTAAAGGAATAACAGGAAAAGTCGGTCGATGGATCTATAATTTCCTCACTAACAGAACACAGAGAGTAGTCGTCACAGAGTAAAGTCCGAGGCAGCTACGGTGAAAAGCTCTGTTCCACAAGCACAGTACTAGCTCCCATCTTGTTCCTCATCCTCCATATCCGACATAGACAAGGATGTCAGCCACAGCACCGTGTCTTCCTTTGCAGATGACACCCGAATCTGCATGACAGTGTCTTCCCATTGCAGACACTGCAAGGCTCCAGCGGACATCAACCAAATCTTTCAGTGGGCTGCAGAAAACAATTTGAAGTTCAAACGATGAGAAATTTCAATTACTCAGATATGGTAAACATGAGGAAATTAAATCTTCATCAGAGTACAAAACAAATTCTGGCCACGAAATAGAGCGAAACACCAACGTCAAAGACCTGGGAGTGATTATGTCGGAGGATCTCACCTTCAAGGACCATAACATTGTATCAATCGCATCTGCTAGAAAAATGACAGGATGGATAATGAGAACCTTCAAAACTAGGGAGGCCAAGCCCATGATGACACTCTTCAGGTCACTTGTTCTATCTAGGCTGGAATATTGCTGCACTCTAACAGCACCTTTCAAGGCAGGTGAAATTGCCGACCTAGAAAATGTACAGAGAACTTTCACGGCGCGCATAACGGAGAATAAAACACCTCAATTACTGGGAGCGCTTGAGGTTTCTAAACCTGTATTCCCTGGAACGCAGGAGGGAGAGATACATGATTATATACACCTGAAAATCCTAGAGGGACTAGTACCGAACTTGCACACGAAATCACTCACTACGAAACCAAAAGACTTGGCAGACGATGCACCACCCCCCCAATGAAAAGCAGGGGTGTCACTAGCACGTTAAGAGACCATACAATTAAGTGTCAGGGGCCCGAGACTGTTCAACTGCCTCCCAGCATACATAAGGGGATTACCAACAGACCCCTGGCAGTCTTCAAGCTGGCACTGGACAAGCACCTAAAGTCAGTTCCGGATCAGCCGGGCTGTGGCTCGTACGTTGGTTTGCGTGCAGCCAGCAGCAACAGCCTGGTTGATAAGGCGCTGATCCACCAGGAGGCCTGGTCACAGACCGGGCCGCGGGGGCGTTGACCCCCGAAACTCTCTCCAGGTAAACTCCAGGTAAACCTCATACTCCTCCTCCCCTTACGCCTTCCTCTTTGTATTGGACTGATGAAGCCACTGTGTGGCGAAACGTTTCCTGAATAAAGATTCCCATATGCTGCATAAGTGTCTCAATCTTCAAAAGATATCATAAACTGCATTTCTGTGTTTTCCTGGCAGTTTTTTTTTTTTTTTGTTTCACGGGTGGGTTCTACAGATTAACATCTGTTATCCTACTTCGACTCACTTCGAGGTTCAGCCTTATGTGAAGTACACGATCACTTCCCAGGATGCGACCCTCTACAGTCGACTAACACCCAGGTACCTACTTACTGCTAGGTGAACAGGGGCAGCAGGTGTACAGAAACATGTTTAGCGTTTCCACCCATGTCGGGATCGAACCATGGAAACTCAATATGTAAGTTGAGTGCGTTGAACGATATTCATGCACAGTATGCAAGTGATCCCGTCAAACCAATATTTTCAATTTTTAAGGAAAACCTTTTATTTAAATATTCGTTATATAAACCGTTCGTTACAGCATACCCCACTGTATATTTATACACAATAGGGAGGTTAGCATGGGCCACCACTGTGACCACAAGTGCAAGTTTTTACAGATGAATCTCCCACTAGCGTGCCGTGCTGAACTCTAGCTCAAGTCCCCTCAAAGCTGCCGAGTTTTACGACTCATTCGCCATTAGTTCTAACCCCAAACATTCCGTGGTTTCTGTGCTATCTGTCTGTCTACGACGAACATGAAAAAGAGAACTGGTGTTAGTCTGTGTCTTGTGCAACAGAACTTTTCTCTGATTTTTACTTTGTTCAAACAGTAACAGTGAACGAGATTAAAGACTAACACAGTGAAAGATTCTTTTTCCCAGGGCACAGAACTCATCCATGACTTCCCCAGGGCATAATACTCACCCATGACCTTCCCCAGGGCACAGAACTCATCCATGACTTCCCCAGAGCATAATACTCACCCATGACCTTCCCCAGGGCACAGAACTCATCCATGACTTCCCCAGGGCATAATACTCACCCATGACCTTCCCCAGGGCACAGAGCTCATCCATGACTTCCCCAGGGCATAATACTCACCCATGACCTTCCCC
This sequence comes from Cherax quadricarinatus, assembly GCF_026875155.1. Classification (NCBI taxonomy): domain Eukaryota; kingdom Metazoa; phylum Arthropoda; class Malacostraca; order Decapoda; family Parastacidae; genus Cherax; species Cherax quadricarinatus. The sequence continues at coordinate 80,006,595 of NC_069405.1, forward strand.
AGGGCACAACTCATCCATGACTTCCCCAGGGTATAAAACTCACCCATGACTTCCCCAGGGCACAGTACTCATCCATGATTCTTCTCCAGGGCACAATACTCACCCATGACTCTTCCCCAGGGCACAGAACTCATCCATGACTTCACCAGGGCATAATACTTACCCATGACTCTTCCCCAGGGCACAGTGCTCATCCATGATTCTTCTCATGGCACAATACTCATCCAGGACTCTTCCCCAGGGCACAGTACTCACCCATGACTGTTCCCCAGGGCACAATACTCACCCATGACTTCCCAGGGCACAGTACTCACCTATGACTTCCCCAGGGCACAATACTCACTCATGACTCTTCCCCAGGACACAATACTCATCCATGACTCTTCCCCAGGACACAGTACTCATCCATGATTTCTCCCCATGGCACAATACTCGCCCATGACTCTTCCCCAGGGCACAGTATTCATCCATGATTCTTCCCCATGGCACAATACTCATCCATGACTCTTCCCCAGGGCACAGTATTCATCCATGATTCTTCCCCATGGCACAATACTCAGCCATGACTCTTACCCAGGGCACAGTCATCATCCATGACTCTTCCCCGTGGCACAGTACTCACCCATGACTTCCCCAGGGCACAGTACTCATCCATGACTCTTCCCCAGGGCACAATGCTCACCCATGACCTTCCCCAGGGCACAGTACTCATCCACGATTCTTCCCCATGGCACAATACTCACCCATGACTTCCCCAGGGCACAGTACTCACCCATGACTTTTCCCTCAGACCACAGTACTCAGCCATGACTTACTTCCCCAGGACACAGCATTCACACATGACTCTTCCTTAGGGCACAGTATTCACCCATGACTCTTCTCTAGGGCACGGTACTCACCCATGGCTCTTCCCCAGGGCACAGTACTCACCCATGACTCTTCCACAGGGAACAGTACTCACCCATGACTATTCCCTAGGGCACAGTACTCACCCATGACTTCCCCAGGGCACAGTACTCACCCATGACTCTTCTCTAGGGCACAGTACTCACCCAAGATTTCTTCCCAAGGGAACAGTACTCACCCAAAATTTCTTCTCAGGGCACAGTACTCACCAAAGATTTCTTCCCAGGGCACAGTACTCACCCATGATTTCTTCCCCAGGGCACAGTACTCACCCCTGATTTCTTCCCCAGGGCACAGTACTCACCCCTGATTTCATCCCCAGGGCACAGTACTCACCCCTGATTTCATCCCCAGGGCACAGTACTCACCCCTGATCTCTTCCTCAGGGCACAGTACTCACCCATGATTTCTTCCCCAGGGCACAGTACTCACCCAAGATTTCTTCACCAGGGCACAGTACTCAACCCTGATTTCTTCCCCAGGGCACAGTACTCACCCCTTATTTCTTCCAAAGGGCACAGTACTCACCCCTGATTTCTTCCCGAGGGCACGTACTCATCCCTGATTTCTTCCCCAGGGCACAGTGCTTACCCCTGATTTCTTCACCAGGGCACAATACTCACCCCTGATTTCTTTCCCAGGGCACAGTACTCGCCCCTGATTTCTTCCCCAGGGCACAGTACTCACCCCTGATTTCTTTCCCAGGGCACAGAACTCACCCCTGATTTCTTCCCCAGGGCACAATACTCACCCCTGATTTCTTTCCCAGGGCACAGTACTCCCCTGATTTCTTCCCCAGGGCACAGTACTCACCCCTGATTTTCCCCAGGGCACAGTACTCACCCCTTTCTTCCCCAGGGCACAGTACTTACCCCTGATTTCTTCCCCGGGGCACAGTACTCACCCCTGATTTCTTCCCCAGGGCACAGTACTCTCCCCTGATTTCTTCCCCAGGGCACAGTACTCACCCCTGATTTCTTCCCCAGGGCGCAGTACTCGCCCCTGATTTCTTCCCCAGGGTACAGTACTCACCCCTGATTTCTTCCCCAGGGCACAGTACTCACCCCTGATTTCTTCCCAGGGCACAGTACTCACCCCTGAATTTCTTCCCCAGGGCACAGTACTCACCCCTGATTTCTTCCCCAGGGCACAGTACTCACCCCTGATTTCTTCCACAGGGCACAGTACTCACCCCTTTCTTCCCCTGGGCACAGTACTCACCCCTGATTTCTTCCCCAGGGCACAGTACTCACCCCTGATTTCTTCCCCAGGGCACAGTACTTGCCCCTGATTTCTTCCCAGGGCACAGTGCTCACCCATGATTTCTTCCCCAGGGCACAGTACTCACCTCTTATTTCTTCCCCAGGGCACAGTACTCACCCCTGATTTCTTCCCCAGGGCACAGTACTCACCCCTTATTTCTTCCCCAGGGCACAGTACTCACCCCTTATTTCTTCCCCAGGGCACAGTACTCACCTCTGATTTCTTCCCCAGGGCACAGTACTCACCCCTGATTTCTTCCCCAGGGCACAGTGCTCACCCCTGATTTCTTCCACAGGGCACAGTACTCACCCCTTATTTCTTCCCCAGGGCTCAGTACTCACCCCTGATTTCTTCCACAGGGCACAGTACTCACCCCTGATTTCTTCCCCAGGACACAGTACTCACCCCTGATTTCTTCCCCAGGGCACAGTACTCACCGCTGATTTCTTCCACAGGGCACAGTACTCACCCCTGATTTCTTCCCCAGGGCTCAGTACTCACCCCTGATTTCTTCCACAGGGCACAGTACTCACCCCTGATTTCTTCCCCAGGACACAGTGCTAACCCCTGATTTCTTCCACAGGGCACAGTACTCACCCCTGATTTCTTCCACAGGGCACAGTACTCACTCCTGATTTCTTCCCCAGGGCACAGTACTCACCCCTGATTTCTTCCCCAGGGCACAGTACTCACCCCTGATTTCTTCCACAGGGCACAGTACTCACCCCTGATTTCTTCCCCAGGGCTCAGTACTCACCCCTGATTTCTTCCACAGGGCACAGTACTCACCCATGATTTCTTCCCCAGGGCACAGTACTCACCCCTGATTTCTTCCACAGGGCACAGTACTCACCCCTGATTTCTTCCCCAGGACACAGTACTCACCCCTGATTTCTTCCTCAGGGCACGGTACTCACCCCTGATTTCTTCCCCAGGGCACAGTACTCACCCCTGATTTCTTCCCCAGGACACAGTACTCACCCCTGATTTCTTCCCCAGGGCAACAGTACTCACCCCTGATTTCTTCCCCAGGGGACAGTACTCACCCCTGATTTCTTCCCCAGGACACAGTACTCACCCCTGATTTCTTCCCCAGGGCACAGTACTCACCCCTGATTTCTTCCCCAGGGCACAGTACTCACCCCTGATTTCTTCCCCAGGACACAGTACTCACCCCTGATTTCTTCCCCAGGGCACAGCACTCACCAATGATTTCTTCCCCAGGACACAGTACTCACCCCTGATTTCTTCTCCAGGGCACAGTACTCACCCCTGATTTCTTCCCCAGGGCACAGTACTCACCCCTGATTTCTTCCCCAGGGCACAGTACTCACCCCTGATTTCTTCCCCAGGGCACAGTACTCACCCCTGATTTCTTCCCCATTGCACAGTACTCTCCCCTGATTTCTTCCCCAGAGCACAGTACTCACCGCTGATTTCTTCCCCAGGGCACAGTACTCACCCCTGATTTCTTTCCCAGGGCACAGTACTCACCGCTGATTTCTTCCCCAGGGCACAGTACTCACCCCTGATTTCTTCCCCATGGCACAGTACTCACCGCTGATTTCTTCCACAGGGCACAGTACTCACCGCTGATTTCTTCCCCAGGGCACAGTACTCACCCCTGATTTCTTCCCCAGGGCACAGTACTCACCGCTGATTTCATCCCCAGGGCACAGTACTCACCCCTGATTTCTTCCCCAGGGCACAGTACTCACCGCTAATTTCTTCCCCAGGGCACAGTACTCACCGCTGATTTCTTCCCCAGGGCACAGTGCTCACCGCTGATTTCTTCCCCTGGGCACAGTACTCACCGCTGATTTCTTCCCCAGGGCACAGTACTCACCCCTGATTTCTTCCACAGGGCACAGTACTCACCCCTGATTTCTTCCCCAGGGCACAGTACTCACCCCTGATTTCTTCCCCAGGGCACAGTACTCACCCCTGATTTCTTCCACAGGGCACAGTACTCACCCCTGATTTCTTCCCCAGGGCACTGTACTCACACCTGATTTCTTCCCCAGGGCACAGTACTCACCCCTGATTTCTTCCCCAGGGCACAGTACTCACTGCTGATTTCCCCAGGGCACAGTACTCACCGCTGATTTCTTCCCCAGGGCACAGTACTCACCCCTGATTTCTTCCCCAGGGCACAGTACTCACCGCTGATTTCTTCCCCAGGGCACAATACTCACCCCTGATTTCTTCCCCAGGGCACAGTACTCACCGCTAATTTCTTCCCCAGGGCACAGTACTCACCGCTGATTTCTTCCCCAGGGCACAGTGCTCACCGCTGATTTCTTCCCCAGGGCACAGTACTCACCGCTGATTTCTTCCCCAGGGCACAGTACTCACCCCTGATTTCTTCCACAGGGCACAGTACTCACCCCTGATTTCTTCCCCAGGGCACAGTACTCACCCCTGATTTCTTCCACAGGGCACAGTACTCACCCCTGATTTCCCTTTCCCCCGGGCACTGTACTCACCCCTGATTTCTTCCCAGGGCACAGTACTCACCCCCGATTTCTTCCCCTGGGCACAGTACTCACCCTTGATTTCTTTCCCCCGGGCACAGTACTCACCCCTGATTTCTTCCCCAGGGCACAGTACTCGCCGCTGATTTCTTCCCCAGGGCACAGTACTCACCGCTGATTTCTTCCCCAGGGCACGGTACTCACCGCTGATTTCTTCCCCAGGGCACAGTACTCACCGCTGATTTCTTCCCCAGGGTACAGTACTCACCCCTTATTTCTTCCACAGGGCACAGTACTCACCCCTGATTTTCTTCCCCAGGGCACAGTACTTACCCTGATTTCTTCCCCCAGGGCACAGTACTCACCCCTGATTTCTTTCCCAGGGCACTCTACTCACCCCTGATTTCTTCCCCAGGGCACAGTACTCACCGCTGATTTCTTCCCCAGGGCACAGTACTCACCCCTGATTTCTTCCACAGGGCACAGTACTCACCCCTGATTTCTTCCCCAGGGCACAGTACTCACCCCTGATTTCTTCCCAGGGCACAGTACTCACCCCTGATTTCTTCCACAGGGCACAGTACTCACCCCTGATTTCTTCCCCAGGGCACAGTACTCACCCCTGATTTCTTCCCCAGGGCACAGTACTCACCCCTGATTTCTTCCACAGGGCACAGTACTCACCCCTGATTTCTTCCCCAGGACACAGTACTCACCCCTGATTTCTTCCCCAGGGCACAGTACTCACCCCTGATTTCTTCCCCAGGGCACAGTACTCACCCCTGATTTCTTCCCCAGGGCACAGTACTCACCCCTGATTTTTTCCACAGGGCACAGTACTCACACCCCTGATTTCTTCCCCAGGGCACAGTACTCACCCCTGATTTCTTCCCCAGGGCACAGTACTCACCCCTGATTTCTTGCCCAGGACACAGTACTCACCCCTGATTTCTTGCCCAGGGCACAGTACTCACACCTGATTTCTTCCACAGGGCACAGTACTCACCCCTGATTTCTTCCCCAGGGCACAGTACTCACCCCTGATTTCTTCCCCAGGGCACAGTACTCACCCCTGATTTCTTCCCCAGGACACATTACTCACCCCTGATTTCTTCCTCAGGGCACAGTACTCACCCCTGATTTCTTCCCTAGGGCACAGTACTCACCCCTGATTTCTTCCTCGCTCTACGACTGACCACAAAGAAAGATACTGATGATAATACTGAATTATTCTCTGCATGTCCTGCTGCCTGGCCTCGAAGCGGGTCTCCTGCCTGGTCTGGGACCGATTCTGCTGCCTGCTCTGGGACCGGGTCTCCTGCCTGGTCTGGGATCGGGTCTGCTGCCTGGTCTGCGACCTGGTGTGGGACCGGGTCTGCTGTCTGGTCTGCGTCCTGGTCTGGGACTGGGTCTGCATCTTTGTCTGGGACCGGGTCTGGTGCCTGATCTGGGACCGGGTCTGCGTCCTGGTCTGGGACCGGGTCTACGTCCTGGTCTGGGACTGGGTCTGCGGCCTGGTCTGGGACCTGGTCTGAGTCCTGGTCTGGGACCGGGTCTGCGGCCTGATCTGTGACCTGGCCTTCGGCCTTGTCTGGGACCGGGTCTCCGGCCTGGTCTGTGACCGGGTCTGCATCCTGATCTGGCACTGGGTCTGCTGCCTGGTCTGCAGCCTTGTCTGGGACCGGGTCTGCTGCCTGGTCTGCGGCTTGGTGTGGAACCGGGCCTGCTGCCTGATCTGTGGCCTGGTCTGGGACCGGGTCTGCATCCTGCTCTGGGACTGGGTCTGCATCCTGGTCTTGGACCGGGTCTGTGGCATGGTCTGGGACTTGGTCTGCGTCCTGGTCTGGGACTGGGTCTGCGGCCTGGTCTGGGACCGGGTCTGCGGCCTGGTCTGTGACCGGGCCTTCGGCCTTGTCTGGGACCGGGTCTGCGGCCTGGTGTGTGACTGGGTCTGCATCCTGGTCTGGGACCGGGTCTGCGGCCTGATCTGCGACCGGGTCTGCGGCTTGGTCTTGGACCGGGTCTGCGGCCTGCTCTGGGACCGGGTCTGCATCTTGGTCTGGGACCGGGTCTGCGGCCTGATCTGGGACCGGGTCGGCGGCCTGATCTGGGACCAGGTCGGCGGCCTGATCTTGAACCGGGTCTGTAGCCTAATCTGGGACCGGGTCTGCGACCTGATCTAGGACCGGGTCTGCGAACTGATCTCGGACCGGGTCTGCGGCCTGATCTGGGACCGAGTCTGTAGCCTGATGTGGGACCGGGTTTACGGCCTGGTCTGGGACCGGGTCTGCAGCGTGATCTGCGACCGGGTCTGCCGTTTGGTCTAGAACCGGGTCTGCGGCCTGGTCTGGGACCGGGTCTGTGGCCTGCTCTGGGACCGGGTCTGAGGCTTGACCTGGGACTGGGTCTGCGGCCTGATCTGGGACCCGGCCTGCATCCTGGTCTGGGACCATGTCTGAGGCTTGATCTGGGACTGGGTCTGGGGCCTGATCTGGGACCGTGTCTGCGGCCTGATCTGGTACCAGGTCTGCAACCTGACCTGGGACCGGGTCTGTAGCCTGATCTGGGACCGGGTCTGCGGCTTGATCTGGGACCGGGTCTGCGGCCTGATCTGGGACCGTGTCTGCGGCCTGATGTGGGACCGAGTCTGCGGCCTGGGCTGGGACCGGTTCTGTGGCCTGGTGTGGGACTGTGTCTGCGGCTTGATCTGGGACCGGGTCTGCGGCCTGATCTGGGACCGGGTCTGTAGCCTGATCTGGGATCGGGTCTGTAGCCTGATCTGGGACCGGGTCTGCGGCCTGATCTGGGACCGGGTCTGTAGCCTGATCTGGGACCGGGTCTGCAGCCTGATCTGGGACCGGGTCTGCGGCCTGATCTGGGACCGGGTATGTAGCCTGATCTGGGACCGGGTCTGCATCCTAATCTGGGACCGGGTCTGCAGCCTGATCTGGGACTGGGTCTGTAGCCTGATCTGGGACCGGGTTTATGGTCTGTTCTGGGACCGGGTCTGCAGCCTGATCTGCGACTGGGTCTGCGGCTTTGTCTGGGGCCGGGTCTGCGGCCTGGTCTGGGACCGAGTCTGTGGCCTGGTCTGGGACCGGGTCTGCGGCCTGGTCTGGGACCGTGTCTGTGGCCTGGTCTGGGACCGTGTCTGCGGCCTGATCTGGGACCGGGTCTGCGGCCTGATCTGGGACCGGGTCTGCGGCCTGATCCAGGACCGGGTCTGCGGCCTGATCTGGGACCGGGTCTGTAGCCTGGTCTGGGACCGGGTTTGCGGCCTGGTCTGGGACCGGGTCTGCGCCCTGATGTGGGACCGCGTCTGTTGCCTGATCTGATACAGGGTTTGCGGCCTGGTCTGGGACCGGGTCTGCAGCCTGATCTGGGACCAGGTCTGCGGCCTGATCTGGGACTGGGTCTGTAGCCTGATCTGGGACCGGGTCTGCGGCCTGGTCTGGGACTGGGTCTGCAGCTTGATCTGGGACCGGGTTTGCGGCTTGGTTTGGGACCGGGTCTGCGGCCTGATGTGGGACCGGGTCTGTAGCCTGATCTGGTACCGGGTTTGTGGCCTGGTCTGGGACCGGGTCTGCATCCTGATCTGGGACTGGGTCTGTAGCCTGATCTGGGACCGGGTCTGCGGCCTGATCTGGGACTGGGTCTGCTGCCTGGTCTGGGACCGGGTCTGCGGCCTGGTCTGGGACAGGGTCTGCAGCCTGGTCTGGGACCGGGTCTGCGGCCTGTTCTGCGGCCTGATCTGGGACCGGGTCTGCGTCCTGGTCTGGGACCGGGTCTACGTCCTGGTCTGGGACAGGGTCTGCGGCCTGGTCTGGGACCTGGTCTGCGTCCTGGTCTGGGACCGGGTCTGCGGCCTGATCTGTGACCGGGCCTTCGACCTTGTCTGGGAACCGGGTCTCCGGCCTGGTCTGTGACCGGGTCTGCATCCTGGTCTGGGACAGGGTCTGCTGCCTGGTCTGTGGCCTGGTCTGGGACCGGGTCTGCTGCCTGGTCTGTGGCTTGGTGTGGAACCGGGCCTGCTGCCTGATCTGCGGCCTGGTCTGGGACCGGGTCTGCATCCTGGTCTGTCACTGGGTCTGCATCCTGGTCTGGGACCGAGTCTGCAGCATGGTCTGGGACTTGGTCTGCGTCCTTGTCTTGGACTTGGTCTGCGTCCTGGTCTGGGACTGGGTCTGCGGCCTGGTCTGGGACCGGGCCTTCGGCCTTGTCTGGGACCGGGTCTGTGGCCTGGTCTGTGACCGGGTCTGCATCCTGGCCTGGGACCGGGTCTGCGGCCTGATCTGCGACCGGGTCTGCGGTTTGGTCTTGGACTGGGTCTGCGGCCTGCTCTGGGACCGGGCCTGCGGCCTGATCTGGGACCGGGTCGGCGGCCTGATCTGGGACCAGGTCGGCGGCCTGATCTTGAACCGGGTCTGTAGCCTAATCTGGGACCGGGTCTGCGACCTGATCTGGGACCGGGTCTGCGAACTGATCTGGGACCGGGTCTGCGAACTGATCTGGGACCGGGTCTGCGGCCTGATCTGGGACCGAGTCTGTAGCCTGATCTGGGACCGGGTTTACGGCCTGGTCTGGGACCGGGTCTGCAGCCTGATCTGCGACTGGGTCTGCCGCTTGGTCTGGGACTGGGTCT
>NC_069405.1:80016379-80038052 GCF_026875155.1 Cherax quadricarinatus
GTGGGGGTTTTGAAAAACATGAATGATGGTGTAACATGAATCATGAGTGATGGTGAGACATGAACCACGAGTGATGGTGTAAAATGAGCTGTGAATCATGCGATATGAATCGTAAATATTGTGACGTGAGTGTGTAACATGACCAGACGTGTGGACACATACATTGATCCAGTTTTAGTATAAATAATAATCTCAGGACATGTAAAATTCAACTGTAACTCGTAAGATCGAGCGGCTGTTGTTCAACACTTGACTTGAATAACTTTCTCACCATCTTGTTTGCCATTCATCACTTCAGCGACGTAATACCAACAGTTTTTAAGAAACCTTTTTTAACCAAAATCAGGTCTTATATATTTAAAACAGAAGTAGTGAGATGCAGTAGTTGAAGACGTGATCACATGGGCGCGAGGCCCAATTTTCAAATCACCTGTGCTCTCTTGTTTAGAGTATTCAGTGTTGACTGCTCTGTTCAGGGCAGATCGTGTACGGTCTTCATAGAGCCAGTAAAACATTTAAATTACTGGGAACGCTTTTAAGTCATGAATATGTACTCCCTGGAGCGGAGGAGAGACACAGATACATGATCATATATTCATGAAAAGTACTTGAGGGCTTGGTCCCAAATCTGCACACTGCCATAACAACATACTTGAGTGAGAGATGTGGCAGAAAGTGCAAAATAAACCAAGTTAAAAAACAGGGGTACCGTGGGCTCAATAAGGAAACACTGTATCAACATCCATGGCCCCAGACTTCTTACCAGAAGATATCAGAAGCACTCCTAGAACAAGTGTAGACAGCTTCAAGAGGAAACTGAACAAGTATCTTTTTTTTTTTTTTTATTATCACACCGGCCGATTCCCACCAAGGCAGGGTGGCCCGAAAAAGAAAAACTTTCACCATCATTCACTCCATCACTGTCTTGCCAGAAGGGTGCTTTACACTACAGTTTTTAAACTGCAACATTAACACCCCTCCTTCAGAGTGCAGGCACTGTACTTCCCATCTCCAGGACTCAAGTCCGGCCTGCCGGTTTCCCTGAATCCCTTCATAAATGTTACTTTGCTCACACTCCAACAGCACGTCAAGTATTAAAAACCATTTGTCTCCATTCACTCCTATCAAACACGCTCACGCATGCCTGCTGGAAGTCCAAGCCCCTCGCACACAAAACCTCCTTTACCCCCTCCCTCCAACCCTTCCTAGGCCGACCCCTACCCCGCCTTCCTTCCACTACAGACTGATACACTCTTGAAGTCATTCTGTTTCGCTCCATTCTCTCTACATGTCCGAACCACCTCAACAACCCTTCCTCAGCCCTCTGGACAACAGTTTTGGTAATCCCGCACCTCCTCCTAACTTCCAAACTACGAATTCTCTGCATTATATTCACACCACACATTGCCCTCAGACATGACATCTCCACTTGCCTCCAGCCTTCTCCTCGCTGCAACATTCATCACCCACGCTTCACACCCATATAAGAGCGTTGGTAAAACTATACTCTCATACATTCCCCTCTTTGCCTCCAAGGACAAAGTTCTTTGTTTTTCCACAGACTCCTAAGTGCACCACTCACTCTTTTTCCCTCATCAATTCTATGATTCACCTCATCTTTCATAGACCCATCCGCTGACACGTCCACTCCCAAATATCTGAATACGTTCACCTCCTCCATACTCTCTCCCTCCAATCTGATATTCAATCTTTCATCACCTAATCTTTTTATTATCCTCATAACCTTACTCTTTCCTGTATTCACCTTTAATTTTCTTCTTTTGCACACCCTACCAAATTCATCCACCAATCTCTGCAACTTCTCTTCAGAATCTCCCAAGAGCAAAAGTGTCATCAGCAAAGAGCAGCTGTGACAACTCCCACTTTGTGTGTGATTCTTTATCTTTTAACTCCACGCCTCTTGCCAAAACCCTCGCATTTACTTCTCTTACAACCCCATCTATAAATATATTAAACAACTCACGTGACATCACACATCCGTGGCTAAGGCCTACTTTTACAGGGAAAAAATTTCCCCCTCTTTCCTACATACTCTTAACATGAGCCTCACTATCCTCGTAAAAACTCTTCATGCTGTCAGTAACCCACCTCCTACACCATACACTTGCAACATCTGGCCACCTTGCCCCCCTATCCACCCTGTCATAACGCCTTTTTCCAAATCCATAAGTGCACAAAGTCCTCTTTAGCTTATCTAAATACTGTTCACTTATATGTTTTCAACATGTAAACACCTTGTCCACACACCCCCTACCTTTTCCTAAAGCCTCCCTCGTCATCTGCTTTCCTATTCTCTCTCTTACTCTTAATTCTCAATTATAACGTACCTCTACCATACACTTTACCAAGGTACACCAACAACTTATCCCCCTATAAAATTTTTGCACTCTCTTTAACCCCTTTGCCTTTATACAAAGGAACTATGCAATGGCTCACTGCCAATCCCAGTAACCTTACCCTCTTCCATACATTTATTAAACATTGCACCAACACGTCCAAAACTATATCCCCACTGCTTTTAACATTTCTATCCTTATCCCATCAATCCCGGCTGCCTACACCATTTTCATTTTACCATATTGCCTCACAACTATCCCCACACTCACAACTGCTCTTCCTCACTCCTACAAGATGTTATTCCACCTTGCCCAATACACGAAATCACAGCTTCCCTATCTTCATCAACATTTAACATTCAACATGCCAAATCACAGGCTGTGGGGTATGTGTGGCCAGTAGGCCAAAAGAAAAAAGGAATAGGAGGTATAATGAGAACTTTTCAAACGAGAGATGCCAAGCCATGATGATCCTTTTCAAATCACTTGTTTCTCTCTAGCTGGAATACTGCTGTACATTAACATCTCCATTCAAGCCAGGTGAAATCGCAGATCTATAGAGTGTAACAGAGATCCCATTACTGCACGTATAAAGTTCTGTCAAGCACCTTAACTACTGTAACGCTTGAAGCACTTGACTTGTATCTCGTTTGGAACGCGGAGGGAGAGATATATCATAATCTACACATGGAAAATCCTGGAAAAGAATGTCCCAAATCTGCACACAGAAATCACTCCCACAAAGTAAAACGACTGGGCATGGGCGATGCAAAATGCCCCCAATAAAAAGTTGTGGGCGCCATGTGGTACACTAAGGGAAAACACCACAAGTGTCCGGAGCCCAAAACTGTTTAAACAGCCTCCCATCAATCATTCGGAAAATTGCCAATTAAACCCCTGGCTGCCTTCAAGAGAGCTGGACAGATTACCTAAGTCATGCCGGATCAGCCGGGCTGTGGCCTCGTACGTTGGACTGCGGTGCGGCCACAGTAACAGCCTAGTTGATCAGCCCCCGAACCATCGGGAGGCCTGGTCATGGACCGGGCCGCGGGGGGGGCGTTGATCCCCGGAATAACCTCCAGGTAACCAGCAGCAAAAGCCTGGTTTACCGGCTGTGTATCTGCTGGCCCAGAGCCGGTTCTAGGACTAAAAAGAATCGAAACTCTTCATTGGTATTTCAGGGTAGAAATTCCGGAGTAATGTTTCCCATCCCAAGTCTCAGACTACTGGTTACTGGCATGATCGACTAAGCATGCAGTCCAACGTATGCACCACAGCCTGACTGATCATGTAATGACTTGAGGAACTTATGAGGTTCTCTCCTGAAGAAAGCGAGAGGTTTGTTGATAACTTTTCTTATTCACGGAGGGAGGATGTTGATAAGTCGAGGACCTCTGACAGTTATCAAGTTCTCATCTTAGTACAGGGATTCTCAACTTTTCCTCCATCATTAACCCCCCTCAGCTTGATGTATTTCTCCATTTACCCCCTTCCATACAAAAAAATTATCGCCATCATAAAGGGACAAAAACAAGGTCAGAAAAAAATAAATTATTCAGTTATTAGGTACATCAAATATTTACCCCCTGCCATATATTTTTTTTTCCCCAAGGGTAAATTTACCCCTGGTTGAGAATCACTGCCTTAGTATATTCATCACGACTTTGCTCTTAAGTGAAAGCATTTTGCACCATCTGTAAAGTCTCTAACATTATGTGTAGTGATTTTGTCGGGAGCTTTAGGATCAGTCTCTCCAGAATTTAAGAAATAAATTATGACGTACCTTTCTTGCCTACTTTTTGGAGAAAACAATTCAGAGGACTTTAAGTGTTCCCAGTAGTTCGGATATTTGAGTGAATTTATAGAGACAGTGAAGGTTCTCTGTACGTTTTCTAGTTCTTTAGTCTTCCTTGCCTTGGAGGGGGCAATTAGTATACAACTTTATTCTAACCAGGAGGGAGCAGGAGACTTGAGTATCATCATTGGTTTGACATCTGTTGTCTTGATTGTTCTAGTAATCCAGTTCATCATTTACCATGAAGCAATGATAGTAATATTGTTGTGATTCTTGAATGTAAGATCCTCTGACAGTGTCACTCCCAAGTCTCGCACAATGAACTCTCGCTCTATTGAATGATTCGAGTTTGTCTAGTACTGCATTTCAGCCAATAATTCATCAATTCCTCCATAATGAAGCAACTGAAATTTGTCCTTATTGATCGTCAGTGGCTCACTGGAAGACATGATATATATCTTCTTGAAGATTTAGTGTCCTCGATGGATTCCACTCAAAGAAATTCTGGTATCAGTGCTATAATTTATGTTCCTGTTTATGTCATATATGAAGAAGTGAGACAAGCACTGTGCCTTGAGGAACAACTTTTCACTATGGTAACCTCTTACTAAACTCTTTTTACTACTACTCTGCGTTCTGTTTGTTAAGAAGTTAAATGTCAATCTAACCACTTTTATCAGTTATTTCTTTTGCACGGAATTTGTGCATTCACACAATGTGATTGTTTATTAACTCATTCATTAGTCTACACATCGATCGTCCAGACGATGGACGATGCTCAAAAATAATTGACATCTCCACAATGTCTGATGCAGCTCTCTCCCGACAGCGTGTCCATGCATAATACCACAGGTCCAGACTCGTGGAACTCCATATTCATTAAAAATTTCAAGAAACTACTATAGTATTTTATGGAGGAGTCTGGATACTGATGTCATCCCACAGTCATTGGAAACCACTGATATTGTTCCACTTCACAAAGGTGACAGTAAAGTGCAAAAAAGAACAGATTAGTATCGCTAAATTCACACATTTTCATAATCTCTGAACTGGTTCTAAGAAGCAAGACTGCCCGTGGAATAGCAACAGTTGCACAATTCAAGACAGCAAGGGCTTAGAATAGGTCGCTCCTGCTTTTACAGTTGTTAAACCATTGCAACATGGTCTTTGATGCAGTGGAACACAAGCTAAATGCTGATGTTGTGTGCACTGATAAAAGCCTTCGTCAAGTGCTATCACGGTGTGGTACCTCGCAAAAGCGTGTAAAATGAATTACTGGTAAAGTGGGTAGATGGATATTTTTAACTTCCCTGGATTATATAACTGTTGTGGTTCCAAGTGACTGGTAATCTAGCTTCTTAGGATCCGTCCAATGATTTTGATAATGTGTGTAATTTTTCACGATGGCCATAGTCTTCCCAGAATATTTCATTAAGGTAACGATTTACTTGGTTCCATTTGATGTTCTTTCTAAAGTAGAATTCGTTGAATTTACCCTCATTTTTAATCATGAGTCTGTGATCCAGCCAGTATGCGTGGAAGTTTGATTAGAGAAAATGTTGTGGTCGGAGATTGCTGTCTTTGGCATGCCAGTAGGTCCCGAGGTATTTCCTAGTTTGGTCAGTTCTGCTGTCTGCTTGCTTAAGCCAAATTTATTGTAGAAGTTTAATAATTCTGAAGTAAGAAATCATTTATCCAAACTAGCTCCAGGGACACTCACTGCTATTAAAGTCTTTGCTACATACTTCTATTTTTAGTCACTAAGCAACAAGATAATTGGTTTACATGACAGTGTTCGATTTCCAATAGCTGGTTTTTGAACCGCTGTGAAGTTATAGCTAGTGGTTTACAATCACAACAGCTTGATTCCGATTCTCGATTTTAACTCGCAAAACTTGGACCACATCATCTGTGGTGTTAAGTAACTCAGTACATATGAGCGACTCTTTATCATAGAGAATAACCCGTCTTATTATTTTTCAGTTCACACTTAAACAGATTGTACCCAGGAATCCATATTTAGTTGTCAAAATGGTTTGTTTTGTGACTTTCCGCAAAAACTACAGACATTGTTTTTGACTCAGGAAGGAGACCATTGTTTGACGGGATTTTATCATCTGTACTCTGTTTGAGACCTTATACATTTGCAAAAATAAATGATAATAAAGAACAAAGACACAGTAGTTGTATATGGTCCAAGTCTGACCGAAACGCCGTAATAAGCTTCTCCTATGTGCTTGTTATTTGTTAGTTGCTGAGCGGGAGAGCTAGTTAGTTCGACTTAGTATCTGTGGCTCTGACGAAGCAGACAATGAATGGCTCCGTAATGGTGATATATTTTTTACATTTCCCGTATTGTTTTCTGTTTTCTGGCACTAAAAAATCACCGTTGGCTGCATGACTATAGTTCGCATGTTCAGTTTGGCGTTCATGAGGCTGTATTCCCTTCGTTCCGTTCATGTGGAAAGCTGGACAGCAAAAAGACCTGGCAGTGCTGTATATTTCTACAGCCTATTTACACACACCTAGGGGTGCACACACCTAGGAGTGCACACACCACAATTTGAAAAGATGACATTATTATTATTATTATTATTATTATTATCAAAAAGAAGCGCTAAACCACAAGGACTATACAGCGAAAAGATGACATAAGACAGTGTTTCTCCAGCTGATAATCCGGAGAGACAATTTGGTGTCCAGTGTGCCAGGGACTAGTGTAGGACTGCTATCTCTGGGGTATTACAAACGAGATAAACGGCAAAAATTATATATATATATTATTGAAGATAATAAAACTAGATATTACACTGTCAAAAAATAAGCAAAAGATATTACCAGTCTTTATTCAATTTGCAAGTTAAAACTTCTAACCTTTACTACTGCGAAAGATGAGACTGTCTTATTTAGCAGGTTATCAAGCATTGACTTAAATGAGGACAGTGGAACCCTCATACAGTTCCAGTAGTGTCTTAACGGTCATAGACCAGTAGTGTCTTAACGGTCATAGACCAGTAGTGTCTTAACGGTCATAGACCAGTAGTGTCTTAACGGTCATAGACCAGTAGTGTCTTAACGGTCATAGATGCGAAAGAAATCTCGCGGAGGGTTTTAAAGGCAACGGGAAAAAGTTGCCGAGGAGTTTTAGCAAATTAAGGAGTTGGCCGTTGTATTGCAGATTTGTATAATTCTCTAATTTCATATAACACTCTTATAACCAATAATCATTTATTTCAACGATATTCATAGTAGAATTTAGCCATATAAATGAAACAAAATATAATATATAAATGGAGAGACTGAACTTTTAAGTTTCTCATATGTTCTTAGTTAAACACATTATTTTCTTCTCCTTATCGAGAAAATAACGAACTGAACCTTTAATTCATTATGAATAGAATCACATTTTTACAAGAGATTTCTCTCAATATATATATATATATATATTATATATATATATATATATATATATATATATATATATATATATATATATATATATATATATATATATATATATATATATATATATATTCGTTCATTCTTACTGTGGTTATTTTGTGTTTACATTTTTAGTTAATACTTTTTTCTCAGATGTGATAACTGGGGGTTGTGCACAAAAATACAGGTCAGTGGTTGTAGTTGGTGCAAACATTTGCTTGTAGACCTGGAGCTTGTGGTCACATGTTGCTTGTAGACCTGGAGCTTGTGGCCACATGTTGCTTGTAGACCTGGAGCTTGTGGCCACATGTTTGCTTGTAACCTGGAGCTTGTGGCCACATGTTGCTTGTAGACCTGGAGCTTGTGGCCACATGTTGCTTGTAGACCTGGAGCTTGTGGCCACATGTTGCTTGTAGACCTGGAGCTTGTGGCCACATGTTGCTTGTAGACCTGGAGCTTGTGGCCACATGTTGCTTGTAGACCTGGAGCTTGTGGCCACATGTTGCTTGTAGACCTGGAGCTTGTGGCCATATGTTGCTTGTAGACCTTGAGCTTGTGGCCATATGTTGCTTGTAGACCTGGAGCTTGTGGCCACATGTTGCTTGTAGACCTGGAGCTTGTGGCCATATGTTGCTTGTAGACCTGGAGCTTGTGGCCACATGTTGCTTGTAGACCTGGAGCTTGTGCCACATGTTGCTTGTAGACCTGGAGCTTGTGGCCACATGTTGCTTGTAGAGACCTGGAGCTTGTGGCCACATGTTGCTTGTAGACCTGGAGCTTGTGGCCACATGTTGCTTGTAGACCTGGAGCTTGTGGCCACATGTTGCTTGTAGACCTGGAGCTTGTGGCCACATGTTGCTTGTAGACCTGGAGCTTGTGGCCACATGTTGCTTGTAGACCTGGAGCTTGTGGCCACATGTTGCTTGTAGACCTGGAGCTTGTGGCCACATGTTGCTTGTAGACCTGGAGCTTGTGGCCACATGTTGCTTGTAGACCTGGAGCTTGTGGCCACATGTTTCTTGTAGACCTGGAGCTTGTGGCCACATGTTGCTTGTAGACCTGGAGCTTGTGGCCACATGTTGCTTGTAGACCTGGAGCTTGTGGCCACATGTTGCTTGTAGACCTGGAGCTTGTGGCCACATGTTGCTTGTAGACCTGGAGCTTGTGGCCACATGTTGCTTGTAGACCTGGAGCTTGTGGCCACATGTTGCTTGTAGACCTGGAGCTTGTGGCCACATGTTGCTTGTAGACCTGGAGCTTGTGGCCACATGTTGCTTGTAGACCTGGAGCTTGTGGCCACATGTTGCTTGTAGACCTGGAGCTTGTGGCCACATGTTGCTTGTAGACCTTGAGCTTGTGGCCACATGTTGCTTTGTAGACCTGGAGCTTGTGGCCACATGTTGCTTGTAGACCTGGAGCTTGTGGCCATATGTTGCTTGTAGACCTGGAGCTTGTGGCCACATGTTGCTTGTAGACCTGGAGCTTGTGGCCACATGTTGCTTGTAGACCTGGAGCTTGTGGCCACATGTTGCTTGTAGAGACCTGGAGCTTGTGGCCACATATTGCTTGTAGACCTGGAGCTTGTGGCCACATGTTGCTTGTAGACCTGGAGCTTGTGGCCACATGTTGCTTGTAGACCTGGAGCTTGTGGCCACATGTTGCTTGTAGACCTGGAGCTTGTGGCCACATGTTGCTTGTAGACCTGGAGCTTGTGGCCACATGTTGCTTGTAGACCTGGAGCTTGTGGCCACATGTTGCTTGTAGACCTGGAGCTTGTGGCCACATGTTGCTTGTAGACCTGGAGCTTGTGGCCACATGTTGCTTGTAGACCTGGAGCTTGTGGCCACATGTTGCTTGTAGACCTGGAGCTTGTGGCCACATGTTGCTTGTAGACCTGGAGCTTGTGGCCACATGTTGCTTGTAGACCTGGAGCTTGTGGCCACATGTTGCTTGTAGACCTGGAGCTTGTGGCCACATGTTGCTTGTAGACCTGGAGCTTGTGGCCACATGTTGCTTGTAGACCTGGAGCTTTGTGGCCATATGTTGCTTGTAGACCTGGAGCTTGTGGCCATATGTTGCTTGTAGACCTGGAGCTTGTGGCCACATGTTGCTTGTAGACCTGGAGCTTGTGGCCATATGTTGCTTGTAGACCTTGAGCTTGTGGCCATATATTGCTTGTAGACCTGGAGCTTGTGGCCACATGTTGCTTGTAGACCTGGAGCTTGTGGCCACATGTTGGTTGTAGACCTGGAGCTTGTGGCCACATGTTGCTTGTAGACCTGGAGCTTGTGGCCACATGTTGCTTGTAGACCTGGAGCTTGTGGCCACATGTTGCTTGTAGACCTGGAGCTTGTGGCCACATGTTGCTTGTAGACCTGGAGCTTGTGGCCATATGTTGCTTGTAGACCTTGAGCTTGTGGCCATATGTTGCTTGTAGACCTGGAGCTTGTGGCCACATGTTGCTTGTAGACCTGGAGCTTGTGGCCACATGTTGCTTGTAGACCTGGAGCTTGTGGCCACATGTTGCTTGTAGACCTGGAGCTTGTGGTCACATGTTGCTTGTAGACCTGGAGCTTGTGGCCACATGTTGCTTGTAGAGACCTGGAGCTTGTGGCCACATGTTGCTTGTAGACCTGGAGCTTGTGGCCACATGTTGCTTGTAGACCTGGAGCTTGTGGCCACATGTTGCTTGTAGACCTGGAGCTTGTGGCCACATGTTGCTTGTAGACCTGGAGCTTGTGGCCACATGTTGTTTGTAGACCTGGAGCTTGTGGCCACATGTTGCTTGTAGACCTGGAGCTTGTGGCCACATGTTGTTTGTAGACCTGGAGCTTGTGGCCACATGTTGCTTGTAGACCTGGAGCTTGTGGCCACATGTTGCTTGTAGACCTGGAGCTTGTGGCCACATGTTGTTTGTAGACCTGGAGCTTGTGGCCACATGTTGCTTGTAGACCTGGAGCTTGTGGCCACATGTTGCTTGTAGACCTGGAGCTTGTGGCCACATGTTGCTTGTAGACCTGGAGCTTGGTGGCCACATGTTGCTTGTAGACCTGGAGCTTGTGGCCATATGTTGCTTGTAGACCTTGAGCTTGTGGCCATATGTTGCTTGTAGACCTGGAGCTTGTGGCCACATGTTGCTTGTAGACCTGGAGCTTTGTGGCCATATGTTGCTTGTAGACCTGGAGCTTGTGGCCACATGTTGCTTGTAGACCTGGAGCTTGTGGCCACATGTTGCTTGTAGACCTGGAGCTTGTGGCCACATGTTGCTTGTAGAGACCTGGAGCTTGTGGCCACATGTTGCTTGTAGACCTGGAGCTTGTGGCCACATGTTGCTTGTAGACCTGGAGCTTGTGGCCACATGTTGCTTGTAGACCTGGAGCTTGTGGCCACATGTTGCTTGTAGACCTGGAGCTTGTGGCCACATGTGTTGTTGTAGACCTGGAGCTTGTGGCCACATGTTGCTTGTAGACCTGGAGCTTGTGGCCACATGTTGTTTGTAGACCTGGAGCTTGTGGCCACATGTTGCTTGTAGACCTGGAGCTTGTGGCCACATGTTGCTTGTAGACCTGGAGCTTGTGGCCACATGTTGTTTGTAGACCTGGAGCTTGTGGCCACATGTTGCTTGTAGACCTGGAGCTTGTGGCCACATGTTGCTTGTAGACCTGGAGCTTGTGGCCACATGTTGCTTGTAGACCTGGAGCTTGTGGCCACATGTTGCCTTACCTTCAGCGGGTATATGTGAAGTCTTCCATTAAGACTTAACTAGGTGATGTTTAACGGGGATAAGTTTCAGTTCTTTCATAATGGAAAAAAATAGATTACATGAAGACTAATGGAATATAGGATAAACTTAAATCATTCACTAGAGCAAAACTCACATGTGAGAGACTTAAGAGTAATAATGTAGGAAGATCTCACATTTAAGGATCACAATAATTGCTACCTCAGTAAAAAAAAATAGGCTGGACAACTAGAACTTTCAAGACAAGAGATGCTGAGCCAATGATGATGCTCTTTAAGCCACTTGCTCTCTCCTGGAGTTTACCTGGAGAGAGTTCCGGGGGTCAACGCCCCCGCGGCCCGGTCTGTGACCAGGCCTCCAGGTTGTAATACTGTTTTAAAGTATCTCCTTCAAGGCAGGCGACATTACTGAGCTGGAAAATGTACAGAGAACTTTCACTGCTCGTATGCATTCAGCAAGTATCTGAACTACTAGCAAATCTTGAAGTTCCTTCAACTGTATTCCTTGGAATGTAGGCGAGAAAGATACATAGTAATTCACACCTGGAAAATCCTGGAGGGTCTGGTTCTAAACCTGAACACAGAAGTCACTCCGTATGACACCAAGAGACTTGGCAGATAATGCAGAATATCTCCAATAAAAATTAGGGGCTGGACGAGCACATGAGAGAGAACTCGATGGATGTCAGAGGTCCCTGACTCTTCAACGCCCTCTCTCTGTGTATACGGGAAATAAGCAACAACCCTCTGGAGGTCTTCAGGAGGGAATTGGACAGAATAGCGACTGACCAACCGAGCTGTGGTTCGTACGTTGGCCTGCATGTGGCCAGTAGTAACAGCCTGGTTGATCAAGCCCTGATCCTCCAGACCTGGTTTTGGACCGGGCCGAGGGGAATGACTGACCTATGGAAACGTCCTTCAGGTTTATACTACGAAGATGACCAGATTTTCCTCTGTGGTCTTAATTAATTCAAGTAACACCTAGGAAGTGTGGAGCTGCGGGTTATCATCGCTGTGCTGCCGAAAACGTTTCTTTCTGTAGTGGCAGTTTGCTTCGAACCATTGATTGGTGACTCGTGGACCACCACCCTGAGAACCACTGGCCTAGGGCACCATTCAGCAGTGCTACGAAACTGTATTAGCTGATACTGCTGACTGACTGACTGACTGACTGACTGACAGCATGTGTTAGAAACAGCCTTCCTGTCACCCTGGAGTATTTAATTAGCTTATAGAGATGAAAACAAATCCCGTTTTATACACACATCTTGGTGTGTATGCGGCTACACAGATAGTCACACCTTTCATTGTATATAAGCAGAGATTCAATTCTCTCTCTGTATATACTCTGTCTTACAGTAATGATGTACAGTGTCCTAGTGGTCCACTATTATTCAAACTACTACTATCGGGGCCAGGAGCTCGGACTCGACCCCCGCAACCTCAACTAGGTGAGTACATACAAGAGTAAGCTTTCAGGAAGGACTGAACCACTCTACTGGAAATTTTGGATCAACGCTGGTTGATGGCTCTGTGGAGTGGCAAGCTGCTGGCAGCAACAGCTTAGTTGACCAGGCGGGGTCAACCAGGGTACAAGTGTGGAAAGCGGTCACAGGTAGAGGTGATTGAAGGGATGTGGGAGGAGCCAGGTTAACGGGGTTCATGGACGCCCACGGTCAACACCGACCCATGAATGAATTAAATTACGTCAGCTGACCACTTGTTGCTCTTTTTTGTGCGCCGCTCTCACTCTCTGCTCGCTCTCGCTCTCTATGTGTTCTCGCTCTCTGTGATTCTGCTCTTAGCAAGCAGAGGATCGAATCTCCAGCTCTCCGTGCGCTGACCCCAGACGGGTTTAGCGATTCACAAAAATATTACTAAGACTATTTCTCGCTCTCAGTTTTTGTTCTCTGTCTGTCTCTCTCTCTCTCTCTCTCTCTCTCTCTCTCTCTCTCTCTCTCTCGGGATGCAATCTGGACAAGTGCAATACAATGCAGCTTCTCTGAGAGTAAGGTTGTCTTGAATATAGCCTAACAGAGCCCTACTCACGGAGATAAACAAAGAGACCTTGAGGGGCCAACGCCCCCGCGTCCCGGTCCATGACCAGACGTTAATACACAATAAAGATACCCAAGTGTTACACATGTGTCTAATTTATCAACGTGTCGGTTCTCTGAACCATTTATCTACTGTGGGATTAAGACACATTTCGCCAATGTTTATTTTTCAGTCCCAGTGAGGAAAAAATAAAAATACATCAGAGGTGAAACGTCTCGTTCAAGAGATATGTTGAGTGTGACTGTCTCTGTGAGCTGTGGGGAGTGTTCCTGCAGTGTTCCGGGGGTCAGCGCCCCCGCGGCCTCCCACACCAGACCCAGCAGAGGCCCTTATCGGTTAACCAGGCTGTCGGCGCTTAGTGCCACAGTAAGAAATTTCCAGCTAGCGCCTCAAATAATGATTTGAAGACGCAGGTGCGATTATCAACACACTGAAGTGTTTCTCCCACCAGGGGGCGTAACGTATTCAATAAATGTTTTGATATTCGCATTCCTGTCTTTTTTCGCATACATGATAGGGTTAATCACCAAGTCTGCTGCTCAGTATATAAGACATGTAAAGCAAAGAGAGACCATTAGAACATTCTATTGTTGCGACGTTTCGCCTACAAGAGGCTTTATCAAACAGGAAAATTAATAAAAATGATTATAATTATCTTATTTTTTTAAAGGGGTGGAGGGGTAAGCCAGTGGAAGGCCTCAGTCAGATGTCTAAATGCTCCAGCTACCAGTCATCATATAACTAAGACCCTCGTCAGGAAATACTTGGCCTATTTCCTGACTAATCTTACTTAACCTCAATGCAGGTATTGTGCAAAACATCGACATATATAGTGGTGAAAAGAACAGATGAGGTACAGGTACACATAAATACAGTTACAAAAATTATCATATATAGTAACATATGTAAATTAACCACCAGGATAATCCAAAAAAGTCAGACGAAGTGACTTATTTCCATTAGGGTGATTGTAATATCTTATTATTTAAACATTAAAAAGTAAAAAAGCTTATTTACTTACCTGAGTGACAATCATTTACAATAAAAGGAGATAGATATACAAGGAATAAAGTAAACTGATTGTACCTTAGGTAGGTAGGATATTGAAGCATTTGTAGGTAGTACATTACCTGGAGTTTACCTGGAGAGAGTTCCGGGGGTCAACGCCCCCGCGGCCCGGTCTGTGACCAGGCCTCCTGGTGGATCAGAGCCTGATCAACCAGGCTGTTGCTGCTGGCTGCACGCAAACCAACGTACGAGCCACAGCCCGGCTGATCAGGAACTGACTAAACCAGACTAAACATGAAGGCAGAACAGGGAAAAATACCAGAGTATAGTTGTGATAACATTTTTATATATAGGAGGCTGGAAGTAGTGGAGATGTCATGTTTGAGGGCAGTGTGTGGTGTGGTATTATGTACAGAATTTGGAGTGGGAAAAGAAAGTTTAAGTGTTAAGGGCTTGAGTATCCAACAGGTTTGTGTGAGCATGTTAACCTGGAGTGAGTGATAAGTTATTTTATGGTTTGACATGCTGTTGGAGTGCGAGCAAGGTGACAAACATTTATGGAGGGAAATTTATTGGAACCGGTTATAACCGGACTTGATTTCTGGAGGTGAAAAGTGCGGTGCCTGCACTCTAAATGATGGTGGACATTTGCCGTCAGAGGGTCATTTGAATTGCAAAGTCTGTGCACTACCTGACAAGCAGTTACGAATAAGTGATTTTGAGTGCCTTTTTTTAAAAGGGGGGGGGGGCCTGCATTAGCAGGAGAAAAATCAGTGTGCTTAAAAAAAAGTTGAGAAGGGTGCAAAGAAGAGCAAGAAGACCATATCATTAAAAACAACCGTATGAAGAAAGACTAAAATCACTGGACCTTCTCTCACCTAAAAAATGGAGGCCTCGAGGTAATTTCAAACCGCCACGATGTTAAATAAATTGGCTATACTCGAGCATAAAGAACTTTTTGAAGTGCAAAGTGATACACAGTCATGAAACATTGGTATGAAACTCCGTGGCGAGTGGTTTAACATAAATGTGAGTGAGAGTTTGTTTCCACAGACTTGTGGATCGCTGGAATACCTTAACACTTCGCTCCATCAAGATTCAGCTGGAAATACAGATGTAGGATTTCACTAGTTACAGTGCACTCCAGGGGTGACCATCCTCGTAATATCAGAAGCTCTGAAACTACACAGGATGTCTGGATAGTGGCCTGGAAGACGGTGTTTAAAAACAATAGTAGCCCATGACTTCCTTTTGAATAAAATGTTCATTGAAGTTTTTTTTTTTGGATAGTGTCTGTTGTTCTCCTCTTTGTTTCATGCTGGAAGGTTGGTGGTTCCAGTTGTTAATTTCTAGTTTATTATCATTGCCTCAACCATCTGAAAATAGTAAATAGTCTTCCATTGAGATATTAGCACATAATTCTCTGTGCATAGTCTTGGTGTAGACTCTGAAGTTTGCTATCTTCCTTTCCTCTTGTACTTGTATCTCGTGTGTGTACTCACCTAGTTGTACTCACCTAGTTGTACTCACCTAGTTGTACTCACCTAGTTGAGGTTGCGGGGGTCGAGTCCGAGCTCCTGGCCCCGCCTCTTCACTGATCGCTACTAGGTCACTCTCCCTGAGCCGTGAGCTTTATCATACCTCTGCTTAAAGCTATGTATGGATCCTGCCTCCACTACATCGCTTCCCAAACTATTCCACTTACTGACTACTCTGTGGCTGAAGAAATACTTCCTAACATCCCTGTGATTCATCTTCAGCTTCCAACTGTGTCCCCTTGTTACTGTGTCCAATCTCTGGAACATCCTGTCTTTGTCCACCTTGTCAATTCTCTCAGTATTTTGTATTCGTTATCACGTCCCCCCTATCTCCCTGTCCTCCAGTGTCGTCAGGTTGATTTCCCTTAACCTCTCCTCGTAGGACATACCTCTTAGCTCTGGGACTAGTCTTGTTGCAAAACCTTTGCACTTTTTTCTAGTTTCTTCACGTGCTTGGCTGGGTGTGGGTTCCAAACTGGTGCCGCATACTCCAATATGGGCCTAACGTACACGGGTGTACAGGTCCTGAATGATTCCTTATTAAGATGTCGGAATGCGTTCTGAGGTTTGCTAGGCGCCCATATGCTGCAGCAGTTATTTGGTTGATGTGCGCTTCAGGAGATGGGCCCTGGTGTTATACTCACCCCAAGATCTTTTTCTTTGAGTGAGGTTTGTAGTCTCTGGCCCCCTAGACTGTACCCGTCTGCGGTCTTCTTTGCCCTTCCCCAATTCTTCATGACTTTGCACTTGGTGGGATTGAACCCCAGGACCCAGTTGCTGGACCGGGTCTGTAGCCTGTCCAGACCCCTTTTGTATTCTCCCTGGTCTTCGATCGAGTGAATTCTTCTCATCAACTTCACGTAAATCTGCAAACAGGACACCTCAGATCCTTTTCCCTTTTCCGTCATGTCGTTCACAAATACCAGAAAGCAGCACTGGTCCTGGGGAATTGACCCCTGCGGGACCCGCTGGTCACAGGTGCCCACTCTGTGTGTGTGTGTGTGTGTGTGTGTGTGTGGTGTGTGTGTGTGTGTTGTGGTGTGTGTGTGTGTGTGTGTGTCTGTCGAATAGGTAAAACTTGCTAATTTGGCTTAAATAGCAACACTTTTTGCCGAATAAGGCAAGCGAAAATTTGTATATGCAATAATTTCGCAAAAGTCGTTCTGAAACTAACGAAAAAATATTTCATTGTGTCTGTTATTAAATTATTGTAAACTTATCTAAAATATATTTAGTTGCATTAGGCGAAATTGAATTTCGTTTGTTATAATAAGGTTGGGTAAGTTTTCTAAGGTTCTTTTGGTACAAAATTATTAATTTTTACATTAACATAAATTAAAAAATATGTCTTTAAACTTATAAGAGAAAATTTTTGAAAGGACTTTGTTGTAAGTCCTTACACACACACACCCCACACACACCCCCACACACACACACACACACACACACACACACACACACACACATACACATACACTACACATACACACACATACACACACAAACACAACTACAAACTACAATCCCACTCACAGCTTCCCACCCAACACTCAGCTACAGAACCCCACCAGTACACTGCCAGGTCCCCCCCCCTCACAGACCCCCCCAAAACACAGGGGTTGAGAAGGAACTGAAGGTAGGGGTACACAAACGCTGATGGAATAAAAATAAGTGGGAGGAGTGGCACGGAAGAGCCAAAGAAGCATCACCGGACATATAGCTCTCACAAAAACCCAAGTGATATCCCGTTGGATATCAGAACCTCACAGATTCTGATATCCAATGGGATATCAGAACCTGAGGAAAGACAGAGGGGACAGGGGGGTGAAGAAGTGGCACTGTTGATCAAAAACCAATGGAATTTTGATGAGCTGGAGAGAGGAGACAGAGGAGAAGCAAGAGATTACATAGTAGGTATGCTTCAGTCTGGAGGTCCCAAGGTGGTAATTGCAGAACAGCAGGAACCCAAAGGCAAGAGTTGATGAGAGATTAAGAGCGATGGTTGACAAACTGGCTGCAGTGGCCAGAAGGGCTCTTGCGAGCAGGGTAACTTCAACCACAAGGAAATCGATTGGGAGAACTTGGAGCCACATGGGGGCCAAGAAACGTGGAGGGCTAAGATGATGGAGGTGGTACTGGAAAACTTCATGTACCAACCGTAAGGGACACAAACCATAGAGAGTGTCGAGGATAAACCCAGTGGGGACTGGACCTAGTATTCCCATCTTGAGTAGTGCAGATATTGAGGACATCACATATGAAAGACCCCTTGGGGCCAGCGATCATGTGGTTTTAAGCTTCCAATACACAGAGTTACAAGTGGAGGGGGAAGCAGGAATGGCCGGGTGAATGAAGCCAAACTACAAGAAAGGGGACTATGGGGGAATGAACCTTCTGAATGGGGTTCAGTGGGACAGAGAACTGGCAGGGAAGTCAGTAAATGAGATGATGGAATATGTAACAACAATATGCAAGGAAGCTGAGGAGAGGTTTGTACCCAAGGGTAACAGGAATAATGAAAAAGCCAGGATGAGCCCATGGTTCACCCAGAGGTGCAGGGAGGCAAAAATCAAGTGTGCTAGGGAATGGAAGAAATATAGAAGGCAAAGTACCCAGGAGAACAAGGAGAGCAGTCGTAGTGCCAGAAATGAATATGCACAGGTAGGAAGGGAGGCCCAACGACAATATGAGAAGGACATAGCGCTAAGGAAGGAAGGAGGAGAGACAAGAAACGACCGCAAAGTATGTGAGAAACTCAACATGAGTTTCAAAGAAGTGTTCACAGAGGAGACAGAAAGGACTCCAGAAAGACGGAGAGGTGGGGTACACCACCAAGTGTTGGACACAATGCATACAACCGAGGAAGAAGTGAAGAGGCTGCTGAGTGAGCTAGATACCTCAAAGGCGATGGAGCCGGATAGCATCTCTCCATGGGCCCTGAGAGAGAGAGAAAGCAGAGGCGCTGTGTTTACCCCTAACAATATTCAACACATCTATCGAAACAGGGAGATTGCCTGAGGCATGGAAGACAGCAAATGTAGTCCCAATTTTTAAAAAAGGAGACAGACTTGAAGCACTAAACTACAAACCAATGTCACTGAGTGGTGGAACACCTAGAAAGGAATGAGCTCATCAACAGCAGCCAACACGGTTTCAGGGACGGGAAATCCTGTGTCACAAACCTACTGGAGTTCTGTGACAGGGTGACAGCCATAGGGCAAGAGAGAGAGCAGCGGGTAGATTGCATTTTCTTGGACTGTAAGAATGCGTTTGACACAGTTCCACACAAGAGATTAGTGCAAAAACTGGAGGACCAGGCAGGGATAACAGGGAAGGCACTACAATGGATCAGGGAATACTTGTCAGGAAGACAGCAGCGAGTCATGGTGCGTGGCGAGGTGTCACAGTGGGCGCCTGTGACGAGTGGGGTTCCATAAGGGTCAGTCCTAGAACCAGTGCTGTTTCTGGTATTTATGAACGACATGACGGAAGGAATAGACTCCGGAGTGTCCCTGTTTGCAGATGATGTGAAGTTGATGAGAAGAAATCAATCGGACGAGGACCAGGCAGAACTACAAAGGGATCAGGACAGGCTGCAGGCCTGGTCCAGCAATTGGCTCCTGGAGTTCAACCCCACCAAGTGCATAGTCATGAAAATTGGGGAGTACAGTCTAGTGGGCCAGAGACTACAAACCTCACTCAAGGGAAAAGATCTTGGGGTGAGTATAACACAAGGCATATCTCCTGAGGCGCACATTAACCAAATAACTGCTGCAGCATATGGGCACCTAGCAAACCTAAGAACAGCATTCCGCCATCTTAATAAGGGAATTTGTTCAGAACCCTGTACACTGTGTACGTTAGGCCCATTAGTATGCGGCACCAGTTTGGAACCCACGCCTAGCCAAACATGTAAAAAACTAGAGAAAGTGCAAAGGCTTGCAGAAGACTAGTCCCAGGTTAAAGGGTATATCCTAAAGGGAGGTTAAGGGAAATCTACCTGACGACACTGGAGGACTGGAGAGATAGGGGGGACATGATAACGACATATAAAATATTGAGAGGAATTGACAAGGTGGACAGACAGAATGTTCCAGAGATGGGACACAGCAACAAGGGGACACAGTTGGAAACTGAAGACTCGGATGAATCACAGAGGTGTTAGGAAAACATTTTTTAGTCACAGAGTAGCAGGAAGTGGAATAATTTGGGAAGCGATGCAGTGGAGGCAGGATCCAGTCATAGCTTTGAGAAGAGGTATGATAAAGCTCATGGTGCAGGGAGTGTAACCCAGTAGCGGCCAGTGAAGAAGCGTGGCCAGGAGCTGTGAAGCCCCCCTGCAACCGCAACTGGTAAAACACACAACAAATAAGTACGTACGTCTCTCAGGTTCTTAAAAAGCGGAAGGACTTTTTTTACATAGTGCCCAGCAAACCAAGTCTCCAGGTACTGGATGCGTGACGCTCGCCAATTTTAAGCAACATCTTGTTTGACCCACCAGGGAGTACCTTCGTGTGGTCACAGGAAAGCAAATTGTTTTGCTTTCCTTGAGATAAAACAAGTGTCGTACCCAAACTTCATGACAGTGTGTACCCTATACTCATTGCTTGAGGCTTTCAACTGAATACACCCTTTTGGGGCTTTTGGGCCCTTGGGGTTGTTCCCCCTGGAAAAATCAAAAAAGGCTTATTATCACTGTGTCCCCCCCCTGGATTAACCCACATCAGGTGACGTACACCAGGAGCAGGGGGTTTTAGGAGAATCCCTCTGGTCTCGCCCCGGGATGTAGGTTGTGAGCTAAGATTTTTTTGGGTAGATGTGTAAGGGGGAGGGGAAAGGAGTCCAACAACATTGTAAAGCACGAAGAGCAAAATGTTGTTTTCTGTGTTTGGTGTGTGTGTGGTTGTGTGTTTTGGGGGTGTGTGTGTGTGTTTTTAGAAGGGCTGGGGGTGTGATGGGGTCGCATTCCACGGCAGAGTGCGAACGGGAATCTCAAGGGGCAAAGCTGTGTGGGTGGTGTTTTTCAGGGTGATGGCCCGGCCTGTTAAATGTATACTATGTATTTTCCTGTGGAGGGTACGTTCAAGCCCTGGCCTGACTAATTCCATTAATTCCCCCACTAGCCTTTTCTCACCAAACCTATCCTGCACTAGCTTACCCCTAGATGATTCATGAGGTCCGTCCCCGCTGCAGTCCGGTACCGACCAGACCTCCTATTTGAAGACCTAATCAATAAGGGTTTTTGCTGTTGTGCAGGCTCCATGTAGCATCCACCAACTCGCCAGGAATAGCTAGTATTTAATTTAATAAACCCGTCAGTGTACCTTATAAAGGGATCAATTAAGGATTTCACTTGTAGACAAATAATTAAGTAGTTTTAAAAATAATATTTTTAATTTGTAATTTCAAACATAAACAATTAAAATTTCTGATTGGAGCAAAATGACAAAAAATCTTCTGCAAAAATTTTGTCTTGTTGTGAGGTTCTTCATTAGCGACAGGGAAAATGACTCACCGTCAAAACAACGTTGTTGGTGTTGAATCTGGACGTATAAATTAAGAAAAATTAGCCAGGACGAGCGTGTAGCGCGAGAAAATTTTAGATATTTAAGCAAATTTAACCCTAAAGCAAATTTTTTGAAAAATTGGATAATTAATGCCTTTTTTTTTTATCTCCCCAGGTGGCGTCGCTCCAGGAAATTTCTGACTTTCCAACGTTTTGAACGACGGGATTT
>NC_069405.1:80038552-80071700 GCF_026875155.1 Cherax quadricarinatus
ATTATCCGTTTTTAAACCTTATGCCCTTTTTGGCAATAGTTCACTAGTGCCAGTCGTTTTAAAGATTTTCCCCTTTCAAACCTATATTTTGTCGCTATATGGGGAAAATTTTTTAGATTACTCTTTCTAAAAATTTAGTTCACTTCCATGCACATTATTCCTTGTCACCACTTTTTTTAAGATGATAGATCGATATTGTTTTTTTCCACTTGGTCGAAAACCCGGCAATAATTCACTAGAGGGTCACGTCATTTTCCCAGGGTAACCTTTTTCTCCACGGCACTCTCTAGTAACTATAATCCATTTTTCCTTTTTTAGCTTTCCCCTAAATTTTCCCTTTTTTGTTTGTTCAAAGGAGATATGCCTTTATGGTTGCCACGTTTATTTCCGCTCTGTTCCTTTACTGCATCAAGAACCTTTTTGCCCCAAAAAAGCCGCGACTGCCCCCCTTGGGGCCTCCCTAGGAGGGTTTGTTGCATCCCCTCCCAAGTCTTTTGCTTTCGTATGGAGTGTTTACTGTGTGAATTAGGGACAGCCCCCCCAGAATTTTCCCAGGGTAGATTTATATATCTCGCCTGCGCTCTATGAGTAAAGTGCTTCCAGGCGCCACAGTAGTTAATTGCTCGACGGAACTTTAGTTCAGTAAAGGTTTCTGTCTTCTTAGTTCTGCTTTTCACCCACCTTAATGGGGTGTTAATGTACACGTATCTTTTCCGCCTGATAGAATAAGTGTTTTAAAAAGGATCACTTTGGGCTTACCATCTTTGTTTGAGTTCTCTGTATCACCCAAACGTTTCCTAAGTTGTGGGCTTGTTTGGTCCTTGAAGGTGAGGTCTTCGGACATTACCACCCCAGGCCTTCACATACTTTTCCGCTCTATTGTGTGATTGAGTTTGCAGTATACTCATCCAGTTATTTTTTCCTCCCTTTTCCATAACGGAGTGTTGGTTTGTCCATTTAACATCAAGTTTTCTGTTGCCATTGGAAAACTTTGGGTTTTTATCTTCTTTGGGCTTTGCCGTGTCCCAAAGGATAACTTTTGCAAACTAGTTCTCTGAAAAAAATGATACAGTGCTGTGGTTTACATCTCTGTTGAAAAAAGGAACAGGAAAGGTGCGAGTACTTTGCCTTTGGGCAGGCTCTTCACTATGGGAATTGATTTAACTTGTTTCCCCCTATTTGTGTGCGTTGGGTTAGAAAATTGAAAATCATCTGCCTACTTTGCGGTTCCCTTTAGCCGCTTTTGGTGCTATTACACCATGGGGCCTTTCAAAGGGTTTTGCAAAGTCTGGTATATAATCCCCATTCTGTTTGTTTTCCAGCCATCTAGGCCCAAATCTAGTGGTCAAGCAGTTGCGAAAGGCAGGAGGACCTGCTCTGAAACCTTTTGCCGGGGTTGGCAATTTTTGGGAGTCCAGGTGGTTTGTCCCCTGCTTTAAAACTCTTTCAAAGTTTTTTTATGATGGGGCTTAAAGCTATTGATCTATAGTTCTTAGCTACTGCTTTCTGCCATTTTTAGGGAGTGGGGGCTATACTTTTTGTTTTTGTGACTGTGGAATCTCGCCTGTGTCTAAGCCCCTTTTCCATAGCAACTTGGGGCCCCGTGAGAGGGGTTTCTTGTATTTTAATGTCACCGGTTCCAAAGTCTGTGCTGGGGCTAGTGCATGGGCATTGTCAGGCTTTTCCCCAAAGTCTAGGGGATTTAGGGTTATTCATAAATAGGGCCCTACTTGGGCAGGTTTTGAGGCTCTTTCATGAAAAATTGTTTGGATTGCTACTTTAAACTGGTTAGGGCTCGCTGAACACGTCATATTCGATTTCAGATCTCGCTCATTTCTTTTGTCGTCTGTGTAGGATCCACTTGTCTGAGCAGGGGCCCCTTCTGGAAGTGGTTTTTGACATGTTTTTGGCATATAAAAAGACATATTTCGAATTTTTCAATTTCACTAACGTTTTAGCTTCTTGTCTCTTTGGGTCCTGTATGAGCCTTTAATTTTTAACAATTTTTCCGCTTCCCTGGTTAGCACTTCCTTCCGTGTACAGAAATTTGGGCATTCTTGGGAGTCTGATTCTTCGTTTCCCTGTAGAGGGAGCGTCTCTCCCCAGTTTACTACTACTTTTTTTGCTTTAGGAATATCCCTTGAAAATATTCAGTAACAGGAGGGTGCTTTTTTCGAGGTTTGGTTAGGGCCCATGTAATTTAAAGATATCCTCCCAGCATTTTTTCATTTGGGGCATTTTTTTCTGATCCCAGAGTTTGTTCTTGTTTTGAAGTTAAATTTTGGTAAAGGTACCCTCATAATGTATGCTTGCCGATCGGGACTCCTTTGCGTGGGGTTTGGGACTTCGATTGGGTTTGGGATCAGAATTTGTTGTTTTATATTGTTATTTCCTTACCGGGCCCTCATTATTAGTGAAAAAAGGTCCGTGTGTTTCCGTCTTGTTGGGTCCACATCTGTGACTTAGGGGTTTTTGTTTTTTGCGAAATTCAGTTTTTGCTGTGGTTTCATCTATGTCTGATATGAGGGAGAACAGGATGGGGCGAGACTGTGCCTTTTTGAAAAGAGTCTTCACTATGCAGCCCCGATTTAACCTGTTGACCCCTCTCTTTGGTTCGTTGGTTAGGAAGTTTAAGTCCCTCCCCCCCTTTCCGTTTTCCTTTAGCAGTATTTTGTGCGCTATTACGCCATGATCGTTCTTGTCAAAAGCTTTTTCAAGTCTGTGTATATTACATCTTCTTTGTTTTCTTGCACGAACTCAAGGCCATGTCATAGTGTCGTAGTTGTAGAGGGAGGAGCACCTGCCTGAACCCTGTTTCCCCGGATTTTTTTTTTAATATTTTTTTTTTTGATTTTAACTTTTCAAAGATTTTTTTGATGTGGGGGCGTTAGAGCTATTTGTCTATGTTCTTGTTAATGCTTTGCTGCCCCTTTATGGAGTGGGGCATATCCGTTGTTTTTAAAAATGACTGTGGAATTTCACCCATGTCAATCCTTTTCTTGATATTAGGTCAGTGAGAGGGGGTTTTCTTGCAGTTCTTAGGTTAGGGTTTGAAAGGGTTTTTCCCGGGCAAGTTTTCCGCGCGCGTTTAGCGTCACTAGTTTTTCTCTGGATCTCAGTGTTCACACACTGAGGTCCGGGTTCGAACCTCCCGGCGGGTGGAAAACATTAGGGGGTGTTTCCGTTTAAAAACCTGCGCCCCCGTTCACCATCGAAAAATGGGTACCTGGGTGTTAGGGATGGGGTGGGTGATCCCGGGACAAAACGACCTAATCTGCGGAAAAACTCAGCATAACAAGCGACTTTTATATAGTAGTATATTACTGATTTCCCTTTGGCCTATATACCTTTTAATGTCGGTTTAAAAAAGATATTTATTAATGACCCGTCACAGGCTCTTGGTTTTCTAAAAAGAATCTTCCACTGGCTTACCCACCAACTTTTAAAAAAAATGATTATGTTGTTTTTCTACAGAATTTTTGCTGCCTTCCCGCATGTCTTCCTGCCAAAATTAACGTTTAAAATTCTTTCTTTAAGATAGAGAATGTAGCCCCAAAAGTAAAAAAAATTTATGGGCCACAAGCAGGCAGTGTCAGCGTGGTTTCTGGATCCCGCTGGAGCTCTTTACTGAATTTTTTCTTGAGCACAGTTTTATTTTGGGATTTACCGCTGTGACGGATGTAACAGTGAGGGTGTGACGGGGCTATAATGGTAAGCAGCACGGGAGGAAGGGCATGGCGGGCTATACACTGGTTAAGCAACGGGGGGAAAGGGAGTGTGCGTGCTAAAACAGGTGAGGCAGACGGGAGGAAGGGCGTGTGGTGGGCTTACACTGTAAAGCAGCACGGGAGGAGGGGCAGTGTGACGGTGCTATACACATGGTAAAAGCAGCAGGGAGGAAGGGCAGTGTGACGGTGCTATACACTGGTAAAGCAGCACGGGAGGAAGGGCAGTGTGACGGTGCTATACACTTGTAAAGCAGCACGGGAGGAGGGGCAGTGTGACGGTGCTATACACTGGTGAGGCAGCACGGGAGGAGGGGCAGTGTGACGGTGCTATACACTGGTAAAGCAGCACGGGAGGAAGGGCAGTGTGACGGTGCTATACACTGGTAAAGCAGCACGGGAGGAAGGGCAGTGTGACGGTGCTATACACTGGTAAAGCAGCACGGGAGGAAGGGCAGTGTGACGGTGCTATACACTGGTAAAGCAGCACGGGAGGAAGGGCAGTGTGACGGTGCTATACACTGGTGAAGCAGCACGGGAGGAAGGTGAGTGTGACGGTGCTATACACTGGTAAAGCAGCACGGGAGGAAGGGCAGTGTGACGGTGCTATACACTGGTGAGGCAGCACGGGAGGAAGGGCAGTGTGACGGTGCTATACACTTGTAAAGCAGCACGGGAGGAGGGGCAGTGTGACGGTGCTATACACTGGTAAAGCAGCACGGGAGGAAGGGCAGTGTGACGGTGCTATACAACTGGTAAAGCAGCACGGGAGGAAGGGCAGTGTGACGGTGCTATACACTGGTATAAGCAGCACGGGAGGAAGGGGAGTGTGACGGTGCTATACACTGGTAAAGCAGCACGGGAGGAAGGGCAGTGTGACGGTGCTATACACTGGTAAAGCAGCACGGGAGGAAGGGCAGTGTGACGGTGCTATACACTGGTAAAGCAGCACGGGAGGAAGGGCAGTGTGACGGTGCTTATACACTGGTAAAGCAGCAGGGAGGAAGGGCAGTGTGACGGTGCTATACACTGGTGAAGCAGCACGGGAGGAAGGGCAGTGTGACGGTGCTATACACTGGTAAAGCAGCACGGGAGGAAGGGCAGTGTGACGGTGCTATACACTGGTGCGGCAGCACGGGAGGAAGGGCAGTGTGACGGTGCTATACACTTGTAAAGCAGCACGGGAGGAGGGGCAGTGTGACGGTGCTACACACTGGTAAAGCAGCACGGGAGGAAGGGCAGTGTGACGGTGCTATACACTGGTAAAGCAGCACGGGAGGAAGGGCAGTGTGATGGTGCTATACACTGGTAAAGCAGCACGGGAGGAAGGGCAGTGGACGGTGCTATACACTGGTAAAGCAGCACGGGAGGAAGGGCAGTGTGACGGTGCTATACACTGGTAAAGCAGCACGGGAGGAAGGGCAGTGTGACGGTGCTATACACTGGTAAAGCAGCACGGGAGGAAGGGCAGTGTTGACGGTGCTATACACTGGTAAAGCAGCACGGGAGGAAGGGCAGTGTGACGGTGCTATACACTGGTGAAGCAGCACGGGAGGAAGGGCAGTGTGACGGTGCTATACACTGGTAAAGCAGCACGGGAGGAAGGGCAGTGTAACGGTGCTATACACTGGTAAAGCAGCACGGGAGGAAGGGCAGTGTGACGGTGCTATACACTGGTAAAGCAGCACGGAAGGAAGGGCAGTGTGACGGTGCTATACACTGGTGAGGCAGCACGGGAGGAAGGGCAGTGTGACGGTGCTATACACTGGTAAAGCAGCACGAGAGGAAGGGCAGTGTGACGGTGCTATACACTGGTAAAGCAGCACGGGAGGAAGGGCAGTGTGACGGTGCTATACGCTGGTGAAGCAGCACGGGAGGAAGGACAGTGTGACGGTGCTATACACTGGTAAAGCAGCACGGGAGGAAGGGCAGTGTGCGGTGCTATACACTGGTAAAGCAGCACGGGAGGAAGGGCAGTGTGACGGTGCTATACACTGGGTAAAGCAGCACGGGAGGAAGGGAGTGTGACGGTGCTATACACTGGTAAAGCAGCACGGGAGGAAAGGGCAGTGTGACGGTGCTATACACTGGTAAAGCAGCACGGGAGGAAGGGCAGTGTGGACGGTGCTATACACTGGTTAAAGCAGCACGGGAGGAAGGGCAGTGTGACGGTGCTATACACTGGTAAAGCAGCACGGGAGGAAGGGCAGTGTGACGGTGCTATACACTGGTAAAGCAGCACGGGAGGAAGGGCAGTGTGACGGTGCTATACACTGGTGAAGCAGCACGGAGGAAGGGCAGTGTGATCGGTGCTATACACTGGTAAAGCAGCACGGGAGGAAGGGCAGTGTGACGGTGCCTATACACTGGTTAAAGCAGCACGGGAGGAAGGGCAGTGTGACGGTGCTATACACTGGTAAAGCAGCACGGAAGGAAGGGCAGTGTGACGGTGCTATACACTGGTGAGGCATCACGGGAGGAAGGGCAGTGTGACGGTGCTATAAACACTGGTAAAGCAGCACGGGAGGAAGGGCAGTGTGACGGTGCTATAATGGTAAAGCAGCACGGGAGGAAGGGCAGTGTGACGGTGCTATACGCTGGTGAAGCAGCACGGGAGGAAGGACAGTGTGACGGTGCTATACACTGGTAAAGCAGCACGGAAGGGCAGTGTGACGGTGCTATACACTGGTAAAGCAGCACGGGAGGAAGGGCAGTGTGACGGTGCTATACACTGGTAAAGCAGCACGGGAGGAAGGGCAGTGTGACGGTGCTATACACTGGTAAAGCAGCACGGGAGGAAGGGCAGTGTGGCATTGCTATACACTTGTGAGGCAGCACGGGAGGAAGGGCAGTGTGACGGTGCTATACACTTGTGAGGCAGCACGGGAGGAAGGGCAGTGTGACGGTGCTATACACTGGTGAGGCAGCACGGGAGGAAGGGCAGTGTGACGGTGCTATACACTGGTGAGGCAGCACGGGAGGAAGGGCAGTGTGGACGGTGCTATACACTGGTGAGGCAGCACGGGAGGAAGGGCAGTGTGACGGTGCTATACACTGGTAAAGCAGCACGGGAGGAAGGGCAGTGTGACGGTGCTATACACTGGTTAAAGCAGCACGGGAGGAAGGGCAGTGTGACGGTGCTATACGCTGGTGAAGCAGCACGGGAGGAGGGGCAGTGTGACGGTGCTATACACTGGTAAAGCAGCACGGGAGGAAGGGCAGTGTGACGGTGCTATACACTGGTAAAGCAGCACGGGGAGGAAGGGCAGTTGTGACGGTGCTATACACTGGTAAAGCAGCACGGGAGGAAGGGCAGTGTGACGGTGCTATACATGGTAAAGCAGCACGGGAGGAAGGGCGAGTGTGACGGTGCTATACACTGGTAAAGCAGCACGGGAGGAAGGGCAGTGTGACGGTGCTATACACTGGTAATAAGCAGCACGGGAGGAAGGGCAGTGTGACGGTGCTATACACTGGTTAAAGCAGCACGGGAGGAAGGGCAGTGTGACGGTGCTATACACTGGTAAAGCAGCACGGGAGGAAGGGCAGTGTGACGGTGCTATACGCTGGTGAGGCAGCACGGGAGGAAGGGCAGTGTGACGGTGCTATACGCTGGTGAAGCAGCACGGGAGGAAGGGGAGTGTGACGGTGCTATACACTGGTAAAGCAGCACGGGAGGAAGGGCAGTGTGACGGTGCTATACACTGGTATAAGCAGCACGGGAGGAAGGGCAGTGTGACGGTGCTATACACTGGTAAAGCAGCACGGGAGGAAGGGCAGTGTGACGGTGCTATACACTGGTAAAGCAGCACGGGAGGAAGGGCAGTGCGACGGTGCTATACACTGGTAAAGCAGCACGGGAGGAAGGGCAGTGTGACGGTGCTATACGCTGGTGAGGCAGCACGGGAGGAAGGGCAGTGTGACGGTGCTATACGCTGGTGAGGCAGCACGGGAGGAATGGGGAGTGTGACGGTGCTATACACTGTAAAGCAGCACGGGAGGAAAGGGCAGTGTGACGGTGCTATACACTGGTAAAGCAGCACGGGAGGAAGGGCAGTGTGACGGTGCTATACACTGGTAAAGCAGCACGGGAGGAAGGGCAGTGTGGCGGTGCTATACACTGGTGAGGCAGCACGGGAGGAAGGGCAGTGTGACGGTGCTATACACTTGTGAGGCAGCACGGAAGGAAGGGCAGTGTGACGGTGCTATACACTGGTGAGGCAGCACGGGAGGAAGGGCAGTGTGACGGTGCTATACACTGGTGAGGCAGCACGGGAGGAAGGGCAGTGTGACGGTGCTATACACTGGTAAAGCAGCACGGGAGGAAGGGCAGTGTGACGGTGCTATACACTGGTAAAGCAGCACGGGAGGAAGGGCAGTGTGACGGTGCTATACGCTGGTGAAGCAGCACGGGAGGAGGGGCAGTGTGACGGTGCTATACACTGGTAAAGCAGCACGGGAGGAAGGGCAGTGTGACGGTGCTATACACTGTGTAAAGCAGCACGGGAGGAAGGGCAGTGTGACGGTGCTATACACTGGTAAAGCAGCACGGGAGGAAGGGCAGTGTGACGGTGCTATACACTGGTAAAGCAGCACGGGAGGAAGGGCAGTGTGACGGTGCTATACACTGGTAAAGCAGCACGGGAGGAAGGGCAGTGTGACGGTGCTATACACTGGTAAAGCAGCACGGGAGGAAGGGCAGTGTGACGGTGCTATACACTGGTAAAGCAGCACGGGAGGAAGGGCAGTGTGACGGTGCTATACGCTGGTGAGGCAGCACGGGAGGAAGGGCAGTGTGACGGTGCTATACGCTGGTGAGGCAGCACGGGAGGAAGGGGAGTGTGACGGTGCTATACACTGGTAAAGCAGCACGGGAGGAAGGGCAGTGTGACGGTGCTATACACTGGTAAAGCAGCACGGGAGGAAGGGCAGTGTGACGGTGCTATACACTGGTGAGGCAGCACGGGAGGAAGGGCAGTGTGACGGTGCTATACGCTGGTGAGGCAGCACGGGAGGAAGGGGAGTGTGACGGTGCTATACACTGGTAAAGCAGCACGGGAGGAAGGGCAGTGTGACGGTGCTATACACTGGTAAAGCAGCACGGGAGGAAGGGCAGTGTGACGGTGCTATACGCTGGTGAGGCAGCACGGGAGGAAGGGCAGTGTGACGGTGCTATACGCTGGTGAGGCAGCATGGGAGGAAGGGGAGTGTGACGGTGCTATACACTGGTAAAGCAGCACGGGAGGAAGGGCAGTGTGACGGTGCTATACACTGGTAAAGCAGCACGGGAGGAAGGGCAGTGTGACGGTGCTATACGCTGGTGAGGCAGCACGGGAGGAAGGGCAGTGTGACGGTGCTATACGCTGGTGAGGCAGCACGGGAGGAAGGGCAGTGTGGCGGTGCTATTACGCTGGTGAGGCAGCACGGGAGGAAGGGGCAGTGTGTGACGGTGCTATACGCTGGTGAGGCAGCACGGGAGGAAGGGCAGTGTGACGGTGCTATACGCTGGTGAGGCAGCACGGGAGGAAGGGCAGTGTGACGGTGCTATACGCTGGTGAGGCAGCACGGGAGGAAGGGCAGTGTGACGGTGCTATACGCTGGTGAGGCAGCACGGGAGGAAGGGCAGTGTGACGGTACTATACGCTGGTGAGGCAACACGGGGGAAGGGCAGTGTGTGGTGCTATACGCTGGTGAGGCAGCCGGGGGAAGGGCAGTGTGACGGTGCTATACGCTGGTGAGGCAAGCACGGGAGGAAGGGCAGTGTGACGGTGCTATACGCTGGTGAGGCAGCACGGGAGGAAGGACAGTGTGGCGGTGCTATACGCTGGTGAGGCAGCACGGGAGGAAGGGCAGTGTGACGGTGCTATACGCTGGTGAGGCAGCACGGGAGTAAGGGCAGTGTGACGGTGCTATACGCTGGTGAGGCAGCACGGGAGGAAGGGCAGTGTGACGGTGCTATACGCCGGTGAGGCAGCACGGGAGGAAGGGCAGTGTGACGGTGCTATACGCTGGTGAGGCAGCACGGGAGGAAGGGCAGGGAGGCGGCAGCGGTACACCAAATTAACATTTACTATTACTCTTAATCCCACAAAAGCGTACCGCCACAGGCCTCTCTCAGCCTGTACGCACGCGCAAGAGCGTAAATGTGTGCGCGCGCTCACACACACACACACACAGGGAGCA
The DNA here is from genome assembly GCF_026875155.1 of Cherax quadricarinatus. Classification (NCBI taxonomy): domain Eukaryota; kingdom Metazoa; phylum Arthropoda; class Malacostraca; order Decapoda; family Parastacidae; genus Cherax; species Cherax quadricarinatus. Next base: position 80,048,461 of record NC_069405.1, read on the forward strand.
GGGACACTACGTGTGCCACTAACCAAAATCTTCAACACATCCCTTGAAACTGGGCAACTACCAGAAGTATGGAAGAAGGCAAATGTAGTCCCCATCTTTAAGAAGGGAGACAGAAATGAAGCACTAAATTATAGACCAGTGTCACTGACATGTATAGTATGCAAAGTCTTGGAAAAGATTATCAGGAGGAGAGTGGTGGAGCACCTGGAGCGGTACAAGATTATAAACGACAGCCAGCACGGATTCATGTGATGAGGTATCACAGTGGGCGCCAGTGACGAGCGGGGTCCCACAAGGGTCAGTCCTGGGACCAGTGATATTCTTGATATATGTGAACGACATGACGGAAGGGATGAACTCAGAAGTTTGCAGATGACGTGAAGTTAATGAGGAGAATTAAATCAGACGCGGACCAGACAGATCTACAAAGAGACCTGGACAGGCTGGATGTGTGGTCCAGAAACTGGCTCCTAGAATTTAACCCCGCCAAATGCGAAGTCATGAAGATCGGAGGAGGTGGCCAAAGGCTGCAAACCTCACTCAAGGAGAAAGACCTAGGAGTGAGCATAATACCGAGTACATCGCCAGAAGCACACATTAACCAGATAACTGCTGCGGCATATGGGCGCTTGGCAAACCTGAGAATAGCGTCCCGGTACCTCAGTAAGGAATCGTTCAAGACTTTATACATTGTGTACGTCAGGCCCATACTGGAGTACGCAGCACCAGTTTGGAACCCACACCTGGTCAAACACGTCAAGAAATTAGAGAAAGTGCAAAGGTTTCCAACAAGGCTAGTTCCAGAGCTAAGGGGAATGTCCTATGAAGAAAGGTTAAGGGAAATCGGTCTGACAACACTGGAGGACAGGAGGGTCAGGGGAGACATGATAACGACATACAAAATACTGCGTGGAATAGACAAGGTGGAAAGAGACAGGATGTTCCAGAGATGAGACACAGAAACAAGGGGTCACAATTGGAAGCTGAAGACTCAGACGAGTCAGAGGGATGTTAGGAAGTATTTCTTCAGTCATAGAGTAGTTAAGAAGTGGAATAGTCTGGCAAGCGATGTAGTGGAGTAAATAACAAAAAGGCACAATACCGTGACTGGAACATTACACAAATAACCCGCACATAAAAGAGAGAAGCTAACGACGACGTTTCGGTCCGACTTGGACCATTGACAAAGTCAATGGTCCAAGTGGAGGCAGGAACTATACATAGTTTTAAGACGAGGTATGATAAAGCTCATGGAGCAGGGGGAGATAGGACCTAGTAGCGGTCGGTGAAGAGGCGGGGCCAGGAAAGGAGTCTCGACCCCTGCAACTACAATTAGGTGAGTACAATTAGATGAGTACACACACACACACACACACACACACGCACACGCGGCGGGCAGCCTTGAAGTAAGTTTAAGTATAGGTACACATAAGTACAATTATCTTACATTAACATATACAAAATAACCACAGATGAGTTGAATGATAACTCTGGGCCTTTCATGTTGCAATCAAGACATCAGGAGCTTGCAGTGTTGCAGAAACAGAGTAGGAAATACAAGCAGGTTCATTCTGGGGAAACGATCTCTTAATTCTGGAGAGTCGTTTCCCTGAATGGATCTGCCTTTATTTCCTACTCTATTTCTGCAACATTGCAAGCTCCTGATGTCTTGATTGCAACACGAGAGACCTAGAGCTATCATTCAACTCCTCTGTGGTTATTTTGCATATTTTATCGCTCGTTCGCGATAAAAGAGTCAAAGTGATTATATTTCCAATGCGATCCCTGTAATATCTTATTATTTAAAGTCTAGCTGTAAGTACAGTAGAAATCAGTCATGATTATAACCTTAACAGTTAATACAGCAAGAAACTCAGTGAAAATCAGTTACAGTATAATGATGCTGCTAACATCTCTCAGGAGGGCGAGCAGCCGTGATAATTATGCTAACATCTTCTAGGAGGACGAGCAGTCGTGATAATGATGCTGCTAACATCTTCTAGGAGGACGAGCAGTCGTGATAATGATGCTGCTAACATCTTCTAGGAGGACGAGCAGTCGTGATAATGATGCTGCTAACATCTTCTAGGAGGACTAGCAGTCGTGATAATGATGCTGCTAACATCTTCTAGGAGGACTAGCAGTCGTGATAATGATGCTGCTAACATCTTCTAGGAGGACGAGCAGCCGTGATAATGATGCTGCTAACATCTTCTAGGAGGACGAGCAGCCGTGATAATGATGCTGCTAACATCTTCTAGGAGGACGAGCAGTCGTGATAATGATGCTGCTAACATCTTCTAGGAGGACGAGCAGTCGTGATAATGATGCTGCTAACATCTTCTAGGAGGACGAGCAGTCGTGATAATGATGCTGCTAACATCTTCTAGGAGGACGAGCAGTCGTGATAATGATGCTAACATCTTCTAGGAGGACGAGCAGCCGTGATAATGATGCTGCTAACATCTTCTAGGAGGACGAGCAGCATTGATAATGATGCTGCTAACATCTTCTAGGAGGACGAGCAGTCGTGATAATGATGCTGCTAACATCTTCTAGGAGGACGAGCAGCCGTGATAATGATGCTGCTAACATCTTCTAGGAGGACGAGCAGCATTGATAATGATGCTGCTAACATCTTCTAGGAGGACGAGCAGTCGTGATAATGATGCTGCTAACATCTTCTAGGAGGACGAGCAGTCGTGATAATGATGCTGCTAACATCTTCTAGGAGGACGAGCAGCCGTGATAATGATGCTGCTAACATCATTCTCCTCCTGTTCTTCAAGTTTCTCCTTCATATGGACTGATGAAGCCACTGTGTGGCGAAACGTTTCCTCAATAAAGATACCCAAGAGCTGCATATGTGTCTAATTTATCAATATGAGTCCTGATTAAATTAGACACATATGCAACACTAGGAGTCCTCAGTTTGTTCTTCAACTCTGATTATCCTTGCTTAAGCCTCATCTAGATTATGCTGCGCAGTTTTGGTCACCGTATTACAGAATGGATATAAATGCTCTGGAAAACATACAAAGGAGGATGACAAAGTTGATCCCATGTATCCGAAATCTTCCCTATGAGGGTAGACGAGGGCCCTGAATCTGCACTCTTTAGAAAGGCGTAGAGTTAGGGGGGATATGATTGAGGTGTATAAATGGAAGACGGGAATAAATAAAGGGGATGTAAATAGCGTGCTAAAAATATCTAGCCTAGACAGGACTCGCAGCAGTGGTTTTAAGCTGGAAAAATTCAGATTCAGGAAGGATATAGGAAAGCACTGGCTTGGTAATAGAGTTGTGGATGAGTGGAACAAACTCCCGATACAGTTATAGAGGCCAAAATTTTGTGTAATTTTAAAGATAGGTTGGATAAATACATGAGTGGGTGCTGGTGGGTGTGAGTTGGACCTGACTAGCTTGTGCTACCTGGTCAGATGCCGTGCTCCTTCCTTAAGTGACTGTGACCTGACGTAACTAGGTTGGGTGCATTGGCTTAGGCCGTTAGGAGATTTGGACCTGCTTCTCATGGGCCAGTAGGCTTTCCGTAGTGTTCCTTCTTATGTTCTTATGAGGGCGAGCAGCCGTGATGCTGCTGCTAACATCTCCCAGGAGGGGGAGCAGCCATGATGATGCTGCTAACATCTCCCAGGAGGGGGAGCAGCCATGATGATGCTGCTAACATCTCCCAGGAGGGCGAGCAATCGTGATGATGATGCTAACATCTCCCAGGAGGGCGAGCAATCGTGATGATGATGCTAACATCTCCCAGGAGGGCGAGCAATCGTGATGATGATGCTAACATCTCCCAGGAGGGCGAGCAATCGTGATGATGATGATGCTAACATCTCCGAAGGTAGTGAAACTCTCGAAACTCTTCAAAGGTATATCAAAGGTATATCTCCCAGTAGGGCGAACAGCCGTGATGCTGCCGCAGTATCTGTATCCTCAATGGAAAAATCAACAACATCTTCACACTCACACCCTCATAAGAACCTCGCTTCCTTTTGTAACGTGAAATTCCAGCCTGAGTTGTGGATGAGTGGAGTGGTTGTGAGCGGCGGGTGAGGGAGAGTAACGGCCCACGCTGGAGGGGGATTACTTCACATTAACACAAAAGAAGAGCACTTGTTGGGCATTCATAGATTATGGTGGAATATAATCGCCCTTATGATTGCTCACTGCTGGGGCTATTTTTCCCTGCTGCTGAGAATGAAGGAACTTGAGCAGCCTGGGGCGACACCCCACCACCTGTTTTGCTGTCCCCCGGTGGTGAGCACCGTCCACCTGGCTTTTGTTCACCCCTTCTGCCAGACCCCGGGGGTGGTAACCACTACCGGTCTCTGCCCAGACCGCTGCTTGACAGCCTGCCAGGCTGTTCGTGCTGGCTGCACACATACCAACTTTTGTATCGCAAGAATTTTTTGCAATAACTCCCCAAGTTCTTTCTTAAACGACTCACGAAATTGTAATAACACGATTGTAAACAAGTCACAGAACAGTGGTTAACGCAGCCACGAGTTCAAACCTCACCCGTTCCCTGGCTCCCTTCTTAAAGACAAATGTGATCGTAATATTATTTATACAGAAAAGGAAATGTTAAAAAGTCACGGACATTTAAACTAATTTATTTATCTCAACATTTACTAAACTACTGTTTTTCATTGTTGTATATTACACAGTAGTTTTCGCTTTCTCAAGGGTCTATCTTCAGGGTGCACATTTAAAACCGATACCCCCAGAATTTTCCTGGAGTTAATCACTATATACTTCACGCACGCATTCCGTGGAACACAAATTGATTTTTAAATAGTTTAGGTATTTTGCTTGAATCAATATGTGCAGCAAAAATTCTGAGTACATTCTGGAAGTTTACACTGTCCTAAGTGGTTCTGTCAGTGGCCAACAATATTCCAGTGCGATAAGTGATTTAAAAGATATCATGTGATGAATGGTTTGAAATCAGGTTAAGTCACGTGTCTTACCACAAACACGGGGAAAATGTGATGAATGGTTTGAAAAACCGACAAGTTGAAGATTGAGACACTTATGCAGCATATGGGAATCTTTATTCAGGAAACGTTTCGCCACACAGTGGCTTCACCAGTCCAATACAAAGAGGAAGGCGTAAGGAGAGGAGGAGTATGAGGTAATCAGTCCCTCAGCCTGGAGTCGATGTGTTCAGTCCATCATCCTACAAGATTGATGGGACTGAACACATCGACTCCAGGCTGAGGGACTGATTACCTCATACTCCTCCTCCCCTTACGCCTTCCTCTTTGTATTGGACTGATGAAGCCACTGTGTGGCGAAACGTTTCCTGAATAAAGATTCCCATATGCTGCATAAGTGTCTCAATCTTCAAAAGATATCATAAACTGCATTTCTGTGTTTTCCTGGCAGTTTTTTTTTTTGGTTTCACGGGTGGGTTCTACAGATTAACATCTGTTATCCTACTTCGACTCACTTCGAGGTTCAGCCTTATGTGAAGTACACGATCACTTCCCAGGATGCGACCCTCTACAGTCGACTAACACCCAGGTACCTACTTACTGCTAGGTGAACAGGGGCAGCAGGTGTACAGAAACATGTTTAGCGTTTCCACCCATGTCGGGATCGAACCATGGAAACTCAATATGTGAGTTGAGTGCGTTGAACGATATTCATGCACAGTATGCAAGTGATCCCGTCAAACCAATATTTTCAATTTTATAAGGAAAACCTTTTATTTAAATATTCGTTATATAAACCGTTCGTTATAGCATACCCCACTGTATATTTATACCCAATTTGGGAGGTTAGCATGGGCCACCACTGTGACCACAAGTGCAAGTTTTTACAGATGAATCTCCCACTAGCGTGTCGTGCTGAACTCTAGCTAAAGCCCCCCAAAGCTCCCCGAGTTTTAGACTCATTGCCATTAGTTCTAACCCCAAAATTCCGGGTTTCTGTCTTCGCGTCTACGAAACATAAAAAAGAGAACGGGGGTTTTGTCTGTTCTTGTGCAAACAAACTTTTCTTGATTTTTTACTTTGTTCAAACAGAAACAGTAAATAGTTTAAAGATAACACGTGAAAGTTTTTTTCCCCCGGGGCAAGAATCACCCATGACTTCCCCAGGGATAATACTCACCCAGCCCTTCCCTAGGGCACAGAGTTTCCCCCAAGACTTCCCCGGGCAAAATACTCACCCATGACCTTCCCCAAGCACAGAGCTAACCAGATTTCCCCCCAGGTCTAATACCACCATGACCTTTCCCCAGGGCCAGAAAATCCATGACTTCCCCGGGCATAATATCCCCATGACCCCCCCCAGGGCACAGAGCCACCAGATTTTCCCCGGGGTTTAAATACTCACCCATCCCTTCCCCAAGGCACAGAGCCATCCATGATTTTCCCCAGGTCATAATACCCCCATGCCTTCCCCAGGGCACAAAAACTCACCTGATTCCCCAGGGTATAAAACTCACCCATGACTTCCCGGGGCACAGTACCATCCAGATTCTTCTCCAGGGACAATACCCCCCCTGACTTTTTCCCGGGGCACGAACTACTATGACTTCCCCCGGGATAATACTTCCCCATGATTTTTCCCCAGGGCACATACTCACCCGTGTCTTCCCGGGGGCAAAATACTCACCCATGACTTTTCCCCAGGGCACGTACTCCCCCAGATTCCCCGGGGCACAATACGCACTCATGATCTTCCCCAGGGCAAATACTCATCCGGGGACTCCCCCCCGGACACAGTACTCAAAAGATCCTCCCCAGGGGCACAATACTCCCCCTGATTTTCCCCCAGGGCCGTATTCACCGGATTTTCCCCCAGGCCAATACTCACCCATGACTCTTACCAGGGCACATTCTATCCTATCTTCCCCGGGCACAGTACTCACCCATGACTACCCCAGGACCAGATCATCCACGATTCTTCCCCATGGATAAAAAACTCCCCAAATACTTTTTCCCCAGGGCACAGAAACCACCTATACTTTCCCTCAGAGCACAGTACTCAGCCATGATTTCCCCCAGGACACATATTACACGGGCCTTCCTTTTGGGCACAGTTTCACCCATGCTTCTCGGGGAAAGGGGACTCACCCAGGGCCCTTTTTCCCCGGGGCAGAGTATCACCCATACTCTTTCCACAGGAACAGTACTCCCCCCTGACAATTCCCTAGGGCCAGTACTCACCCATGACTTCCCCAGGGCAAGTACTACCCCATACTTCCCCGGGGAACAGTACTCACCCAGTTCCCCCTGGGGCACAGTACCCCACCCATGACTCCTCTAGGCAGGGGTGTCCCCCATGATTCCCAGGGCACGTACCCCCCATACTCTCCAAAAGGAACAGTATCACCCATGACTCTTCCTAGGAAGGTACTCACCCAATCTTCCCTAGGACAGAGTACCCCCCAGACCCTCCCCAGAACAGACCCCCAGGACTTCTCTGGGGCACAGAAACTCACCCATGACTTCCCCCCGGCACAGTATTACCCATGACTTCCCGGGGGAACAGTACTCCCCCATATGTTCCCTAGGGCACATACACACCCAGTTTCTTCCCCAGGCACAGTATTCACCCCTGATCTCTTCCTCGGGGCGCGTACCACCCTGATCTCTTCCCCTCAGTGCACGATCAACAGTGATCTTTTCCCCCGGGGGAAATGTACTCACCCTGTTTTTCCCCCAGGACTTTACTCCCCATATTTCCCCCCCAGGGCACGACTCACCCATGATTTTCTCCTCAGGGACAGTATTCCCCCAAGATTTTTTCCCCAGGGCACATACTCCCCAAGATTTCTTCCCAGACACAGACTCTCCAAAATTTTCCCGGGGCACAGTACTCGCCAAAGATTTTTTCCCCAGGGCCAGTACTCCCCGAAGTTTCTGCCCCGGGCAAGTACTTTCCAGACTTCCCAGGGCACAGTATTTCCCCTGACTTTTCCCCAGGCACAAACTCCCCATGACTTTTCCCCCGGGCACAGGACTCCCCCATGACTCTTCCCCACGCACAGTATCACACAGGGTTTTTTCCCCCTAGGGCACGTCCACCCATAACTCTCCTAGGGAAACGGTATCCCCCATGATTTTTCCCCAGGCACAGAAACTCATCCAAGGGAACAGTCCACCCTGACTTTCCCTGGGGCAAAGTGTCCCCCTTTTGACTTCCCCAGGGAAGAACTCACCCATGACTCTTCCAGGGCACAGACTCACCCATGCCCTTTCCCCCCAGGGACGTGCTCACCCATGACTTTCCCAGGGAACGTACTCACCCATATTTCCCCCTGGGGCCAGTACCACCCACACTCTTCCCCAGACACGTACTCACCCATACTCTTCCCAGGGCCAGGGCTCCCCTTTTCTCTTCCCCAAGGATAGGACACCCTTTATTCTTCCCCAGGGCACAGTCTCACCCCTATCTCTTCCTCATGCACATCCTAAACCCCTGTTCTCTTCCCCAGGGCGGGGTACTCACCCCTGATCTCTTCCCCAGGGCACAGACTCACCCTGATCTCTTCCCTCAGGGCACAGTACAACCATGTTTTATTGCCCGGGGCACAGTACTCACCGATGTTTTCTTCCCCAGGGCACGACTCACCCATGATTTCTTCCCGGGGAAAATACCACCTGAATTATTCCCCATGGCACAGCCCACCCAAGATTCCCCCCGGGAACAGATCACCCAAAAATTTTTTTCTCAGGGACAGTACCACCCAAGATTTCTTCCCAGGGACATTTTACCCCCCATAATTTTTTCCCCGGGCACGTACCCCCCCTGATTTCTTCCCCGGGGGACATACTCACCCCTGATTTTTTCCCCCCGGGCACAGTACTCACCCCTGATCTTCCTCGGGCACAGTACTCACCCATGATTTCTTCCCCCGGGCACATTTACTCACCCAAGTTTCTTCACCAGGCACAGTACTTGCCCCTGTTTTCTTCCCCAGAGCACAGTCTACCCCTTATTTCTTCCCCACGGCCAGTACTCACCGATCATTCTTCCCGGGGGCCGTATCACCCCGATTTCTTCCCCAGGGAACAGTATTTCCCCCCTGATTTTTTCCCAGGGTCAGTACTCACCCCTGATTTTTTCCCCCCGGGCACAGCTACCCCCGGGATTTTTTCCCCCCGGGGCACAGTACCACCCCTGATTTTCCCCCGGGCACAGTATCACCCTGATTTTCTTCCCCAGGGCACAGTACTCACCCCGATTTCTTCCCCAAGCACAGTCCCCCACCCCTGATTTCTTCCACGGGGCACAATCACCCCTTTTTTCCCCCCAGGGCACAGTACTCACCCCTATTTTTTCCCGGGCACAGTACTTCCCCCGATTTTTTCCCGGGCACAGTACTCCCCCCATTTTTTCTTCCCCAGGGCACAGTACTCCCCCCTGATTTCCCCCCGCCGTACTCACCCTGTTTCTTCCCCGGGGCACAGACTCACCCCTGATTTCCCCCCCAGGCACAGAAACTCACCCCTTTTTTTTTCCCCCAGGGCCAGTACTCACCCTTGATTTTTTCCCCCAAGACAGTACCCCCCATGTTTTCCTTCCCCCCATTCACAGTACCACCCCTGATTTTTTCCCCCGGACAGTACCCCCCCGATTTCTTCCCTGGGACACAGTACTCACCCCGATTTCCTCCCCAGGGCACAGTACTCACCCTGATTTTTTCCCCGGGGCACAGTGCTCCCCCCTGATTTTTCCCCGGCACAGAACTCCCCCCTGATTTCTTCCCAGGGCACAGTACTCACCCCTGATTTCTTCCCCAGGCACATATTCACCCCGGATTTTTTCCCCCAGGGCACGTATTCCCCCCTGATCTCTTCCTCAGGGCCAGTATAAACCCCCTATCTCTTCCCAGGCACAGTACTCCCCCTGATTTCTTTCTCGGGCACAGTACCCCCCCTGATTTCTTCCACAGGGCACAGTACTCACCCCTGTTTCTTCCCCCAGGGCACAGTACTCCCCCCTGATCTCTTCCTCAGTGACATACTCACCCCTGTTTCTTTTCGGGCACAGTCTCCCCCTGATTTTTTCCACGGGGACAGTACTAAACCCCCTGATTTTTTCCCCCAGGGCATAGTACTCCCCCCCTGATTTTTTTCCCAGGGCCAGTACTCACCCCTGATTTCTTCCCCTGATACGTACTCCCCCCCTGATTTCCCCCAGGGCACAGACTCCCCCTGATTTCTTCCCCGGGCACAGTACCACCCCTGATTTCTTCCCCGGGCACAGTACTCCCCCCTGATTTTCTTCCCCAGGGCACAAAAATTTTCCCGATTTTTTCCAGGGCACATACTCACCCAGTACTCATCAGGGCCCTTAAATTAAGCCATCCCCCAACAACAAAAAACCTTTTTCATGGACTTCTGGGTGAGTTAAGCAATGTTTGCCCCTTCCAGGACCCAAAAAATCACTTTGACAGTAAATATGGAAAGTTTTCAACCTTTTTAGATGCGACGAAAAAACAGGCAAAAGGGGGGGGTTGGCCTTAGTCAAAGAGCCCTTATCTGCACAGATTGCTAACACCACAAATGAGGTATTTAAAATTCTATAAATAAAGATCGAAACCAAAAACCCCTATCAGGGGTTGTATAAAACCCACCAGATGAACCTCACAAGGGTTTCAAGGAACAGCTACTAAAAATTGATTATGTTGGAAAAACCTTCCAGCCCCTTCCCCAACCTTTACTGCTTGTGATTTAACCAAAGGGCATACAAAAGGGAAAAGTAGCAAATAATGTTATAGCTGAAAAAATCCCCGGGGGTACGCAGATGAAAGGCACACACACAGAGTACAAGTCTCTGCAACAAAACACCTTTAAGCCACAAAGGGACCCAACAAGACTAGAAAAAACATTTGCCCCTTTACTTCACAAATAATGAGGACCTGAAAAGAGACATAAGAATTAAAAAAAATTTAATTCCAACAAAATCAAATCGAATCCAGACGTACATGCATAGGGGGCCTGACACAATCATGTAACCCGTGAAGGTGTCTTCACAAAAAACAACTTCAACAACAAGAACTCAAATGGGGCCAGGTAAAACCCTGTCCCAAACGAAAATGTTGGGGAAAATTCTTAAATGACAGGATCCAAACCCTGCCTTGAAAACAACTTCCCCGGTAGCCCAAGATGTTCTAGGGGATATTCCCCCAAGAAAGAAGAAGAGAGGATAAACTGGAGAAAAAAGTGCTCCTCTACAGAAGGGGGGGGGCGATGAAGAGTCACTGAGTCCCCAGGGTGCTAGAATATCTGATACACGAAAAAAAAAAAGGCGCTAACCAGTGAGGTGGGAAAATATCGAACTTTAAACTAAATGCCCCTTTCGGAACCCGGGGAGCAGAGGAGCTTAAAGCATAGTGAAATTTAAAGAAAAACAAAATATTTCTTTTCATATCAAAAAAAAAGGCAAAACCCCATCTAGATCGGGGGCCCTTACTCAGACAGGTGGGGCTTGCACAGACGACAAGAAGGGAAAAAAGTGAAATATTTAAACCAGTACCCTTTTGTTTATGAACCACTAATCGGGCTGAGGAACGACGACCCAAATGATTTTTCATGAATGAGCCCAATGCTCCCTAAAATGTATGCCAGAAAATTTTCCCAATTACCCTAACTCCGATAGATTTTTGAAAAAGCCCCTTGACAACATGCCTAGCACTCGCCCCGGGGCCCCGACCGTGGAAATCTGTTTTCATTAAAAAACTGCAAGAAACCCCTCTGTTGCCTAAGACACATGGGAGGGCTTGGACATGGGGAAATTCCCCAGTCACTTAAAACAACGGATATAGCCCCCCTCCTAAAGGTGGCGCAAAGCATAGCTAAGACTATGACCCTACTCTACGCCCCCACATAAAAACTTTGAAAGATGTAAGAAGCATGTTGCAAATCACCTAGATTTTCCCCAAAAAATGCACAATCCAGGGCAAATGGGTTCATGGGGAGGGCGCTCCTGCCTCTACAACTACTGGTCACTAGACATGGCCTTGGATGCACTGGAAAAAATCAAATGCAGTGTAAATACACAGACTTTGCAAAAACATTTGACAAAAGCGTCATGGCGAAAAGCCCAAAAAAAACGTGCTAAAGGAATAACTGGGAAAATGGGGGGGATGGATCTTCAAATTCCTAACAAAAACGAACACAAGATATGGTCAACAGAGTTAAATCGGGGGCTGCCCTATGAAGAGCTCTGTTCCCCAAGGCACAGTACTCCCCCCACTTATTCGTTATCCTCAATCAGACATAAACGAAAATAAACCAACACCGACTCCTTTGCGGATGATAATAGGATCTGATGGGCTGTCATCTGCGAGGCGGGGTTAAAACCCCAAGAAAATATAAACAAAGTTTTTCCAGTGGGAACGGTAAAACAATATGATGTCAAAGAGGACAAATTCAACTCCGTTTGGAAAACTGGAGATAAAATAGAAAAAAGTATATACTGAATCCGGCCAACAATAGAGCGGAAAAAAAAGTAAAGGGGCCGGGGGTATAACGTCTGAGGGTTCATTTTAAGGATCACAAAGGCACGATCGACGTGCAAAGAAAATATAGGGTGGATAATGAGAACTTTCAAAAACAAGATGCCAAACCCCTTTACCTTTTTAAATCACTTGTTCTCTCAGGCTGGGTACTGTGTCATTAAATTCCCTTCAAACGTGAAATCGCAGGCTAGAGAGTGTACAAGATCCTTTCTGCCGTATAAGTTTTTTCAAGCCCTTAACTACGGGAACGCTTGGAACATTGACTTGTACCGTTGGAACGCAGGAGGGAGAGATATATCATCATTACACTTTTAAAAACTTGGGAAGGGAAGGTCCCCCAAAACTGCACACAGAAATCCTCCTACGAAGTAAAAGACTGGGCAGGCGATGCAAAATGCCCCCATTAAAAGTAGGGGCGCCATGGGACACTAAGGGAAAACAAAAATGTCCGGGGCCCAAAAAGTTCACACCTCCCCCAAACATTAGGGGGAATTTCCAAAAAACCCTTTGGGTGCCTTCAAGAGAGAGCTGGGCAGAACCCAAAATCGTGCCGGATAGCCGGGTGTGGGTCGTACGTTGGGGCGGGGTGCGGCCCCCGTAAACCTAGCTGTCAGGCCCCGATCCCTCGGGGGGCCGGGTTGGCCCAGCCGCGGGGGCGTTGATCCCCAAAACCCCAGGTAACCAGGGAACCCCGATTTCTTTCCAGGGCACGTATTACCCCATTTCTTCCCCGGGCACAGTACTTGCCCCCGATTTTTTTTCCATTGTATGAAAGGTTTGAAAAACCGACAAATTGAAAATTGAACCTTATGCAGCATAGGGAATCTTATTCAGGAAACTTTCGCCCACAGTGGCTTAAAGTCCAATACAAAGAGGAAGGGAAGGAAGAGGAGTATGAGGTTTAAACAGTCCCTCACCTGGAGGAGTTTCATCCGGGTCTGCGGCCTTGTCTGGGGCCCGGGTCGCGGGCCTGATTGGGACCGGGTCGGCGGCCTGATCTGGCCGGGGCGGCGGCCCATCTGGGACCAGGTCGGCGGCCTGATTTGAAACCGAGTCCCGTAGCCTAAAGGGCCGGGTCGCGACCCGTTGGGACCCGGGCTGCAGCCTGCGCGACCCGGGGCTGCCGCTTGGTCGGGACCGGGTGCGGCCTGGTCTGGGACCGGGCGAGGCTTGATTTGGGACGGGTTGCGGCCCGAAACTGGGACCCGGGCTGCTTCCTGGGCTGGGACCTGGGCGAGGCTTGATCTGGGACTGGGTTGGGGCCTATCTGGGGCCGTGTCGCGGCCTGATCTGGGACCGGGGGTGCGACCCGACCCGGGACCGGGGCTGTACCTGATTGGGACCGGGGCGCGCTTTATTGGACCCGGGTCTGCGGCCGATCTGGGACCGTGTTTCGGCCTGTTGTAGGGCCCAGTCTGCGGCTGGCTGGGACCCGGGGGTGCGGCCGGGGTGGGGTTGTGTCTGGGCTTGTCTGGGACCGGGTCTCTGCCTGACTGGGACCGGGTCTGTAGCTTGATTTGGGGCGGGTCTGCAGCTGATCTGGGGCTGGGTCGTATGACTGGGGCCGGGTTTACGGGGTTTTTGGGGGCCGGGGCGTACCCCGTTGGGGCCGGGGCTGCGGCCCCCCGGCGGGGGCCGGGGCTGCGGCCCGGTCTGGGACCGGGTCGTTGTTTTTAGAAAAATCACATTTTTTTTTTTTTTTAGGTCCTCGTTCCCCTTTCTCTCCCATCTTTTCCTCCCCCCCCCTTCCCCTTCCCCTTCCCACTTCCTCCTCTTTTACCCCTTTATCCCTGCAACTACGCTTTCTTGTATGATAAATCGCTGTGACACGGCCCGGGTTGTGTGTCTGGGGGAGTGATTAGGGTGACACGGTCATTCATCACGCGTTGCTCACTTTCCCCGGGGGGGGAGTTGAGGGTGACCTGTGTCATTCATCCAAAACTGCTTGCTACACTTACCCAGGGGGGGGAGTTGAGGTGCCTGTGTATTACACAGCTGCTTTCTACACTTACCCAGGGGAGGGAGTTGAGGGTGACACTGTGTCATTCATCACAGCTGCTTGCTACACTTACCCAGGGGAGGGAGTTGAGGGTGACACTGTGTCATTCATCACAGCTGCTTGCTACACTTACCCAGGGGAGGGAGTTGAGGGTGACACTGTGTCATTCAACACAGCTGCTTGCCACTTACCCAGGGGGGGGAGTTGAGGGTGACACTGTTCTTTATCACAGCGCTTGCTACACTTACCCCGGGGAGGGGTTTTTGGGGGGACCGTGATTCATCCAGCCTTTTCTACACTTTCCCAGGGGAGGGAGTTGAGGGGGGACCTGTGTATTCATACAGCGCTTGACACTTACCCCGGGGAGGGAGTTGAGGGGGACACTGTGTCTTCATCCGGGGCTTGCTCAATTACCCAGGGGGGGAGTTTTAGGGGGACACTGTGTCATTCCACAGCTGCTTGCACATTTTCCCAGGGGGGGAGTTGAGGGGAACTGTGTCAATATCACAGCGCTTGCACATTTCCCGGGGGGGGAGTTGAGGGTGAAATGTGTCATTTATCACAGGCTTGTCACTTTCCAGGGGGGGAGTGAGGGGGACACTGTGCATTCATCACAGCTGTTGCTACACTTGCCCGGGGGGGGGTTAGGGTGACACTGTGTCATTCATCACAGTGCTTTTTACATTACCCGGGGGGGGAGTTGAGGGTGACACGGTGCATTTATCACAGCTCTTGTACACTACCCAGGGGAGGGAGTTAGGGTGCACTTGTCATTCATCACAGTCTTGCTAACTTGCCCAGGGGGGGGGAGTTGAAAGGGGACACTGTGTCATTTTATCCCTGCTTCTACATTAACCCGGGGGGGGAGTTGAGGGTGACACTTTTCATTCATCAAGTGCTTGCTACACTTACCCCGGGGGGGGATTAGGGGCCTGTGTCATTCTCAAAGCGCTTGTACACTTGCCCAGGGGAGGGAGTTGAGGGTGACACTGTGCATTCATCCGCTGCTTTACACTTTCCCCGGGGGGGAGGGGAGGGTGAATGTGTCATTCATCACAGCTGCTTGGACACTTACCAGGGAGGGGGTTGAGGGGGCACTGTGTCATTCATCACAGTCTTGCTAAATTACCCAGGGGGGAGTTGAGGGTGAACTGTGTCATTATCACAGCTCTTGTAACTTACCCCGGGGGGAGTTGAGGGTGACCTGTGTCATTACACACTCTTGCTACACTTACCCCGGGGGGATTGAGGGTGACACTGTGTCATTCAAAACAGCTGCTTGTAAACCCTTTCCCCGGGGGGGGAGTTGGGGGAACTGTGCATTTCACAGTGCTTGCTACACTTTGGGGAGGGGGTTGGGGTGACACGTGCATTCACACACTGCTTGCTACACTTCCCAGGGGGGGGGAGTTGAGGGGGACACTGGCATTCAAACAGTGCTTTCACACTTTCCCAGGGGGGGGATTGAGGGGGACCTGTGCATTCTCCGCGCTTGCCCACACTTTCCCAGGGGGGGGGAGTTTAGGTGACACTGTGTCACATAAAGCTGCTTGTACACTTGCCCCAGGGGGGGGAGTTGAGGGTCCTGTGAAAACATCACAGGCTTGCTAACTTTCCCCCGGGAGGGAGTTGAGGGGAATTAAAAAAGAGAAAGAGAGTGTACTGTTTTTCCCTTTCTAGGGGGTTCCTGGGGGGTATTTTCCCAGGGGCACCGCCCCCTTTGGCCCCGGGCCCCTGACCCCCTCGAGTGGTCAGCCAGGCAGTTTCTTTTTTGGCCCCACGTAAACCAACGTACGAACCACATCCCGGTGGTAGGTACTGACTTAAGTCCTGTCCGTTCCCTCTTTAAAACAGCCAGGGGTCTGTTTGGTAATCCCCTTTGTACGCGGTGGCAGTTGAACAAATCTTGGGCCCCGACATTACTGTTTTCTCTTTGCGTACTATAGCGCTGGAAGTGCCCCCCAGCTCAAATGACGATATTTAAAAAAAAAAAGTATTTTTGGATCTGTGAGAGTGAAGAGAAAGTGGAGATATACACACCCACGTGTAAAAAAAAACACAAAAAAAATAACTTTTTTGGGGAAATTACAAGACCAGGAAATGACTCACGAAAAGTAAAATACATAATTTTACAAAACCAGGGAAAAGGGTGGAGTTTGAACCAAAGGCGAGTTGTCGTAAAATTCCAGGTGAGTTGTTAACGCATTTGGCCAGGAGTTCTGGATCAAAACAGGTTTTAACCCACCGGGGCCCTGGTTTTTACCAGAAATGCGGTGACCCCGCGTTAAAGTTTATGTGAAAACACACTACGGTAAACATAAAACAAGACAGGGGGAAAAATTTTAAAAATGTTTGTTTAAGAAGAAATGTACGAGAAAAAGCCAACAAAGAAATTTCAACACAAACAATACGACCTCCCACCTCCCCCTATGGACGTCCGACCAAAGCGACTCCCGGACCTATGCGACGTCCCACCAAAGCGACGTCCGCCTATGCGACGTCCGACCCCAGCGACCTCCGACCTATGCGACCTCCGACCTATGCGACCTCCGACCTATGCGACCTCCGACCTATGCGACCTCCGACCTATGCGACCTCCGACCTATGCGACCTCCGACCTATGCGACGTCCGACCTATGCGACGTCCGACCTATGCGACCTCCGACCTATGCGACCTCCGACCTATGCGACTTCCGACCTATACGACTTCCGACCTATACGACTTCCGACCTATGCGACGTCCGACCTATGCGACGTCCGACCTATGCGACGTCCGACCTATGCGACGTCCGACCTATGCGACGTCCGACCTATGCGACGTCCGACCTATACGACTTCCGACCTATACGACTTCCGACCTATGCGACTTACCTCCACCCGCACATACGACCTTTTCATTGTACATAAATGGTATACAATACCGACAAGATGAAAAATTAGACACATGTTCAACATCTGGGTATCTTCATCAGTCCCTCAACCAAGGCTAAGGGACTGATTACCTTATATTTTGTATATAATTCTTCACATAATGTCTTCGTGTTGCAGTGATAAAGCCATTAATTGAAGACGATCAGGGGTCTGTTGTTAATCCCTCATATGTAAAATGGGAGGACGATGAAAAGTCTTGGTCCCCTCACACTTATTGTGAATTTTATAGCTGTTGTCTTGCAGCATCTGCGAAGCCTCTTATTCTCAGTAATTTGCGTGTGCAGATTTGAGACCAATCCTTGCAAACTTTCCCAGGTGTAGATTATAATATATGTGTCTCGCCTATGTTCCAAGGAGTACAGATCGAGGGACTTCAAAAGTTCCCAGTAAGTTTATTTAGGTAAAGGTACACGTAAGAACAGTTATCATACATAGTGTAAATTACCTAGGATGACTTTTTTAGGGGGTTATCCTGGGTAATTTACTACATGTATGTTAATCGTACTGATGTGTACCTATACCGAAATAAACTTACTTAGTTACGAATGTTTGCGGGGTAGTTTTTAGTTTAATATGTTTATTATGCAGCCCATACCCATCCTGTGGGTGGTAGTTAAAAGATTAGAGGTACATAATGGGTCCAGGGACTGGACCCCAAAGTTTTGATAGTTGTGTAAGTTACAAAGGTAATTATCTCAGTATATTCTCCAGGTGGATAACTATTGCCGTCAGAGTCGAAATTACCCGAGTCGAAGCAAAGAATCTATAACAATTATATTAGTTACAGCTGACAAAAAACTTAAGTGCAGTGAACGGTAAACTGTTTTTAAACGCCTTAAAAATAATGCGTAACTTAGTATATCGCTCAGACGAGGATGACATTACCTGCGCAGGGATGAGTTTTTCCTAATGCGACATTTTATTGTAGCTACGTTTCGCTCTCCTGGAAACACCTTCCCATATCGTACATGAATGGTACACAATACCGACAACATGAAGAATCATACACATGTACATCTGGGTATGTTTATTTGTAGACGTTTCGCCATCCAGTGGCTTTATCAATACAGTACAAAGACATGTCTTCATATAATATCCTTGTATTGATAAAGCCACTGGATGGCGAAACGTCTACAATGAAGATACCCAGATGTTGCACATGTGTGTAATTCTTCAGCGCCAGATATCCCCTGGGACACGACCCACAAGTCACCAGGCGCCAAATATCTACTATACAGTATTTGCTAATTGTATTTGTGAATTGTTTTAGGCTCATGGTGGTGAAGGGGCAGCGTGACGGTGGTGAAGGTCAGTGTGACAGTGAAGGGCAGTGTGATGGTAGTGAAAGGCAGTGTGACGGCGGTAAGAAGTATGATGGTGGTGAAGAGTCCGTGTGACGGTGAAGGGGTCAATGTGACGGCAGTGAAGGGGTAGTGTGACGGTGAAAGGGTAGTGTGACGGTAGTGAAGGGCAGTGTATCACAAGAACTGGTTGAGCACGTCCCACTTACCCGAGGGCCACAGTAAACATACTTCCCGCCAAGATGACATCTCCCGCCAGTCTGCTTGGCGCGCAATCCCTCACCTTATCTCTTCCCGCCAAAACCTGCCCCATGTGCATGTCACTTGTCTAAAGTGTTTATATTTTGTGTTTCTATAAGAATATAAGAAGACACCCACATATCCTCATTTGTCAAACCTATTTTTAAAACTATCCAAACTATTTTTCTTGAGCGACGTTGCTTGTTAGTTTGTTCCATTCATCCACACTTCTGTTGTAACGTCACGTCTTTCCTATATCCACTCTAATTCCAAATTTATCCATTGCTGCTAATAATGACCAGGAATGAGTAAAATCCTAAAAGTCTGTGATCAGCAACCCGGTAAATGATAGCAAGGTAGAAAATGCACAAATATTTTTTACTCCAGAAAAAGGCTGCGCAGACCAGCTAACTGATGGTACAAATCCCATAGATTTCGAAAAAAAACTGGATGACATGCCCACTCAGCACCTGGACCAGATTCATGGAATCCCTTATTTAAAGAAGTGCAAAGTACTACCAGCACGAGCCCTCAGTATTCTTTGGAGAAAGAGCTTAAATCCAGGTGAAATACCGGAGGCCTTAAAGAGTGCAGACATAGCTCCTTTGCACAAGGAAGGTAGTAGAGCACTAGCTAAAAATTACAGACCAGTAGCCCTAACCTCTCACATCATAAAAATCTTCGAAAGAGTGATGAGACGGCAGATTACAAATTTCATGGAGCAGCACAACCAACATAACCAGAACCAGCATGGTTTTACAGCAGGACGATCATTTCTGTCACAGCTGCTGAACCATTATGACAGAATTACGGAAGCATAGCATAATTAAGTAATTCAATATTATATAATTATTTAGTAAAATTCAAAGAGTCTTAAGAATATAAGAGTTAGAAGTAACTAGCGACAAAATCGGAAGAAGATACTCGGATAAACTAAATAAAAGAACCCTGATAATGTAGGTGGACAATAATCTAAAGCCTCTATAATTCTGTCATAATAATCTGGTATTTGGGACAAGCATGGTGGAGTGAACACGTCGACTTCAGGCTCAGGAACTAATTACCTCAAAATCCTCCTCATTTCCCACCTTTTCTCTGTGTACTGACTTGAAGAAGCCATTGGCTGGCGAAACGTTTTCACAGAAACGATTCCCAAAATGTTGCACAAGTTCTCCTTCAACTTGTTTCTTTTTGTAAACATTTACGTCACGTGATATTCGTGTTCTACATCATGTTAACCTGGCTTGTGCTGGCCGCAGTTTTTTCATAAAATTTACAATTTGTCATCTCGCTGCCTCTCAGAGATTTTTATGACTTGCTAATGGTTACTGGACTGTAATTTTTTCCTGCTCTCTACTGTCTCCTTTGTACAGAGAAGTTATGTCTACACAAACCATGCCACGGCTGGGGTTAGAACCCGCGATCAATCATAAAACTCCAGACCGACGCGTTAACCACTGGGTCAACTGGCCACAGTAAGATTAATCCAACTAGGTATATTTCTACACCATAGGAAGGTTAGCACAGGCACCACTGTGACCACAAATGCAAGTTTTTACAGACGAATCTCCAGATAGCGTGGCCGTGATGAACTCTAGCTCAAGTCCCCTCAAAGCCGTCATCATGACTCACTAAATCGTAATGACACGATTGCAAACAAACCATACCACGGGTGGGGTTAGAACCCGCGATCAGTCATAAAACGCCAGACCGACGCGTTAGCGTATGCTTTGTTTGCAATCGTGTCATTATGATTTCGTGAGTCGAGTTGTGTTTACACTTTTTTAAAACCTTAGAGATTTCGCCTGAATCTAAACCCTTTCTCCATATTATACAAAGAAGATGGTAGTTGTATTTTGTTCTTATTTATAGAGAGCCATAAATTACGCCCAGGTGCTGCTCCTGTGGACATGTTTCTACTTTTCTAAATCTGAGAGACTTGCGTTTGTGTGTGACGTGTGACTTGCAGGAAGGACAGATAATGGAAAAAACTATCTGGATCCTTGACTGTCTTGTCGTTTAGTAAATTACTGAACATTGAGTCACAACTGCTCATTCAAAATTTTGTTAATTTTTCTTCATCATTGTATGAATATCCTGTAAGTAATAGGCAAATATATATATATATATATATATATATATATATATATATATATATATATATATATATATATATATATATATATAATATATATATATATACATATATATATATATATATACATAATGTATATATCATATATATATAATATATATATATGATATATATATATATAATATATATAGATATATATATATATATATATATTAAGTATAAGCAAATATCACAAACCAAGTGATACAGGATGCAAAACAACCACGGAGGGAGTAGAATGATAGCTCTAGGCCTTTCGTGTTGCAATCAGCACGTCATCAGGAGCTTGCAAAATTGCAGAAAAGAGGAGGATGTCAAGCAAATAACGTTCCCATAGAGCTTAAATTGTAATAAATAACTATCAGGGAATAAACAGAAGGGTGGAATAGGGGATCTAACCGCAGTTTGTAAATTGTCAGTCCGACGCTCTACCGTCTAAATATTTAGGTATATTTCTGTTGTTTTTGTGAACAGCGATATTTTCTTCCTATTACATTTTTTTTCCGTCTGGTAGAAATGTTTTATTTTGTGCACTGTATTAGTTATCTCTTTCTTAAGAATATTTCCCCTTTGATGCGATATATTTGTGTACGTTATCTTGCGATATCTGTCCTCCTCTCAGGCACTCTCACCACAACGTATTTTATACTGACGTTGCAAATTTATGTATTTTGCTCGCATCAGTGTGGTTTTTATCAATTCTCTGATTGTTAGTTTTATTTACCAAACATCATTTGACTATTTCTTTGGGTCTCTGTGTATTTATATTTTTGTAATACTCAGAAAAGGTGATCGGAGTGTACATTATTTGAGATTATGTCTCTGATCGTGTACGTTTAAGATTCCAGGTGATACCACTGGTTCTCCCACATCCGTCCTCCAGATTTCGTTAGTGGGACGATGTAAGTGAGGGCAGTCCTCCTGGCTTCTTCCAAAGAAGACCTGACCTTGTATGGGCCAATACCTGCCAGGATCTGTAGTGTATGGGCCAGTACCTGCCGGGATCTGCAGTGTATTGGCCAGTACCTGCCAAGATCTGCAGTGTATGGGCCAGTACCTGCCAGGATCTGCAGTGTATTGGCCAGTACCTGCCAGGATATACCTTGTATGGGCCAGGACCTGCCTTGTATGGGCCAGTACCTGCCAGGATCTGCAGTGTATGGGCCAGTACCTGCCAGAATATACCTTGTATGGGCCGGGACCTGCCTTGTATGGGTCAGTACCTGCCAAGATCTGCAGTGTATTGGCCAGTACCTGCCAGGATCTGCAATGTATGGGCCAGTAACTGCCAGGATCTACCTTGTATGGGCCAGTACCTGCAAGGATATACCTTGTATGGGCTAGGACCTGCCTCGTATGGGCCAGTACCTGCCAGGATATACCTTGTATGGGCCAGTACCTGCCAGGATTTACCTTGTTTGGGTCAGTACCTGCCAGGACCTGCCTTGTATGGGCAAGTACCTGTCAGGATTTACCTAGTTTGGGTCAGTACCTGCCAGGTCCTGCCTTGTATGGGCTAAGACCTGCCAAGACCTGCCTTGTATGGGCCCAGTACCTGCAAGACTTACCTTGTATGGGCCAGTAGACCTTCTGCAGTGTTCCTCCATTCCTATGATGTTCTTATTTAGAAAGCATAATAAGGCAAATGTTGTAAAAGCCAGAAAAATGTCGGGGTAGATAATAAGAATGTTCAGAACAAGACCAATATTACCGCTGATGACACGATTCAAATAGCTTGTGTTCTCTGGGCTGGAATTCTGTTTATTCTTACTGGCACTATCAAGGCAGAGGTGATATAAGAGCTGCAACAAACTTAGAGAACATTTACAGCCTGCATTGAGCCAATAAAGCATTTAGATTACTGGGAACGCCTAAAAATTCTGAATATATATACTCTCTTGAGCAGAGGAGAGATGCTTGAAAATATATATAAGTGGAAGATATCTAAAATTCTGGTCCCAAATTTAGTACCATAACAACGTATTAGAGTAAAAGATGGAGAGAATATTAAATATTCTAATTGAAGGCGAGGAAGGACGTGGACCGTAAAAAGAGGGATGGTGGTGGGTAGGGAGGTGAGGTGGGGTGGGTAGGGGGGTGAAGGATGGGGGTGAGGGGGGAGGTAAGGGGAGTGATG
>NC_069405.1:80072200-80144700 GCF_026875155.1 Cherax quadricarinatus
TTTTTCATGAATGAGCCTCAAACCTCCATCAATGTATGCCAGATTTCCGACATTACCCTAACTCCGATAGACTTTGAGAAGCCATTGATAACATGCCCATGCACTCAGCCCCAGGCCCAGACTCATAGAACTCTGTGCTCATTAAGAACTGCAAGAAACCCCTTTCGCGAGCCCTAAGTATACTATGGAGAAGGAGCTTAGATATGGATGAAATTCCACAGTCACTTAAAACAGTGGATATAGCCCCACTCCATAAAGGCGGCAGCAAAGCATTAGCTAAGACCAACAGCTATAGACCAACAGCTCTAACGTCCCACATCATAAAAATCTTTGAAAGAGTGCTAAGAAGCACTATTGCAAACCACTTGGATTTCCAAAAACTGAGCAATCCAGGGCAACATGGGTTCAGGGCAGTCGCTCCTGCCTCTTGCAACTACTGGATCACTATGATATAGTTTTGGATACACTGAAAGAAAAACAGAATGCAGATGTAATATACAAAGACTTTGCAAAAGCTTTTGACAAGTGCGATCATGACGTAATAGCGCACAAAATACGTGCTAAAGGAATAACTGGCAAAGTGGGGAGATGGATCTTCAACTTTCTAACCAATCGAACACAAAGAGTAGTGGTAAACAGAGTCATATCGGAGGCTGCCATAGTGAAGAGCTCTGTTCCACAAGGCACAGTACTCGCCCCCATCCTGTTCCTCATCATATCAGACAAAGACAGAGATGTAATCCACAGCACCCTGTCATCCTTTGCAGGCGATACTAGGATCTGCATGAGACTGTCATCTATTGAGGACACGGTTAACCTCCATAAACCATGTTTTCCAATGGGCAACGGAAAACAATATGATGCTCAATGAAGACAAATTCCAACTACTCCGTTATGGAAAACTGGAGGAGATAATAACTAGAACAGAATATACTACAAACTCTGACCATGCAATAGAGCGGAAAAATAATGTGAGGGACTTAGGAGTGGTAATGTCTGAGGATCTCACTTTCAAGGATCACAACAATGCCACTATCACAAGTGCAAAGAAAATGATAGGATGGATAATGAGAACATTCAAAACAAGAGATGCCAAGCCAGTGATGGTCCTTTTCATATCACTTGTTCTCTCTAGGCTGGAATACTGCTGTACATTAACATCGCCGTTTAAAGCAGGTGAAACTTCCGAGAGTATACAGAGAACCTTTACTGCACATATAAGTTCCATCAAACACCTCAACTACTGGGAACGCTTGGAAGCACTTGACTTATACTCGCTGGAACGTAGGCGAGAGATGTATCATAATCTACAGTTGGAAAATCCTAGAAAAGATGGTCCCGAATCTGCACAGAAATCACTCCCTACGAAAGTAAAAGACTGGGCAGGCGATACAAAATACCCCCAATGAAAAGTAGGGGCGCCATCGTGCCTATCAGACAAACAATCCATCGCATACGCTTTTAACATGATTTAAAGTATCCATAGGAATTCTTCAATAGCACCTTGAAGTTATGAGTGGTAGGTGGAAGAGCCCCAAATGGCTGTTAAAAGTTGAGAAAGAACTTCACGAAAGATTTTCAGTCTCTGCAAGTGAAAAATGGCAGAAGACGAAATATAAGCTGGGGAGAAAATTTATGTCAATATTGAAAAAAAAAAATTTAGCCAGGGGTCCACATCAAAAGAATAAGTTTAGTAGCATATTTGTGCCCAGCAAACCTTAGAACGACTGTCAAGACTCTACATATAGGACATAAGTCAGATATATGATAGATTATGCAGCATCTGTACCTGGTGCTCACATCTTAACCCAGCAGGTACGGAAACTAGAGAAAGTCCAAAAATTTATAAGACTGTCTTGAGAGCTGACCTGCAAGGAAGGAGCAAAACATACACACACACACACTTCAGTCAGTCATAAAAACTATCATTATGTGCATGTGCAAATGACCTCAAGATGTTACTCTTGTGAGCCAAGTGGGAGAACCGTCTGATAGAGAGAGGGTGTGAGAGAGAGAGAGAGAGAGAGAGAGAGAGAGAGAGAGAGAGAGAGAGAGAGAGAGAGAGAGAGAGAGAGAGAGAGAGAGAGAGAGAGAGAGTGAACGAGTGACAGTGATTGTGTATATATTAACAAGCACATACATAGGTGTACACAGGAAAGGCACGTAATTGAAAACCTTTCGATTCACATCGAGACTATTTGCTGAAAACGACTGGAAAAGCATAAGGCTCTCTTCCCACTCCAAATGCTGACTCGAAAAACTGCGAGAAGCAAATTAAAATGTAAAAAAAAAAATGTGCAAGACCATTTAATCACCATTATTATTTATATTGCCATTACTGCTACTATTACTCCTACTGCTACTATTGCTACTATTACTGGTACTGCTACTATTACTGCTAAGATAAGATAAGATTTCGTTCGGATTTTTAACCCCGGAGGGTTAGCCACACAGGATAACCCAAGAAAGTCAGTGCGTCATCGAGGACTGTCTAACTTATTTCCATTGGGGTCCTTAATCTTGTCCCCCAGGATGCGACCCACACCAGTCGACTAACACCCAGGTACCTATTTGCTGCTAGGTGAACAGGACAACAGGTGTAAGGAAACGTGTCGAAATGTTTCCACCCGCCAGGAATCGAACCCGGGCCCTCCGTGTGTGAGGCGGGAGCTTTAGCCACCAGGCCACCGGGCCACACTGCTACTATTACTGCTACTGCTACTATTACTGCTACTATTACTGCTACTGCTACTATTACTGCTACTGCTACTATTACTGCTACTGCTACTATTACTGCTACTATTACTGCTACTGCTACTATTACTGCTACTGCTACTATTACTGCTAACATTACTGCTACTATTACTGCTACTATTACTGCTACTGCTACTATTACTTCTACTATTACTGCTACTACTACTACTACTACTGTTACTACTACTGGTACTATTACTGCTACTATTACTGCTACTGCTACTATTACTGACACTGCTACTACTACTGCTACTATTACTGCTACTACTACTGCTACTATTACTGCTACTATTACTGCTACTATTACTGCTACTATTACTGCTACTGCTACTATTACTGCTACTGCTACTACTACTGCTACTATTACTGCTACTACTACTACTACTACTGCTACTATTACTGCTACTATTACTGCTACTATTGCTGCTACTGCTACTATTACTGCTACTGCTACTACTACTGCTACTATTACTGCTACTACTACTACTGCTACTACTATTACTGCTACTATTACTGCTACTATTACTGCTACTATTACTGCTACTGCTACTATTACTGCTACTATTACTGCTACTATTACTGCTACTATTACTGCTACTATTACTGCTACTGCTACTATTACTGCTACTATTACTGCTACTATTACTGCTACTGCTACTACTACTGCTACTATTACTGCTACTATATACTGCTACTATTACTGCTACTGCTACTACTACTGCTACTATTACTGCTACTATTACTGCTACTGCTACTATTACTGCTACATTACGCTACTATTGCTGCTACTGCTACTATTACTGCTACTACTACTGACTACTATTACTGCTACTATTACTGCTACTACTATTACTGCTACTATTCTGCTACTTTCTACTGCTACTATTACTGCTACTGCTACTATACTGCTACTATTACTGCTACTACTATACTGTACTGTACTATTACTGCTATGCTATACTTATTCTGCTACTACTACTGCTACTATTACTGCTTCTTTACTGCTACTATTACTGCTACTATTACTGCTACTGTAATTAACTGCTACGTATTACTTGCTACTATTACTGCTGCTATCTGCTACTTATTACTGCTACTATTACTGCTACTACTGCTATACTGCTACTGCTATTACTGACTGCTACTATACTAACTGCTACTATTACTGCTACTATTACTGCATACTCTACTGCTACTGCATACTGCTACTATTACTGCTACTGCACTATTACTGCTAACTGCTACTATTACTGCACTACTGCTGCTACTATACTGCTACTTTACTACTGCTACTATTACTGCTACTATACTGCTACTACTACTGCTATACTATTACTGCTACTATTACTGCTACTTTGCTATATTACTGCTACTATTCTGCTATGCTACTACTACTGCTACTATTACTGCACTAACTGCTACTAACTGCTACTATTACTGCACTGCTACTATTACTGCTACTGCATTAACTGTACTAATTACTGCTATTACTGCTACTATACTGCTGTACTTATTATGTATATTACTGCTACTACTCTACTACTGCTACTATTACTGTAGCTACTGCTACTATACTGCTACTTACACTACAGCTACTATTACTGCTACTATTACTACTACTGCTACTATTACTGACTATCTGCTACTATTACTGCTACTGCTACTATTACTGCTCACTATACTGTACTATTACTGCTACTACTACTCTACTGCTACTATTACTGCTACTGCTACTATTACTGCTACTGCTACTATTTACTGCTACTATAACTGCTACTATTACTGCTACTTACTATACTGCTTCTGCTAATTACTGCTACATTACTGCTACTGCTACTATTACTGCTAACTGCTACTATTACTTTCTATATACTGGTACTATTATGCTACTATTACTGCTACTATTACTGCTACTGCTACTATTACTGCTACTGCTACTACTACTGCTGCTATTACTGCTACTATTACTGCTACTACTACTGCTACTATTACTGCTACTATTACTGCTGCTATTACTGCTACTGCTACTATTACTGCTACTGCTGCTACTACTACTGCTACTATTACTGCTACTGCTACTACTACTGCTACTATTACTGCTACTATTACTGCTACTATTACTGCTACTGCTACTATTATGCTACTGCTACTACTACTGCTACTAATACTGCTACTATTACTGCTACTATTACTGCTATTGCTACTACTACTGCTACTATTACTGCTACTGCTACTACTGCTGCTACTATTACTGCTACTGCTACTACTGCTGCTACTATTACTGCTACTATTACTGCTACTGCTACTACTAATGCTACTATTACTGCTACTATTACTGCTACTGCTACTACTACTGCTACTATTACTGCTACTATTACTGCTACTGCTACTACTACTGCTACTATTACTACTACTATTACTGCTACTACTACTGCTACTATTACTGCTACTATTACTGCTACTATTACTGCTACTATTACTGCTACTATTACTGCTACTATTACTGATATTTGTGATGAATGGTTTGAAAAACCGACAAGTTGAAGATTGAGACACTTATGCAGCATATGGGAATCTTTATTCAGGAAACGTTTCGCCACACAGTGGCTTCATCAGTCCAATACAAAGAGGAAGGCGTAAGGAGAGGAGGAGTATGAGGTAATCAGTCCCTCAGCCTGGAGTCGATGTGTTCAGTCCATCAATCTTGTAGAATGTACAGCATAGGGCCGTAGACGTGGCTTATATACTGTAGTGAGGTGACTTGAAGCAGACGGAGGCGGGATCATAGTGGTACCATCCACTAGTCGAAGTAGGTCTTTGTCCAAAGGTTGAACAAGCGTTGAAGAATTCTTTGTAAGAAGATCCCATGATGCTGCAGTGTCTGACAGTTGTGATGAATGGTTTGAAAAACCGACAAGTTGAAGATTGAGACACTTATGCAGCATATGGGAATCTTTATTCAGGAAAAAGTTTTCGCCACACAGTGGCTTCATCAGTCCAATACAAAGAGGAAGGCGTAAGGAGAGGAGGAGTATGAGGTAATCAGTCCCTCAGCCTGGAGTCGATGTGTTCAGTCCATCAATCTTGTAGAATGTACAGCATAGGGCCGTAGACGTGGCTTATATACTGTAGTGAGGTGACTTGAAGCAGACGGAGGCGGGATCATAGTGGTACCATCCACTAGTCGAAGTAGGTCTTTGTCCAAAGGTTGAACAAGCGTTGAAGAATTCTTTGTAAGAAGATCCCATGATGCTGCAGTGTCTGACAGTTGTGATGAATGGTTTGAAAAACCGACAAGTTGAAGATTGAGACACTTATGCAGCATATGGGAATCTTTATTCAGGAAACGTTTCGCCACACAGTGGCTTCATCAGTCCAATACAAAGAGGAAGGCGTAAGGAGAGGAGGAGTATGAGGTAATCAGTCCCTCAGCCTGGAGTCGATGTGTTCAGTCCATCAATCTTGTAGAATGTACAGCATAGGGCCGTAGACGTGGCTTATATACTGTAGTGAGGTGACTTGAAGCAGACGGAGGCGGGATCATAGTGGTACCATCCACTAGTCGAAGTAGGTCTTTGTCCAAAGGTTGAACAAGCGTTGAAGAATTCTTTGTAAGAAGATCCCATGATGCTGCAGTGTCTGACAGTTGTGATGAATGGTTTGAAAAACCGACAAGTTGAAGATTGAGACACTTATGCAGCATATGGGAATCTTTATTCAGGAAACGTTTCGCCACACAGTGGCTTCATCAGTCCAATACAAAGAGGAAGGCGTAAGGAGAGGAGGAGTATGAGGTAATCAGTCCCTCAGCCTGGAGTCGATGTGTTCAGTCCATCAATCTTGTAGAATGTACAGCATAGGGCCGTAGACGTAGACACTGCAGCATCATGGGATCTTCTTACAAAGAATTCTTCAACGCTTGTTCAACCTTTGGACAAAGACCTACTTCGACTAGTGGATGGTACCACTATGATCCCGCCTCCGTCTGCTTCAAGTCACCTCACTACAGTATATAAGCCACGTCTACGGCCCTATGCTGTACATTCTACAAGATTGATGGACTGAACACATCGACTCCAGGCTGAGGGACTGATTACCTCATACTCCTCCTCTCCTTACGCCTTCCTCTTTGTATTGGACTGATGAAGCCACTGTGTGGCGAAACGTTTCCTGAATAAAGATTCCCATATGCTGCATAAGTGTCTCAATCTTCAACTTGTCGGTTTTTCAAACCATTCATCACAACTGTCAGACACTGCAGCATCATGGGATCTTCTTACAAAGAATTCTTCAACGCTTGTTCAACCTTTGGACAAAGACCTACTTCGACTAGTGGATGGTACCACTATGATCCCGCCTCCGTCTGCTTCAAGTCACCTCACTACAGTATATAAGCCACGTCTACGGCCCTATGCTGTACATTCTACAAGATTGATGGACTGAACACATCGACTCCAGGCTGAGGGACTGATTACCTCATACTCCTCCTCTCCTTACGCCTTCCTCTTTGTATTGGACTGATGAAGCCACTGTGTGGCGAAACGTTTCCTGAATAAAGATTCCCATATGCTGCATAAGTGTCTCAATCTTCAACTTGTCGGTTTTTCAAACCATTCATCACAACTGTCAGACACTGCAGCATCATGGGATCTTCTTACAAAAAATTCTTCAACGCTTGTTCAACCTTTGGACAAAGACCTACTTCGACTAGTGGATGGTACCACTATGATCCCGCCTCCGTCTGCTTCAAGTCACCTCACTACAGTATATAAGCCACGTCTACGGCCCTATGCTGTACATTCTACAAGATTGATGGACTGAACACATCGACTCCAGGCTGAGGGACTGATTACCTCATACTCCTCCTCTCCTTACGCCTTCCTCTTTGTATTGGACTGATGAAGCCACTGTGTGGCGAAACGTTTCCTGAATAAAGATTCCCATATGCTGCATAAGTGTCTCAATCTTCAACTTGTCGGTTTTTCAAACCATTCATCACAACTGTCAGACACTGCAGCATCATGGGATCTTCTTACAAAGAATTCTTCAACGCTTGTTCAACCTTTGGACAAAGACCTACTTCGACTAGTGGATGGTACCACTATGATCCCGCCTCCGTCTGCTTCAAGTCACCTCACTACAGTATATAAGCCACGTCTACGGCCCTATGCTGTACATTCTACAAGATTGATGGACTGAACACATCGACTCCAGGCTGAGGGACTGATTACCTCATACTCCTCCTCTCCTTACGCCTTCCTCTTTGTATTGGACTGATGAAGCCACTGTGTGGCGAAACGTTTCCTGAATAAAGATTCCCATATGCTGCATAAGTGTCTCAATCTTCATTACTGATATTACTGCTACTATTACTGCTACTATTACTGCTACTCTTACTGCTACTATTACTACTACTATTACTGCTACTACTACTGCTACTATTACTGCTACTGCTACTACTACTGCTACTATTACTACTACTGCTACTATTACTGCTACTGCTACTATTACTGCTACTGCTACTACTGCTATTACTGCTACTATTACTGCTACTATTACTGCTACTACTACTACTACTGCTACTATTACTGCTACTACTACTGCTACTATTACTGCTACTACTACTGCTACTATTACTGCTACTGCTACTACTACTGCTACTACTACTGCTACTACTACTGCTACTACTACTGCTACCACTACTGCTACTACCTGTACTGCTACTTCTACTGCTACTACTACTGCTACTATTACTACTGCTACTACTTCTACTGCTACTACTGCTACTGCTACTACTGCTACTACTACTGCTACTACTACTGCTACTATTTTTACTACTACTGCTACTACTTCTACTGCTACTATTATTACTGCTACTACTACTACTGCTACTACTACTACTGCTACTACTACTGCTACTACTTTTACTACTACTGCTACTTCTACTGCTACTATTATTACTGCTACTACTACTACTTCTACTACTACTGCTACTACTGCTACTACTACTGCTACTACCTCTACTGCTACTTCTACTGCTACTACTACTGCTACTACTACTGCTACTACTACTGCTACTACCTGTACTGCTACTTCTACTGCTACTACTACTGCTACTATTACTACTGCTACTACTTCTACTGCTACTACTTCTACTGCTACTACTACTACTGCTACTACTACTGCTACTACTACTGCTACTACTTTTACTACTACTGCTACTACTTCTACTGCTACTATTATTACTGCTACTACTACTACTGCTACTACTACTACTGCTACTACTACTGCTACTACTTTTACTACTACTGCTACTTCTACTGCTACTATTATTACTGCTACTACTACTACTTCTACTACTACTGCTACTACCTCTACTGCTACTTCTACTGCTACTACTACTGCTACTACCTCTACTGCTACTTCTACTGCTACTACTACTGCTACTACTACTGCTACTACTACTGTTACTACTTCTACAGCTACTACTTCTACAGCTACTACTTGTACTGCTACTACTACTGCTACTACTACTGCTACTACTACTGCTACTACTTCTACAGCTACTACTTGTACTGCTACTACTACTGCTACTACTACTGCTACTACTACTGCCACTACTTCTACAGCTACTACTTGTACTGCTACTACTAATAGTGGCTTTCTTTTCACTTATCAAAACAATATTGGAATTACACATTGTAAACTATGCAAGGATATAAACTCCTTCCGCTAATACTACTACTACTACTACCATTACTACAACTGCCACCACTATTATTACAACTACTAATACTACTACTACCACCACCACTACTACCATTACTGTATCCGAGTGATTTGAATAACGTTAATGTTCCGGTGGCTACAGTCAGCCCTTACATTACATTTAGCCCAATTCGTTGTTTACAAAGTTCTTGTTCAGTGGGTTCTTGAAGGACTGTAATGGTTCTGCACCTGCAACTTCACAGGGTCGTTCATTTAGTATTCTGGGAACCTAACAAATTTCTCCCCACCTTTACTGTCTTTGTGACTAACGTTTCAGCAGATTACCAACGTCATGAACATCAGGTAAACCAAATTAATTAAGGTCCGTTAATGGCAGTCCCATCTATATCTATAGTTCCAAGTCATAGTCAATAAGATACATTAGTTAGGTGTCAGTAACGGCGGTTGCATCAATGGCGGTGGTAGCGTCAACGGCGGTGGTAGGATCAACGGCGGTGGTAAGATCAACGGCGGTGGTAGGATCAACGGCGGTGGTAGATGAGTTAAGACACATGTGCAACAGTCTGGTAGTTTTATTGGTGAGATGCACCGCCTGCTCAGCAGGTTTCTTCAGTCGAAATAGAGGAAACAGCAGAAACCGAAGAGATGTAGATATGAGTTGATCAGTCCCTCATTCTGCAAAGGAAATAAGTTTGAGGTGGCGAGTGTGTCAGCCATGATGCGTGTTCAGTTCAGCAGTCTGCATGAATGTAAAGTTTGTCCTGCACGTGTGCAGGGATTTGCTGGCTACATCTGGAGCCAGACACCTCTTCATCAGCCAGATGACATCTATAACAAGGATGGCACCTGCCTCCTGCTCCGCCTGCTGCTACGTACTCGCCTATATGTGCTCACCTGTATCCGGTTGCAGAAGTCACGTTTCAGCTCTTGGCCCCGCTTCTTCTCTAGCCCTTACTGGGTTCGCTCTTGATTTTAAGCGCTTATCGTACCTCTTCTTAGTTATGTATGGATCCTGCCTCTGCCACCCCAGTGACCAGGTCATTCCACTTCCTGTGAATCACCATCTTCTTCCCTTGACAACGTTCAAAGATAAATAGTAATGTCATTCCTTTTTTATTTTTAGTGAGTGTATTAGATGTGAATGGTTGCAACCAGGGTATTGTTGTGCAAGAAAGGTATAAAATACCGACAATATGAAAGTATAAGACACATGTGCAACATCTGGATATCTTTATTGTAGACGTTTCGCCATCCAGTGGCTTTATCAATACAGATTCTAGGACATAATAGGAAGACAGTAGAACTATATACAAAAGATGAGGTAATCAGTCCCTCGGCCTTGGAGTTAGTGTTCACAGCATCGTGGTGGAGGAGAATCTGGAGCAAAGGCAAGAAGACTGGCGATTATATAGGCGTCAGTGGATAGGGACGGGCAGCAGAAGAGGGCATAGACACTGGTAGGCAGGATTCCCCAGTGGAAGTAGGTCCTTCCCAAAGAGATGGGTTAATTGCAGCAGCCGTGAAGAAGGTCTTGTAGATGTCCTCTGAACCAAGATTCTATGATGTTGCAGTGTCTGACAAGTTGTGCAAGAAAGGTATAAAATACCGACAATATGAAAGTATAAGACACATGTGCTCCAGATTCTCCTCCACCACGATGCTGTGAACACTAACTCCAAGGCCGAGGGACTGATTACCTCATCTTTTGTATATAGTTCTACTGTCTTCCTATTATGTCCTAGAATCTGTATTGAAACGTCTACAATAAAGATATCCAGATGTTGCACATGTGTCTTATACTTTCATATTGTCGGTATTTTATACCTTTCTTGCACAACTTGTCAGACACTGCAACATCATAGAATCTTGGTTCAGAGGACATCTACAAGACCTTCTTCACGGCTGCTGCAATTAACCCATCTCTTTGGGAAGGACCTACTTCCACTGGGGAATCCTGCCTACCAGTGTCTATGCCCTCTTCTGCTGCCCGTCCCTATCCACTGACGCCTATATAATCGCCAGTCTTCTTGCCTTTGCTCCAGATTCTCCTCCACCACGATGCTGTGAACACTAACTCCAAGGCCGAGGGACTGATTACCTCATCTTTTGTATATAGTTCTACTGTCTTCCTATTATGTCCTAGAATCTGTATTGATAAAGCCACTGGATGGCGAAACGTCTACAATAAAGATATCCAGATGTTGCACAGGGTATTGTTGCTATTATTCTTGGTATCGGATACATCTTAAGTTTCCAATACATATTCATACAATAATATTAATTAAACAAGATAAATAGACTCGTAATAATTAAATTTAAATTATTTTACAACCTGTGATATGCCTGAAACCGACTTCGAGAGTTTTTGTACCCTTGTAGCCCAATCTGGGGTCAGGCTTTTTTGGTGATTGCCAGTTCAACCATACTGTTTCTGTTGACAGCCTGCTGGCCCACATAGCCATCAAAGCCTGATTGATCTGGCACTTCCAAAAGGCAGTGGTCCACTATCCGCTTTTTTGACATCCTGAGACTGGATATTGTGTTTGCGAAGATAGGAGTCTTGGTTGCCAATCTTCACATCCTAGTTGTGTCAGGGTACTCTAGCCTCTATGAAGACCATGTGGTGAATTTTCCAATGGGAGTTGAAGACTTCTATAAGTGTTTCAACAAAATTTCTGATATCTGCTGGTAGCAGATTGTTGTTGAGCCGCGGATGTTGACAAAATATTCTCTTATTGTACCTGTAATGCCTCTGGTTACCACTGGCTCTGTTTTTTACATCCATATTTCTTATGTGTGTGTTTGTGTACTCACCTAACTGTGGTTGCAGGGGTCGATTCACAGCTCCTGGTCCCGCCTCTTCGTTGGTCGCTACTAGGTCCACTCTCTCTCCCTGCTCCATGAGCTTTATCATACCTCTTCTTAAAGCTATGTATGGATCCTGCCTCCACTACACTTCATCACTTCTTGACCACTCTATGACTGAAGAAATACTTCCTAACATCCCTGTGACTCATCTGAGTTTTCAACTTCCAATTGTGACCCTTTGTTGCTGTGTCCCATCTTGAAGCATCCTGTCCCTATCCACCTTGTCAATTCCTCTTAGTATTTTATATGTCGTTATCATGCTTCCACACCCCCCTTCCCAATCCCTCCTGTCCTCAGGTTGAGTTCCCTTAACTTCTCCTCGTAGGACTAACCCCTCACCTCCGGGACTAGTCTTGTTGCAAACCTCTCTACTTTCTCTAATTTCTTGACGTGTCTGACTAGGTGTGGGTTCCATACTGGCGCTGCATACTCCAGCGTACACGGTGTACAATGTCGTCAATGACTCCTTACTTTGATGTCGAAACGCTATTCTCAGGTCTGCCAGGCGCCCATATGCTGCAGCAGTTATTTGGTTGATGTGCGCCTCAGAAGATGTGCTCGGTATGATGTTCACCCCAAGATCTTTTTCCCTGAGTGAGTTTTGCAGCCTCTGATCTCTTAGGTTGTATTCCATTTGAGATCTTCTTTGTTCTTCCCCAAGCTTTATAACTTTGTTGCACTTGCTGGACAGGCTTGCAGCCTGTCCAGATCCCCTTGTAGGCTTAACTGATCTTCGTCAGCTTGTATTCTCCTCATTAGCTTCACATCATCTGCGAAAAGGGACACCTCTGAATCTATCTCTTCCGTCATGTCATTCACATATATAAAAACAGCACCGGACCTAGGACTAACCCTTGTGGAACCCCACGTGACACATGCACCCACTCTGATACCTCGTCTCCTACCGACACACGTTGTTTCCTTCCTGTCAGGTGTTCCTTGATCCACTGCAGTATTTTCCCTCCTATTGTGTGTGTGTGTGTACTCACCTAATTGTACTCACCTAATTGTGGTTGCAGGGGTCGAGATTCGGCTCATGGCCCCGCCTCTTCACTGAGTGCTACTAGGTCCTCTCTCTCCCTGCTCCATGAGCTTTATCATACCTCATCTTAAAGCTATGTATGGTTCCTGTGTGTGTGTGTGTGTGTGTGTGTGTGTGTGTGTGTGTGTGTGTGTAAAATGACAAGGTCATAGGATTTATACATACACAGGGTCACATATTTACATGTAAAGATACAGAACACCTGACGTACAACAGTTGTATTATTGGTCTGCTCACTCGTGGTGTCAAGCCAACAAAGAGAATCTTTACACAAATCCAAATACTTTATTCTACTGGGGGAAGTGAGTGGTGACTGGTGGTTGGAATAGCGTGCCTCGGGTGAAGGTAGAGAGGCAGGCTTGGCAGGGGTCCAGCAGCGCAGTTGTTACTCTGCGGGTGTTGTCATCGTGAGCGAGGTTTGTTTGGCCGGGGTAAGGCGAGCCCTAATGTTGACGACGTTCACGCCAGCTGACGAGCTCCACCTGTATACTACCCTCCCTCCTCCCTCTCTCTCTTCTCCCGACCGTTTACCTCTTCCTTTCTTGCCCCTTCCCACCTTTCTGCATCTCTTCCCCTCCCATCTACATGGCTGTCCATAGTGTGCCCTACCCTCATTCGGCAGACAATAGGATCAAAGTCGCGATCTCTGACGAGAGGACGAAGATTTAGCACTTTTTATTTTCTTGTTTAATTTATTATTCGTCCATGGGTCCCAACTGACCTTCCACCTGTTTCAAAAATAACGTCTAATAGTTCCCATGAGATTAGTATAAGGCAGAAATCTCCTTTACATAACAGCTGGAACAGCAAACATTTCCTCACTCATCAGCAAGCCTAACACATCAGCAGAGTGATATATCCTAATGCTTTATATGTATCTTGGCATTGTACACTATATTCTAAGTGGTGTACATCCCTCGATGTATATGCACTGAGAACAGCAGTGTTTTTATACATAGATATACATCGGAGGGATGTATATCTCTGTATATAAACAATGCGACTTTATTTTATTGTATTTTTTAACTGGCGGTTTAGTTAGTTTAGTTTAATACATTTATTATGCATCATATACCCATCCTGTGGGCGGTAGTCAAAGGATTACAGAGTTACATAATGGACCCAGGGACTGGGCTCCAAAGTCTTCATAGCTGAACAAGGTACAAAGGTAATGAACTCCAGGTAGATCTGGTCACAATCATGACCAAGTTACAAAGGTAATGAATCATCTACACGTCTATACATGGTTACAATTATGAACAAATTATAAAGTAATGAGCAATTCACACGTCCACAACCGGTCATAACTGTAATGAATTATTAGTGCAAATATTAATTGGGTCACACACACACACACACACACACACACACACACACACACACACACACACACACACACACACACACACACACACACACACACACACACACACACACACTGGAGTATGCAGCACCAGTTTGGAATCCACACCTAGTCAAGCACGTCAAGAAATTAGAGAAAGTGCAAAGGTTTGCAACAAGACTAGTCCCAGAGCTACGGGGATTGTCCTATGAAGAAAGGTTGAGGGAAATCGGCCTGACGACACTGGAGGCCAGGAGGGTCAGGGGAGACATGATAACGACATATAAAATACTGCGCGGAATAGACGAGGTGGACAAAGACGGGATGTTCCAGAGATGGGACACAGACACAAGAGGTCACAATTGGAAGTTGAAGACTCAGATGAATCAAAGGGATGTTAGGAAGTATTTCTTCAGTCATAGAGTAGTCAGGCCATGGAATAGCCTAGAAAGTGATGTGGTGGAGGCAGGAACCATACATAGTTTTAAGGCGAGGTATGATAGAGCTCATGGGGCAGGGAGAGAGAGGACCTAGTAGCAATCAGCGAAGAGGCGGGGCCAGGAGCTGTGACTCGACCCCTGCAACCACAAATAGGTGAGCAAATAGGTGAGTACACACACACACACACACACACACACTAGAGAAAGTACAAAGGTTTGCGACAAGGTTAGTTCCAGAGCTAAGGGGAATGTCCTATGAAGAAAGATTAAGGGAAATCGGCCTGACGACACTGGAGGACAGGAGGGTCAGGGGAGACATGATAACGACATATAAAATACTGCGTGGAATAGACAAGGTGGACAAAGACAGGATGTTCCAGGGAGGGGACACAGAAACAAGAGGCCACAATTGGAAGTTGAAGACACAAATGAGTCAGAGAGATAGTAGGAAGTATTTCTTCAGTCATAGAGTTGTAAGGCAGTGGAATAGCCTAGAAAATGACGTAGTGGAGGCAGGAACCATACACAGTTTTAAGACGAGGTTTGATAAAGCTCATGGAGCGGGGAGAGAGAGGGCCCAGTAGCAACCGGTGAAGAGGCGGGGCCAGGAGCTAAGACTCGACCCCTGCAACCACAAATAGGTGAGTACAAATAGGTGAGTACACACACAGTATGAAAATAA
The DNA here is from genome assembly GCF_026875155.1 of Cherax quadricarinatus. Classification (NCBI taxonomy): domain Eukaryota; kingdom Metazoa; phylum Arthropoda; class Malacostraca; order Decapoda; family Parastacidae; genus Cherax; species Cherax quadricarinatus. The sequence goes on from NC_069405.1 coordinate 80,088,058, forward strand.
CATAGCATCGAAAGTCAAGTCTGACTCGAAACTACTGTATAGCCACATCTGTAGGAAGACAACAGTCAATGACCAGGTGATCAGGCTCAGGACAGAAGGTGGGGAGCTCACAAGAAACGACCAAGAAGTATGTGAGGAGCTTAACATGAGATTTCAGAAGTATTTACAGTGGAGGCTGAAGAGACACTGGAATGACAAAACAGTGGGGTACATCAACAAGGGATATACCAACAAGTGTTGGATGAATTACACACAACTGAGGAGGAGGTGGAGAAGCTCCTAAGTCACCTTGATACCTCAAAGGCGGTGGGACCGGACATCTCTCCGTGGGTCCTTAGAGAGGGAGCTGGGACACTACGTGTGCCACTAGCCAAAATCTTCAACACTTCCCTTGAAACTGGGCAACTACCTGAAGTATGGAAGAAGGCAAATGTAGTCCCCATCTTAAAGAAAGGAGACAGAAATGAAGCACTAAATTATAAACCAGTGATATGGAGAAGATTATCAGGAAGAGAGTGGTGGAGCACTTGGAGAGGAACAAGATTATAAACGACAGCCAGCACGGATTCATGAAAGGCAAATCCTGTGTCACAAACCTACTAGAGTTTTATGACAAGGTAACTGAAGTAAGAAATGAGAGGGAGGGGTGGGTTGATTGCATTTTCTTGGACTGCAAGAAGGCCTTCGACACAGTTCCTCACAAGAGATTAGTACAGAAACTAGAGTAACAGGCACATAGAATAGGAAGGGCACTGCAATGGATCAGTGACTACCTAACAGGGAGGCAACAGCGAGTTATGGTCCGTGATGAGGTATCACAGTGGGCGCCGGTGACGAGCGGGGTCCCACAGGGGTCGGTCCAGGGACCAGTGCTATTCTTGGTATACGTGAACGATATGACGGAAGGGATATACTCAGAAGTGTCCCTGTTTGCAGATGATGTGAAGTTAATGAAGAGAGTTAAATCAGATGCGGACCAGACAGGTCTACAAAGAGACCTGGACAGGCTGGAGGCGTGGTCCAGCAAATGGCTCCTAGAATTTAAACCCGCCAAATGTAAAGTCATGAAGATCGGAGAAGGGCAAAGAAGACCGCAGACAGAGTATAGGCTAGGAGGCCAAAGACTGCAAACCTCACTCAAGGAGAAAGATCGATGAGTGAGTATAATAACATGTACATCGCCAGAAGCACACATTAACCAAATAACTGCTGCGGCATATGGGCGCCTGGCAAACCTGAGAATAGCGTTGCGGTACCTCAGTAAGGAATCGTTCAAGACTTTATACACTATGTACGTCAGACCCATACTGGAGTACACAGCACCAGTTTGGAACCCACACCTGGTCAAACACGTCAAGAAATTAGAGAAAGTGCAAAGGTTTGCAACAAGGCTGGTTCCAGAGCTAAGGGGAATGTCCTATGAAGAAAGGTTAAGGGAAATCGGTCTGATGACACTGGAGGACAGGAGGGTCAGGGAGACATGATAACGACATACAAAATACAGCGTGGAATAGACAAGGTGGACAGAGACAGGATGTTTCAGAGATGAGACATAGAAACAAGGGGTCACAATTGGAAGCTGAAGACTCAGATGAGTCAAAGGGATGTTAGGAAGTATTTGTTCAGCCACAGAGTTGTTAGGAAGTGGAATAGTCTGGCAAGCGATGTAGTGGAGGTAGGAACTATACATAGTTTTAAGACGAGGTAGATAAAGCTCATGGAGCAGGGAGAGGGAGGACCCAGTAGCGGTCAGCGAAGAGGCGGGGCCAGGAGCTAAGTCTCGACCCCTGCAAACACAATTAGGTAGTACAATTGAGTACACACAAGACACACACCTACACACAAACACACACACACACACACACACACACACACACACACACACACACACACACACACACACACACACACACACACACACACACACACACACACACACACGCGCGCGCGCGCGCGCGCATACCCCAGAGCTAAGGGGTATGTCCTACGAGGAGAGGTTAAGGAAAATCGACCTGACGACACTGGAGGACAGGAGAGATAGGGGGGACATGATAACGACATACAAAATACTGAGAGGAATTGACAAGGTGGACAAAGACAGAATGTTTCAGAGATGGGACACAGCAACAAGGGGACACAGTTGGAAGTTGAAGACACAGATGAATCACAGGGATGTTAGGAAGTATTTCTTCAGCCACAGAGTAGTCAGGAAGTGGAATAGTTTGGGAAGCGATGTAGTGGAGGCAGGGTCCATACATAGCTTTAAGCAGAGGTATGATAAAGCTCACGGTTCAGGGAGAGTGACCTAGTAGCCACCAGTGAAGAGGCGGAGCCAGGAGCTAGGACTCGACCCCTGCAACCTCAACTAGGTGAGTACAACTAGGTGAGTACACACACACACACACGAGCACACACATAACAGGAAACATGAAAGGCACTGCAATGGATCAGAGAATATCTGACAGGGAGGCAGCAACGAGTCATGGTACGTAACGAGGTGTCAGTGAACGCCTGTGACGGACGAATTCCACAGGGGTCAGTCCTAGGACCTGTGCTGTTTTTGGTATATGTGAATGACATAACGGAAGGGATAGACTCAGAAATGTCCCTGTTTGCAGATGATGTGAAGTTAATGAGAAAAATTAAATTGGTCGAGGATCAGGCAGGACTACAAAGAGACCTGGACAGGCTACAAGCCTGGTCCAACAACTGGATCCTTGAATTTAACTCTGCCAAATGCAAAGTCATGAAGATCGGGGAAGGGCAAAGAAGACCGCAGACACGTCAGGCCCATACTGGAGTATGCAGCACCAGTTTGGAATCCACACTTGGTCAAGCAAGTTAAGAAATGAGAGAGAATGCAAAGGTTTGCAACAAGACTAGTCCCAGAGCTAAGGGGATTGACCTATGAAGAAAGGTTAAGGGAAATCGGCCTGACGACACTGGAGGACAGGAGGGTCGGGGAGACATGATAACGGCATATAAAATACTGAGAGGAATTGACAAGGTGGACAAAGACAGGATGTTCCAGAGATGGGACACAGAAACAAGGGGTCACAATTAGAAGTTGAAGACTCCTATAAGTCAAAGGGCTGTTAGGAAGTATTTCTTCAGTCATAGAGCTGTCAGGAAGTGGAATAGCCTAGAAAGCGACGTAGTGGAGGCAGGAACCATACATAGTTTTAAGACGAGGCTTGATAAAGCTCATGGAGCAGGGAGAGAGAGAACCTAGTAGCAAACAGTGAAGGTGTTGGGCCAGGAGCTTTATCTCAACCCTTACAGCCACAAATAGGTGAGTACAAATACGTGAGTCCATACACAGGAGCTTACTCACACTGGCGGTGTACAGGTAATTTGTAACATATATGAGCCTCGTGCAAACTTGAAATTGAATACTAACACAGGAAGGTGTTAGTTGAAGTAACTTATGGTCAAAATACCTCTTTATGACCCACAATTATTGATTACCAACGCTCATCTTCAACGACTTAGGCTCCAAAAGCTGCTGAACAAACCTCACGTCTAAATCTAAATCAAATAGTCTTGCTAATGTAATGCAGTGATTACCAAATGCTTTAGATGAATATGAATAGTTGTATCACGAGATCCGTGGAAATCAAAAATTTTGAAAGCCACAGTGACTCGAAAAATATATATATTGTTTCTTACTGAATACTGAAGTTAACTATTTTCATACATATGGAACTGGTTAGAGAAATTATTTTTTAATTCAGTGCCAAGGTTGGATTGGTGTGATAATACCGACAAGTTATGGGAAGAAACACGTAAGTACATATTGTGACAATTAGGCTACACTTTTCCTTATTAAATGTCTTAATATGTGTATGCGTGTTTGTTTCCACAGTTCATGGTCATATTTAGGTCTTGACCAGGCTTAAATTAAGAATGGAATGCATGAAAGACTTCCTCATTGATATATGCTCAATTACTGAGTGGACCATCATTTGAACAAGATACATGAAAAGGAGCATTTTTTCCTGACCAAAAACCCAACTAACAAGACTTCGTGCAGCTACGTGGGAGGATGTTAGTGTATCCTCATAGTGTGGTACACATTCACTGTATGACAGAGGCTTCAGGAAAGTGCTTCAGCATATCATAAGTATCACCATCCTTTTTTGGGCAGCAGATGTTGTAGTGTGCAAGGCTGAATAATTTATTATAAATCCATTACTATACTTACTTTTCCTTTCATCATAAAAATACATACTTTACATGCGGAAAATATACCCTAATTTTTAAAGGGGTGGACCGGTAAGCCAGAGGAAGGTCTCGGTCAGATGACCAAAAGCTCCAACGGCGGGTCATAATATGACTAAGACCCCCAGTATTTTCCAGCTGGAGACCTGGAGTTTACCTGAAGAGGGTTTCGGGAGTCAACGCCCCCGCGGCTCTGTCTTAGACCAGGCCTGTTCTCCAGGATCTGAATTAAGCCTGAATATCCACATCCCCCCACAGGTGCTGTATAATCGTACGAGTTTATCGCTTCCCCCTTGATTATAATAATAACTTGGTTGTCTATACAGACAAGTTGAGGTCGGTGGGGGGAAGGGTCAGCTTGTGCTTTTGTTGACAATCATGGCTACTAGGAGAAGTCCCACTTGTCTACATATACACACATGTATGTCGCAGACTGTTGTACAAGGCGCTCGCGTATATTTAACACGAGGCTCTGCGTTGGAAACTAGGTGGGTAATTTATTGTGACTATAGGAGTGTTGCAAAGTCTAGTGGACCTGAATTATAAACATCACTTCGTCCTGGCCATATTGAGACGTATGGAGTGGGTCGCGGGATATAAGGCGATCAGTAATAACGCTTGCTACTGGCTGCGCCGTGCAGGATGATTCTTAACTCTTCTGTTAATGTTGCTGTCCAGATGTGGTGGTGGATGTAGAGTCGTAGACAGCCCAGATTATTACATTCATGGGGAACCACTAAACCCGTAGGGGTCATATAACGCTTGGAGGAATGAGTGGCATTCAGGGTCGATCCGAGGCACGGGAGGGCAAGCCCTATTCCCTGGATTAAGATGCCTCTCAGTGGCATCAAGGAACCTCCCTAAATTTTAGGGAGGTTCTATCCCTTTAGGGCCTAAAGGGATAGAGAGCCGGGTGCACATCCACACACGTACGAAAGTTTTCTCTTTAACATTCTCAAATGACGTCCTAAAAAAATAGACCAGTGATGCTGATAGCCTCGCTAGTGGAGCACCTGAAGCAGCAGCAGTCATTCTGAGCTGGCTTCGAGGTGTCTTGTAGCTCGGTTGGAAGCGCACTCACCTCACACTGAGTGTCTGTAGTTCTATCCCCGGTACGAGTGGAAACATTGGGCGTTTCCTTATACCTGCTATCCCTGTTCATCTTGCAGCAAGTAGGTACCTGAGTGTTAGCCGACTGGTGTGGGTGGCATCCTGTGGGTGGTAGTATACCTTAGGTAGTGATGGGCTTTGAAATGAGCTGAGGTAGGATAACAGCTCTTATCCTGTAAAACTGATTTATGTAAAAAAAAAAAAAAATAAGCCGGGAAAGGAAGGGGAGGTTGCAGAGGAAGTAGTGCCTTGATGGGGAAGAACTTTTGATCCAAGGGATTTGAGCTACTTCTCCTCGGATCCAAAATGATTATTTTCCCCAGGCACGGTATAGTCCTCATGGGTTTAACGCTTCCTTCATGCATATAACAATAGTAACCAAGCGTGAATCACTGAAATAGAAAAAAAAAAAATATGCTAGAACCCATGAAGTTGATAATACGTTAAAAATGTTCCGTGATGGAGAGAGTGGCAGACTGTGATATATAAGGAACAAAAAGGCACAATACCGTGACTGGGACAATACACAAATAACCCGCACATAGGAGAGACAAGCTTATGACGGCGTCTTGAGTTTTTCTGTCTCTCTCCTGTGTGCGGGTTATTTGTGTAGTGTAGTGTTTAGGGTATTCCAATAGATAATGTACACACAGAAAGATGCACTCTGATGGTGATTGTTGTTGATGGTAGAGGTGATTTGCTGATGGTTGTGATTGTTGTTGATGGTGGTGGTGAGCGCTGTTGATGGTGGTGATTGTTGTTGATGGTGGTGGTGAGCGCTGTTGATGGTGGTGATTGTTGTTGATGGTGGTGGTGAGCGCTGTTGATGGTGGTGATTGTTGTTGATGGTGATGGTGAGCGCTGTTGATGGTGGTGATTGTTGTTGATGCAGGTAATGGTAAGGTCTTTACTGTTAGTCCTATCGTAGCTATTTTTATAGTGCTGATCCACCGCGAGGCTTGGTCATGGACCGGGCCGCAAGGCCGTTCACCCTGGGAACACCCTCCAGGTAGACTCCAGGATCATTCAGCTCCTGGGGAATAATAATAATAATATCTTTATTTACTACAAGTACATGTACAAGGTATACAGGCCTAGCTGACAACAATGACATACTACTATATAGAAAGTCCCTTGTTATGCTCCGCATTTCGGGCAAATTAGGTCAGTGTCCCAGGATGCGACCCACACCAGTCGACTAACACCCAGGTACCCATTTTACTGATGGGGAACATAGACAACAGGTGGAAAGAAACACGTCCAATGTTTCTACTCTGGCTGGGAATCAAACCCAGGCCCTCGCCGTGTGAAGCGAGAGCGTTAACCACCAGGCCACCAGAGCCACAATGGGAGGCAAGAAGATTTGATACAATAAATAGGAAGCTGCCTCAAGATCTACCTTAAAAAATTGTCAAAAAATGAATCAGTTGAACCTTGGAGCACATATTTTTTTTTCTCTTGTTTATAAATACACTGAAAATCATTTTTTAAATTTACGATTAAAATATATTTTACCTAAAATTTGAAATATATCAGAAAATGCTTGCAACTACTATGAAACGTCGAAATATTACTTTTTATATATACAAAATGTAAAAATATATAGAAAATGTGCTAAAACAATATTTTATTGCATATTTCGACGATTCAGTGCGGTTTAAAGGATTTCTGACATTTCAACCTTTAGCTAAAATCCGTATATGAATCATTGCAAAAAACAGTTATGGTTTACTTTTCATTAACTTGATTTCACATGAAGTGATACCCCGAATTTCGTACATAATTCGTTCCAGAAGGCTGTTCGAGTGTCGTTTTCCGAACGAATTTGTTCCCATAAGGATTAATGCAAATTAGATTAGTCCGTTTCAGACCCCCAAAAATACACTTACAAAAGCACTTACAATAATACATTTGCATAATTGTTCGAGTTGGGAGGTGTACGAAACTCGGGGTGTAATAACGCACAAAATGCGTGATAAAGGAATAACAGGAAAAGTTGGTAGATGGATCTATAACTTCCTGACAAATAGAACACAAAGAGAACTAGTAAACAGAGTCAAGTCCGAGGCAGCTACAGTGAAAAGCTCTATTCCACAAGCCACAGTACTCGTTCTCATCCTATTCCTCATCCTCATACCTGACATAGACAGAGATGTAAGCCATAGCTCCGTGTTTCCTCTTTCGGATGACACCCGAATTACCATGACAGTGTCCTCCATCGAAGACACTGCAAGACTTCAAGCGGACATCAACCAAATCTTTAAATGGGCCACTCAAAACAATATGAAGTTCAATGAAGAGAAATTTCAACTACTCAGATATGAACCATACCCCCGGCCGGGATTGAACCCGCGGTCATAGAGTCTCAAAACTCCAGCCCGTCGCGTTAGCCACTAGACCAGCTAGCCACAATAAGATTCATCCAACTAGGTATATTTCTACACCATGGCTGGAGTTTTGAGACTCTATGATCGCGGGTTCAATCCCGGCCGGGGGTATGGTTTATTTGCAATCGTGTCATTACGATTTCTTGAGTCATACTCAGATATGATAAATTTGAGAAAATTAAAACTGCATCAAGATAGTATACAACATATTCTAGCCATACAATAGAGCGAAATAGTAATGTGATGGACCTGGGAGTGATAATGTCAGAGGATCTCCCCTTCAAAAACCACAACAATGTATCTACCTCATCTGCTAGGAAAATGATAGGATGGATAATGAGAACCTTCAAAACTAGCGACGCCAAGCCCATGATGATTCTCTTCAAATGGTTTGTTCTCTCTAGGCTGGAATACTGCTGTACACTAACTCCCCCCTTCAAGACAGGCGAAATTGCTAACCTGGAGAGTGTACAAAGAACTTTCATGGCACACACAAATACGACAAAGCACCTAAATTACTGGGAACGGTTGAAGTCCCTTGATTTGTATTCCCTGGAATGCAGGCGAGAGAGAGACATAATAATATAAACTTGGAAAATCTTAGAGGGATTAGTACCAAACTTGCACACGAAAATCACTCCCTATGAAAGCAAAAGACTCGGCAGGAGATGCAACATTCCCTCAATGAAAAGCAGGGGCGCCACGAGTATATTGAGAGACAACACAATAAGTGTCAGGGGTCCAATACTGTTCAACTGCCTCCCAGCATACATAAGGAGGATTACCAATAGAACCCTGGCTGTCTTCAAGAAGGCACTGGACAAGCACCTAAAGTCAGCCTGGTCTCATACCGAGCCGCGGGGGCGCTGACTCCCGAAACCCTCTCCAGATATACCCGAAGGGATTTTATTTGCTATTTATTATAGTTATACCTAAAGACATTTTATTCACTATGTATTATAGTTGCACCTGAAACTGAGACAGCTGATCTAGAGTGATCCAAGACTTCCTGCAGTACTGGTGATCTATTAAGAGGATAAAATAAGTGGGAGTGTCTGAGGCTTGCTGCTGGCTCTCTGCCTCCTATTTACACTTGAAGGGCAAAACAAATTATATAAACATGAAATTTCCCTACGGACACCGAAGAGCAGAGATATAAATCACAACCTCGCCTTAAAATAACTCGAAAACTTTTTCTGTCCTGAAATAGATAATGACTGTCTCAAGCTTGAGGAAACAGGCGGGGAGCACCAGGGATCACACACACACACACACACACACACACACACACACACACACACACATATATATATATATATATATATATATATATATATATATATATATATATATATATATATATATATATATATATATATATATATATATATATATATTTCAGGACGGAAATATAAATGCCAGAAGACGCATTGCAGCAGCTTGTAATGTACTTATTTATAGAGAAATGTATATTTTCATAAATTTATATAGCTTTACTTAATCCAACCTAAAATAAAAAAAATCTAAAAGCAGAGAACGTTCAAAAAGTAACGCTGAGGAAGACGCTAAACAACAATCGTTGATAACAGCTGCTTGTTGTCTTGATGACGGGGAAACTCTTGATCCAAGGAATCAGAGTTGCGTCCACATCCTTGGATTAAGCCTGTTTACCCTCCATTCCCCAGGCGCCGTGTCGCACCTATGGACTGAGTGGTTCCTGATGAAAATAGTTATAATAATTGTAATAATAATAATAATAATCTAACACAAAGTGGGAGTTGTCACAGTTGCTTTTTGCTGATGACACTGTGTTTTTGGGAGATTCTGAAGAAAAGTTGCAGAGGTTGGTGGATGAGTTTAGAAAGTTATGTAAAAGAAGACAATTAAAAGTGAACATGGGAAAGAGTAAGGATAACCAAAAATTTCGGTAATGAAAGATTGTATAACAGATTGGAGGGAAGGAGTATGGAGGAAGTGAATGTATTTAGATATCTGGGAGTAGACTTGTTAGCAGATGAGTCTATGAAAGCTGAGGCGAATCATAGAACTGATAAGGGAAAAAAGGTGAGTGGTGCACTGAGGAGTCTGTGGAGACAAAGAACACTGCCCATGGAAACAAAGAGGGGAATGTATGAGAGTATAGTGGTACCAATGTTCTTATATGGGTGTGTAGCATGGGTGGTGAATGTTCCAACAAGGAGGCTGGAGGCAGTGGAGATGTTGTGTCTGAGGGCAATGTGTGGTGTGAATATAATGCAAAGAATCCGTAGCTTGGAGATTAAGAGGTGAGGGGTTTCTAAAAGTATTATCCAGAGGGAAGAGGAAGGGTAGTTGAGGTAGTTTGGAGATTTAGAGAAGATGGAACAAAAAAGAATGACTTGGAGAGCATATAAATCTGTAGTTAAAGGAAGGCATGGTAGGGGGTCATCCTAGGAAAGGTTGGAGGGAAGGGGTAAAGGAGGTTTTGTGTGCGAGGGGCTTGGACTTCCAGCAAGCATACGTGTGTCAGATAGGAGCGAGTAGAGACAGATGTTTTATGACTTGATGTGCTGTTGGAGTGTGAGCATAGTACATAACATTTATGAAAGGATTCATGGAAATTGATTAGCCTGACTTGAGTTCTGGAGGTGAGAAGTACAGTGCCTGTAATGTTTGGGGATATGTTACAGTTTTTTAACTGTTGTGTGGGAACGCCTTTGGCAAGACAATGATGGAGTGATTGATGATGAAAGCGTTTCTTATTTTTCGGGTCACCCTACCATGGTGGGAAACGGCCGATGTGTTAAAATAATAATAATAATAACGACAATAATAATAATAATAATAATAATAATAATAATAATAATAATAATAATAATAACGACAATAATCATCATCATAATAATAATAATGCTGCGGTTGGAAGGTTTAGTCAGAAGAGATGAAAGACCTTTTAATTATAATCGCTGGAAGTTGAGTCGGTGGAGGCAGTGTGGGAAGTACAAGTGCATGTCAGGAAATTGTTGAAGGTGGCAGCAGCCAGTGACCCTTTTGTGACCCCACTCCCCTTCCCTCCATCCGTCCCTCCCTCCCCCGAGACTCCCACCACACATGATTGGCACCCCCCTCGGCCAGGCACAGTGCCAACTGTATTAGTGCTGATGTTATGGGCGACTTGCAACCCAGGCTGCCACGGTTGCTTATGACAAGATGGTAAGATGCCTGCGCCCTGACTCACCTTGTTCACTTCACCCCCCCAATCACCCATCGCTCCTCGCCCGTCACCCTCACCTATCACGGGCTGCCCAGGCCCCGACATGAGGAATGTGTCATGTTCCTGCCTCACTTTCTGTGACTGCTGAAGTCAGTCAACTCTGTAGCTTCTTGTGACTACTGTTGAGGGTGTGATGATGTCTCTCTACCTTCATCTATCACCCTCGTCCATCAGCCTCATCTATCACCCTCATCCATACACTGCAAACTGAATTGTTTGTCATCATAATGGCTCTAAAGTTAACTTATGACAATGAGCTTGATTCTCTGATCATTAATGATTCTGTGTCATCACTAAAGACTCTTGACTCACATAATGTCTCTAGCAACATGCTCATTGAAGAAGCCAGATACAAATACTCAAAAATCCGGGAAAAAGGAATCAATGTACAACTGTTATGAATTCAATCACACACACTGGATTACTCCTTCGTGATAGTTGATATGTTAATCAAAATGTACCCTGAAGGAGAATGTAGAACATAACTTTGATACATCTGTGTCTAATATTAGGAATAATATTAGGAGAGAAGTAAATAATGAAACTGAATGTTACAGGAATGTAGTTAGAAGTCTGAGTAGATCTATAACCCACTATGATAACATGAACGTAGATAAGTACGTTTATGGAGCAACTTGCAATGTGAACAGGCTGATATTGAAGTGGCCAGGTTTAGGCTTGGTTTTAAGTACTTCTGGCAGTTTGGCAGATACACAGATGATGATCAAACCACATACAAATATGTGGGCAGCCCTGTGGTCACAATCTTCAACACTATATGCTTAATTGTCCACGTACTGAGAAATATAGAGATAGACAGTGAAATAACCTATAGGGTATATCAGGACATCTTAGTCATGAAAACAAGATACCAGACATATTAAGCAAACTTCATAAATTTGCTTATAAGAGATAAGTGAACTGTAGACATAAATCCAGATGTACTCCTGCAAACCCTTTTAGGGCCTAGTACATAGGCCTTCTGTGTATCCATATGTTCTTGCGCTACCATCCGCAGGATGGATATGGAGTGCACAAGACACTAACCGCTTCGGCGGCAAAATATAAAAATCTAATCACTGATAGTGAGAGTGTATGGTTGTGTAAGTCCGGGGGCTGTGAGTGTGTGGTTGTGAGAGTCTGGAGGCAGTGAGTGTGTGGTTGTGAGAGTCTGGAGGCAGTGAGTGTGTGGTTGTGAGAGTCTGGAGGCAGTGAGTGTGTGGTTGTGAGAGTCTGGAGGCAGTGAGTGTGTGGTTGTGAGTCTGGAGGCAGTGTGTGTGGTTGTGGGAGTCCGAGGGCAGTGAGTGTGTGGTTGTGAGAGTCCGGGGGGCATTGACCCCTGAAATCAACCTTAAGGTGAGTCATGACTTGTGTACACTATCAAGTGAAGGGAATATCTCATTCAGGTGAAGGGAGTCTTAGTCATGCGAAGAAATGGCCTCAGTCTTGTGAAAAAATGGTCTTAATCGTATAAAGAAAATAATGGTTTCAGTCGCGTGAAGAAATGGTTTCCTTCACATGTAAGAAAGACGCATGTTACATTCAGGACATTTCGTCCATCAGATACCTTATCAATGCGATACAGAGAACAGAAAACACAACAGAGGATTCCACAAAGGGATCGAAATATGCAGATCAATCAATCTTCTGAGTTTCTGTTGCCATGTGGGTTATTATTGAGCACAGTATTGAGGCTGAGGTGAGGTGCTGCAGGCTGGAGGACGGAACTGCGTACTAGTAAGTAAGTAAGTAAGTAAGTAAGTAAGTTTATTCAGGTATACACAAACACAGTAACATAGAATTATCATACATAGCAGCATGTGTATAGAGAACCTAGGATAACCCCAAAAAGTCAGAGTGACTTATTTCCATTGGGATCCATTGTGTTCTGCTAAGGTAACTAAGGCACTAATAGCAAACAGACAAATGAACAAGCACCACCTTCTCTTAGCTGGAGACTTCAATATCAACCTTGGCATACTAGATGATCAGACTGTAACTGATTTCATCAACAATATGAACAACACACTTCTCATACCAACAATAACTAAACCAACCAGGCTCACTGAGACAAGTGCAACCATAATAGACCATATATGGACCAATATACTAGCCCCCTTAAATCAGTGATAATCACAGACAGCGCTACTGACCACTACCCAACCTTCCTCTTAACAAACATTAGTAAGCCACCACTCGAATACAACAAAGTTTCATTTAGACTCCATGACGAGGCCTCAATAAGGAATTTCACAGCAGACCTAGAGACTGTTGACTGGCCTACAGAATTCTCCAACGCCAATGGTATTGACGATTGGACAGACATTTTTCTTAACAAAATACTTAGACTATGCAACAAACATTGTCCTATAAAAACGAAACAGATCACGAATAAATGGCTTGGTTGCCCATGGCTAACCAGCATTATTCTGAAATCCATTGATAAGAAACACCAATATGAAAAGCAATATAGACAGGGCTTAATACACAAAGATATTCTTAAACAATATTCAACAGTTCTCACCAAATTAATAAAGAAAGCCAAACAACTGTACTACTCTAGCAGATTCACTGACACAAGAGGAGATATAAAAAAGACCTGGAAAACACTTTCCTAGATTCTGGGGACCCACAAACTGAAAAAAAAACAAGAATATTGTTCTAACTAAACCTCATGAAACACTACTGCATCCCACTGATACAGCTAACAAGATAAACGACTTCTTCTCAAACATAGGATCCAATCTCCCCAGTAAAATCCCACGTACCAATGCCCGTGCCGAGGACTACCTAGATGGGAATTTCCCAAATTCCTTCTATCTTGTACCAACTGAGCCCACGGAAGCCACCGCGATCATAAAGTCACTTAAAAATAACTCGGGGAATCTGTCTCATGTCCCACCATTATTGTACAAGCGAGCGGCCCATGTCCTTTTGCATGCTATTACATTACTTTTTAACAAGTCACTAGAAACTAGCACTTTCCCGACACTACTCAAAACAGCAAGGGTTACACCAATACATAAAGGTGGTGACCCTACAGATGTAAACAAATATAGGCCAATATCAAACTTATCATGGCTCTGGTGGCCTGGTGGTTAACGCTCTCGCTTCACACGGTGAGGGCCTGGGTTCGATTCCCAGCCAGAGTAGAAACATTGGACGTGTTTCTTTCCACCTGTTGTCTATGTTCCCCATCAGTAAAATGGGTACCTGGGTGTTAGTCGACTGGTGTGGGTCGCATCCTGGGACACTGACCTAAGGAGGCCTGGTCACAGACCGGGCCGCGGGGGCGTTGACCCCCGGAACTCTCTCCAGGTAATCTCCAGGTAAAACCATTGCTATCCAAAATCTTTCAGAAACTCGTGCACAGGAGACTATATTCATTTATAACGTCACAAAACATACTCAACCCCTGCCAATTTAGATTCAGAAAAAATAAAAGCACTAGTGATGCAATTATAAAAATGCTAGACCTTCTTTACACAGCATTGGAAAATAAGAAATATCCGCTAGGATTTTTTTTTAACCTAAGAAAAGCGTTTGACATAGTAGACCACGGCATCCTACTCCACAAACTTGACCACTATGGTATAAGAGGCCATGCGCTTGCATATTTTAAATCCTACCTTTTTAATAGGTATCAATATGTTACCATTAAAGACACAGCCTCATCAATACGGCCACTTTATACTGGAGTTCCGCAGGGAAGTGCCCTTGGTCCCCTGCTCTTCCTCATTTACATCAATGATCTTCCAAACATATCCCAACACCTGAAACCCATTCTCTTTGCTGACGACACGACTTATGTCATCTCCCACCCTAATCTTGCCACCCTCATCACCATTGTTAACGAGGAGCTGCTCAAAATATCGACTTGGATGACAGCCAATAAACTTACACTTAACACTGGCAAAACCTACTATATTATGTTTGGTAGCAGAGCAGGTGTTGCGTAACTTAACATTAAGATCAACAACACTCTAATTGCCAAACATAATGAGGGCAAATTCCTTGGCCTATACCTCGACAACAACCTAAATTTCAGCACCCATGTCCAACACATAACAAAAAAAGTATCCAAAACGGTGGGGATCCTCTCCAAGATACGATACTACGTGCCGCAAACTGCCCTTCTCACACTATACCATTCACTTATATATCCATACCTCACCTATGCTATCTGTGCTTGGGGTTCAATTGCAGCAACACACCTAAAGCCAATAATAACCCAACAAAAAGCTGCAGTAAGAATAATCACTAAATCCCATCCCTGGCAACACCCCCCTCCCCCACTCTTCATAGATCTAAACTTACTCCCTGTTCAAAACATCCACACTTACTACTGTGCAATCTATATCTACAGGACCTTAAATTCCAATATTAACCTTGACCTAAACGCTTTCTTGATTGTTGTGACAGGATCCACAGGAATAACACCAGACACAAACATCTCTATGACATTCCCCGTGTTCGACTAAACCTTTACAAAAATTCAATGTATTCAAAGGACCTAAAATCTGGAAACCCTACCTGAAAATCTCTAGAACTGCAGACACATTCATCACTTTCAAAACTACAGTTAGAAAACATCTTATCTCCCTGATACACCCCGACAACTAACTACATGATAACCACTAGGTGGTTCACAATTACACTCACTCACCCACTGACTATAAACCCAGAAATACTAATCTTAATCTTAAAATAATGAATCCTAACTAGTCATAAGTTTGCCTATGATACTCCAATGTAGACACTTTGTATTGTGCCAAAACAAAAGCATTCACATTGCTAAACTCACAAATTGTGATGTAGTCACTTAGCCTTAATACCATAATCTGTAAGGATTTAATGTTAAGAATTAATCTAAGTCTGCCCGAAATGCCTAGCCAGGCTAGGTGTCCTAGTGGCCCCCTCTGTAATTAGTATTTTATAATATGTAAACCACACAATACCCAAAACCTGTAAACCCCACATTGTAACCCTTATAAAGAATAAACTTGAATTGAATTGAATTGAAAGGTAGTATGTCTTGCTCATTTCCGAGACCATGAAACAGCCTGTCTTTTGAGCGACGGTGCTGGTGGTAGAGAACAGATACAAAACAACGCCTGAGACACAGGTAAGATTCCCTGATGACAAGTCTGGCATTGCGACAGTTCACGAGATACTTGTGGGTGTTGTGGTGCAGGCGTCGAGTCGTCCCTTTTACAACGTAAATATGTGAGCCCCTACCAGCTGAGTCAAGCCATGGATGGCTCTTTCTCTCCCCTAGATACCTTCCTCCAACAAAACTTATTCTTAACCACTCCTCTCTTCCACGATCAACCCCCCAAAAGCTCTTATGTTTAAATGCAACAAGCATGCAAGCTCTTTGGCAAGAGTATGTTCACTGATGCGTTGCATGAGGCTCCTAGATGGTTCCTCTACGTACACCTTTTCACATGACGAACATGAGATGATATAAATACCAGCGTCGTTAAAAAGTTGTTAATGGTGTTGGAAGTGATGTTGTCTATGCTGATCTTAGAAAAGTAAAATTGGAGACGTTCCCAGAAGACAAGTCTGACTAGCAGAACAGCGTACCCGTGAGGTATTAGACACTGTTGCAATAATAAAGATACCCAAATGTTGCAGAAGTGTCTAATTCTTCAATTTGTCGGTTTTATAAATTATCGTCATCGTTGGATGACGATAATATTGTTCGTGATTTACGACAATGTTGAGTGTGAGTGAGACTCAGGGGAGGTGGGGTCTCCTGGACAAGTAACCAAATAATAATATACTTTATATCTTATGGGTTTGTAGGTCCTTATTATATTATTTACATTAGCTACAATGTGCAACTCTTGGGTATCTTTATTGTGGAAACGTTTCGCCACACAGTGGCTTCATCAGTCCAATACAAAGAAGAATGGTGAAGATCAAAGGGAGATTGAGGTAATCAGTACGTCAGCCTGGAGTCAATCTTGATTGATGGACTGATTATATCGACTCTGGGGTATGGGACTGACTACCCTAATCTTCACTATTCTTTGTATTAGACTGATAAAGCCACTGGGTGGCAAAACGTTTCCAAAATATAGATACTCAAGTGTGTCTAATTTGTCAACGCGTCGGTTCTCTGACCATTTATCTACATTAGATACAATGGGTAATGAAAGTTAAGACACATGTGCAACATCTGGATATCTTTATTGTAGTAGACGTTTCGCCATCCAGTGGCTTTATCAATACAGATTCTAGGACATAATAGGAAGACAGTAGAACTATATACAAAAGATGAGGTAATCAGTCCCTCGGCCTTGGAGTTAGTGTTCACAGCATCGTGGTGGAGGAGAGTCTGGAGCAAAGGCAAGAAGACTGGCGCTTTTTATAGGCGTCAGTGAATGGGACGGGCAGCAGACGAGGTCAGTCACTGGTAGGCGGGATTCCCAGTGGAAGTAGGTCCTTCCCAAAGAGATGGGTTAGTTGCAGCAGCCGTGAAGAAGGTCTTGTAGATGTCCTCTGAACCAAGATTCCATGATGTTGCAGTGTCTGACAAGTTGTGCAAAGAAAGGTATAAAATACCGACAATATGAAAGTTAAGACACATGTGCAACATCTGGATATCTTTATTGTAGTAGACGTTTCGCCATCCAGTGGCTTTATCAATACAGATTCTAGGACATAATAGGAAGACAGTAGAACTATATACAAAAGATGAGGTAATCAGTCCCTCGGCCTTGGAGTTAGTGTTCACAGCATCGTGGTGGAGGAGAGTCTGGAGCAAAGGCAAGAAGACTGGCGCTTTTTATAGGCGTCAGTGAATGGGACGGGCAGCAGACGAGGTCAGTCACTGGTAGGCGGGATTCCCAGTGGAAGTAGGTCTTCCCAAAGAGATGGGTTAGTTGCAGCAGCCGTGAAGAAGGTCTTGTAGATGTCCTCTGAACCAAGATTCCATGATGTTGCAGTGTCTGACAGTTGTGCAAAGAAAGGTATAAAATACCGACAATATGAAAGTTAAGACACATGTGCAACATCTGGATATCTTTATTGTAGTAGACGTTTCGCCATCCAGTGGCTTTATCAATACAGATTCTAGGACATAATAGGAAGACAGTAGAACTATATACAAAAGATGAGGTAATCAGTCCCTCGGCCTTGGAGTTAGTGTTCACAGCATCGTGGTGGAGGAGAGTCTGGAGCAAAGGCAAGAAGACTGGCGCTTTTTATAGGCGTCAGTGAATGGGACGGGCAGCAGACGAGGTCAGTCACTGGTAGGCGGGATTCCCCCAGTGGAAGTAGGTCCTTCCCAAAGAGATGGGTTAGTTGCAGCAGCCGTGAAGAAGGTCTTGTAGATGTCCTCTGAACCAAGATTCCAGAATCTGTATTGATAAAGCCACTGGATGGCGAAACGTCTACTACAATAAAGATATCCAGATGTTGCACATGTGTCTTAACTTTCATATTGTCGGTATTTTATACCTTTCTTTGCACAACTTGTCAGACACTGCAACATCATGGAATCTTGGTTCAGAGGACATCTACAAGACCTTCTTCACGGCTGCTGCAACTAACCCATCTCTTTGGGAAGGACCTACTTCCACTGGGGAATCCCGCCTACCAGTGACTGACCTCGTCTGCTGCCCGTCCATTCACTGACGCCTATAAAAGCGCCAGTCTTCTTGCCTTTGCTCCAGACTCTCCTCCACCACGATGCTGTGAACACTAACTCCAAGGCGAGGGACTGATTACCTCATCTTTTGTTTATAGTTCTACTGTCTTCCTATTATGTCCTAGAATCTGTATTGATTAAAGCCACTGGATGGCGAAACGTCTACTACAATAAAGATATCCAGATGTTGCACATGTGTCTTAACTTTCATATTGTCGGTATTTTATACCTTTCTTTGCACAACTTGTCAGACACTGCAACATCATGGAATCTTGGTTCAGGGACTTCTACAAGACCTTCTTCACGGCTGCTGCAACTAACCCATCTCTTTGGGAGGACCTACTTCCACTGGGGAATCCCGCCTACCAGTGACTGACCTCGTCTGCTGCCCGTCCCATTCACTGACGCCTATAAAAAGCGCCAGTCTTCTTGCCTTTGCTCCAGACTCTCCTCCACCACGATGCTGTGAACACTAACTCCAAGGCCGAGGGACTGATTACCTCATCTTTTGTATATAGTTCTACTGTCTTCCTATTATGTCCTAGAATCTGTATTGATAAAGCCACTGGATGGCGAAACGTCTACTACAATAAAGATATCCAGATGTTGCACATGTGTCTTAACTTTCATATTGTCGGTATTTTATACCTTTCTTTGCACCACAATGGGTAATGTTAATATACGAAGTGATTGCAATATATTTTCCCGAGATGTCTGACAAAGGCCCATTGTGACCACTGTATTCCTTTTTTTTTGCGCTGTCGTTCACAAGATGAGCATAATAAACTAGTTGCTGAGGCAGCACAATTAAACTAAAATAAGCTGGCCCGACACTGGTTATTACAGGTGGAATATTCGAGGAACGGGACGAGGTACAAGAGCTGGCCTTCAGGTACGCCGTTGAGCGGGTCAACAAGGATCGGTCGACACTCCCTGACTCCAAGCTTAGCGCTCAGATAGAGCGGCTGCCAGCCGATGACTCATTCAAAGCCTCCAAGCAAGGTCAGTTCTTTCTACCCTGATTCATCCCTTCAAGGTTGACCACTTAATTAATCACTGTTAGAAGGATTAATGTACACTCAGTATTTATGCACTGAGATACACACCTCTCGGTGTAGACACACTGAGAGACACACACTTCTCGGTGTAGACACAATGATAGACACACACTTCTCGGTGTAGACACACTGACAGAGACACTTTTCGGTGTAGACACACTGAAGACCCTTAAATTACATTCACTTGTTAGACGAAGAATGAGGGGAGACATGATCGAAGTGTATAAGTGGAAGATGGGTGTTAATAAAGGGAATATAAATAAGGTCTTGAGGATATCTCTCAAGAGAGAACCCGCAGTAATGGATTCAAATTAGACAAGCTTAGATTTAGAAAGGATGTAGGAAAGTATTGGTTTGGAAATAGGGTAGTTGATGAGTGGAACAGTCTACCTAGTTGGGTTATTGAGGCTAAAGCCTTGGGTAGTTTCAAATATAGGTTGGATAAATACATGAGTGAGAGGGGTTGGATTTGAGTGGGACGTGCATATGAGAGTGGATAGAGTTATCAGAGCTTATTTCTTGGATGGCATTATTATTATTATAATCAAAAAGAAGCGCTAAGCCACAAGGGCTATACAGCGCTGCAGGGCAGGAAGGAAGCGAGGGTACCAGGTGGCAAAAGGGAGAAAGATGAGTAATAGGTTACGGAGAACAGCGGGGCAGTGGATGGTGAAAGGGTAGAGGGCAGCAAGAGACTGAGGTAGAAAGGGCTGAGGGTAGTGCGAAAGGTATCATCAAAATTTGTGGAGTAAATCAGTCGTTGTCAAGAAGTCAATGAGAGAGTCAGGATTAAAGGAGAGTCCATCAGCAAGAAGGGAAGGTAAAGAGAGAGTAGTAGAGCGGAGACGACGTTGGAGGTAAATTCTGCGTGCTCGCTGATAGAGAGGGCAGTCTAACAGAATGTGGCTAATCGATACTGGAACTTGACACTTCTCACAGAGAGGAACAGGGTGCCTCTCCATGAGATACCCATGAGTAAGATGAGTGTGGCCAATGCGAAGGCGGGAGAGAGTAGTCTCCCAACCTCGGCACTGATGACAAGAGGACGGCCAGTAACCTATGCTGGGTTTAATAGAATGAAGT
The DNA here is from genome assembly GCF_026875155.1 of Cherax quadricarinatus. Classification (NCBI taxonomy): domain Eukaryota; kingdom Metazoa; phylum Arthropoda; class Malacostraca; order Decapoda; family Parastacidae; genus Cherax; species Cherax quadricarinatus. The sequence continues at coordinate 80,108,830 of NC_069405.1, forward strand.
TTGTTACCGAGCAGAGTTGACCAACGTTGTTGCCAACGGGTGTGAAGGTGGGTAGCTATTACAGCAAAATAGTCCAGAAATTTGGATGGCATTGAAAATTGGGTTGGGCAAATGTTTTGTTAGTGGGATGGATTGTAAAGGACCTGCCTAGTATGGGCCAGCAGGCCTGCTGCAGTGTTCCTCCTTTCTTATGTTCTTATGTTCTTATGACAGACACACACTTCTCGGTGTAGACACACTGAGAGAGACACTTCTCGGTGTAGACACACTGATAGGCACACACTTCTCGATGTAGATACACTGAGAGAGACACTTCTCGGTGTAGACACACTGAGAGAGACACTTCTCGGTGTAGACACACTGAGAGAGACACTTCTCGGTGTAGACACACTGAGAGAGACACTTCTCGGTGTAGACACACTGATAGGCACACACTTCTCGATGTAGACACACTGAGAGAGACACTTCTCGGTGTAGACACACTGAGAGAGACACTTCTCGGTGTAGACACACTGAGAGAGACACTTCTCTGTGTAGACACACTGAGAGAGACACTTCTCGGTGTAGACACACTGATAGGCACACACTTCTCGATGTAGACACACTGAGAGAGACACTTCTCGGTGTAGACACACTGAGAGAGACACTTCTCGGTGTAGACACACTGAGATACACACCTCTCGGTGTAGACACACTGATAGACACACACTTCTCGATGTAGACACTGAGAGAGACGCTTCTCGGTGTAGACACACTGAGAGAGACACTTCTCGGTGTAGACACACTGAGAGAGACACTTCTCGGTGTAGACACACTGAGATACATACCTCTCGGTGTAGACACACTGATAAACACACACTTCTCTGTGTAGACACACTGAGAAACTTTTCTCGCTGTATACAGACTGAGAGACACACACTTCTTCATGTAGACACACTGAGAGACACACACTTCTCGGTGTAGACACACTTAGAGACGCACACTTCTCGGTGTAGACACACTTAGAGACGCACACTTCTCGGTGTAGACACATTGAGAGACACACACTTCTCGGTGTAGACACACTGAGACACACTTCTCGGTGTAGACACACTGAGACACACACTTCTCGGTGTAGACACATTGAGAGAAACACACACTTCTCGGTGTAGACACACTAAGAGACACACCTCTCGGTGTAGACACAGAGAGAGACACACTCGGTGTAGACACAGAGAGAGAGAGACACTTCTCGGTGTAGTCACACTGAGAAGTGTAGAGAAATGTAGAAGTGTAGTCCCTTTCGCATGGGCGAAAGGGACTACTTAGTAAGAGCAATTCAGTCTGAGGGCCATAAGGTGGTAATTGCAGTAATGTACAACCCACCACAGAACTGCAGGAGGCCAAGAGAAGAAAACGAAGAGAGCAACAGAACAATGGTCGACACACTAGCCGAAGTGGCCAGAAGAGCTCAGATGGGGGAGCAAAGTTACTAGGAAATTGACTGGGAAAACCTGGAGCCCCATGGGGGTCCCGAAACATGGAGAGGCAAGATGATGGATGTGGTACTGGAAAACCTCATGCCTAGGAAGCAAGATCGCCACCCATCTAGATACCCATCAATTACACAACCCAGGGCAACATGGGTTTAGAACAGGTCGCTCCTGTCTGTCCCAACTACTGGATCACTACGACAAGGTCCTAGATGCACTAGAAAACAAAAAGAATGCAGATGTAATATATACAGACTTTGCAAAAGCCTTCGGCAAGTGTGACCATGGCGTAATAACGCACAAAATGCGTGCTAAAGAAATAACAGAAAAAGTTGGTAGATGGATCTATAATTTCCTCACAAAAAGAACACAAAGAGTAGTAGTCAACAGAGTAAAGTCTGAGGCAGCTACGGTGAAAAGCTCTGTTCCGCAAGGCACAGTGCTCGCTCCCAACTTGTTCTCATCCACATATCTGACATATACAAGGATGTCAGCCACAACACCGTGTCTTCCTTTGCAGATGACACCCGATTCTGCATGACAGTGTCTTCCACTGCAGACACTGCAAGGCTCCAGGCGGACATCAACCAAATCTTTCAATGGGCTGCAGAAAACAATATGAAGTTCAACGATGAGAAATTTCAATTACTCCGATATGGTAAACATGAGGAAATTAAAACTTCATCAGAGTACAAAACAAATTCTATCCACAAAATACAGCGAAAAACTAACGTCAAAGACCTGGGAGTGATCATGTCGGAGGATCCACCTTCAAGGACCATAATATTGTATCAATCGCATCTGCTAGAAAAATGACAGGATGGATAATGAGAACCTTCAAAACTAGGGATGCCAAGCCCATGATGACACTCTTCAGGTCGCTTGTTCTATCTAGGCTAGAATATTGCCGCACACTAACAGCACCTTTCAATTGCTGATCTAGAAAATATACAGAGAACCTTCACGGCACGCATAACGGAGATAAAACACCTCAATTACTGGGAGCGCTTGAGGTTCCTGAACCTGTACTCCCTGGAAAATCCTAGAGGGACTAGTATCGAACTTGCACACGAAAATCACTCACAACGAAAACAAAAGACTCGGCAGACGATGCAACATCCCCCCAATGAAAAGCAGGGGTATCACTAGCACATTAAGAGACAACACAATAAGTGTCAGGGGCCCAAGACTGTTCAACTGCCTCCCAGCATACATAAGGGGGATTACCAATTGACCCCTGGCTGTCTTCAAGCAGGCACTGGACAAGCACCTAAAGTCGATACCTGACCAGCCGGGCTGTGGCTCGTACGTTGGATTGCGTGCAGCCTGCAGTAACAGCCTGGTTGATCAGGCTCTGATCCACCATGAGGCCTGGTCACAGACCGGGCTGCGGGGGCGTTGACCCCCGGAACTCTCTCCAGGTAAACTCCAGGCATCAACATGTTAGAGACACTACCAGAGAGAGAGAGAGAGGTGAGGATGATCCAGCAAGACTGGACCTTGTATTCACCTTGAGTAGTTCAGACATCGAGGATATCATGTGTCAAAGACCCCTAAGAGCTAGTGATCATCATGTGGTTCTGTGCTTTGACGACATAGTTGAGCTAAAAGTGGAGAGAGTAGCAGGAATAGGATGGAAAAAAACAAACTACAAAAGGGGGACTACACAGGCATGAGGAACTTCCTGCAAGACGTTTAGTGGGAGAGAGAACTGACAGGAAAACCAGTACAAGAAATGATGGACTATGTGACAACAAAATGCAAGGAGGCAGAGGAGAGGTTTGTTCCCAAGGGAAACAGAAATAATGGGAAGACCAGAACGAGTCCTTGGTTCACCCAAAGGTGTAGGGAAGCAAAAACTAGGTGCACTAGAGAATGGAAAAGGTACAGAAGACAAAGGACCCAAGAAAATAAAGAGATTAGCCGAAGAGCCAGAAACGAATATGCACAGATAAGAAGGGAGGCTCAGCGACAATATGAAAACGACATAGCATCGAAAGTCAAGTCTGACCCGAAACTGTTGTATAGCCACATCAGGAGGAAAACAACAATCAAGGACCAGGTAATCAGACTGAGGAAGGATGATGGGGAGCTCACAAGAAACGACCAAGAGGTATGTGAGGAGCTCAACACGAAATTTAAAGAAGTATTTACAGTGGAAACCAGTAGGACTCCAGGAAATCAGAACAGGGAGGTACACCAACAAGTGTTGGATGAGGTACACATAACCAAGGAGGAGGTGAAGAAGCTGCTATGTGAACTTGACACCTCAAAGGCAGTGGGGCCAGACATCTGTCTGTGGGTCCTTAGAGAAGGAGCAGAGAAGCTGTGCATGCTACAAACAAAGATCTTCAACACATCCATTGAAACTGGGCAACTCCCTGAGGTATGGAAGATGGCAAATGTAGTCCCAATTTTTAAAAAAGAAGACAGACATGAGGCATTAAACTACAGACCTGTGTCACTAACGTATATGGTATGCAAAGTCATGGAGAGGATCATCAGGAGAATGGTGGAGCACCTGGAAAGAAACAAGTGTATAATCGACAACCAGCACGGTTTCAAGGAAGGAAAATCCTGAGTCACAAACCTACTGGAGTTTTATGACAAGGTGACAGAAGTAAGACAAGAAAGAGAGGGGTGGATAGACTGCATTTTCTTGGACTGCAAGAAGGCCTTCGACACAGTTCCTCACAAGAGGTTACTGCAAAAGCTAGAGGAACAGGCACACATAACAGGAAAGGCACTGCAATGGATCAGAGAATACCTGACAGGGAGGCAACAACGAGTAATGGTACGTGACGAGTCGTCAGAGTGGGCGCCTGTGACAAGCGGGGCTCCACAGGGGTCAGTCCTAGGACCTGTGCTGTTTTTGGTATATGTGAATGACATAACGGAAGGGATAGACTCAGAAGTGCCTTGTTTGCAGATGATGTGAAGTTAATGAGGAGAATCAAATCGGTCGAGGATCAGGCAGGACTACAAAGAGACCTGGAAAGCCTGGTCCAGCAACTGGCTCCTTGAATTCAACCCTGCCAAATGCAGAGTCATGAAGATTGGGGAAGGGCAAAGAAGACCACAGACACAGTATAGTCTAGGTGGCCAAAGACTGCAAACCTCACTGAAGGAAAAAGATTTTGGGGTGAGTATAACACCGAGCACATCTCCTGAGGCGCTCATCAATCAGATAACTGCTGCAGCTTACGATCGTCTGGCAAACCCAAGGATAGCGTTCCGATACCTCAGAAAGGAATCCTTCGAGACTCTGTACACCATTTACGACAAGCCCATACTGGAGTATGCAGCACCAGTTTGGAATCCACACGTGGTCAAGCACGTCAAGAAATTAGAGAAAGTGCAAAGGTTTGCAACAAGACTAGTCCCAGAGCTAAAGGGATTGTCCTACGAAGAAAGGTTAAGGGAAATCGGCCTGACGACACTGGAGGACAGGAGGGTCAGGGGAGACATGATAACGACATATAAAATACTGCGCGGAATAGACAAGGTGGACAATGACAGGATGTTCCAGAGATGGGACACAGAAACAAGAGGTCACAACTGGAAGTTGATGACTCACATGAGTCAAAGGGATGTTAGGAAGTATTTCTTCAGTCATAGAGTTGTCAGAAAGTGGAATAGCCTAGAAAGTGATGTAGTGGAGGCGGGAACCATACATAGTTTTAAGGCGAGGTATGATAAAGCTCATGGAGCAGGGAGAGAGAGGACCTAGTAGCAATCAGTGAAGAGGCGGGGCCAGGAGCTATGACTTGACCCCTGCAACCACAAAGAGGTGAGTACACTTTTCGGTGTAGACACACTGAGAGACACTTCTCGGTTTAGACACACTGAGAGAGAGACACTTCTCGGTGTAGACACACTGAGAGACACTTCTCGGTGTAGACACACTGAGAGACACTTCTCGGTGTAGACACACTGAGAGAGACACTTCTCGGTGTAGACACACTGAGAGAGAGACACTTCTCGGTGTAGACACACTGAGAGAGACACTTCTCGATGTAGACACACTGAGAGAAACACACTTCTCGATGTAGACACAGTGAGAGAGACATACTTCTCGGTGTAGACACACTGAGAGAGACGCACTTCTCGGTGTAGACACACTGAGAGAGACACTTCTCGGTGTAGACACAGTGAGAGAGACACACTTCTCGGTGTAGACACACTGAGAGACACTTCTCGGTGTAGACACACTGAGAGACACTTCTCGGTGTAGACACACTGAGAGAGAGACACTTCTCGGTGTAGACACACTGAGAGACACTTCTCGGTGTTAGACACACGAAGAGAGACATTTCTCGTGTAGACACACTGAGAGAAAGAGACACTTCCGGTGTCGACACACTGAGAGAGACGCACTTCTCGTGTAGACACACTGAAGAGACACTTTCCGGTGTAGACACACTGAGAGAGAGACACTTTCTCGGTGTAGACACACTAGAGAGAGACACTTCATCGGTGTAGACACACTGAGAGAGACACTTCTCGTGTAGACACACCTGAGAGAGACCTTCTCGTGTAGACACACTGAGAGAGAGACACTTCTCGGTGTAGACACACTGAGAGAGACACTTCTCGGTGTAGACACACTGAGAGAGACACTTCTCGGTGTAGACACACTGAGAAGAGATCACTTCTCGGAGTAGACACACTGAAACACTTCTCGGTGTAGACACACTGAGAGAGACACTTCTCGTGTAGACCCACTGAGAGAGAGACACATCTCGGTGTAGACACACTGAGAGAGACACTTCTCGTGTAACACACTGAGAGACACTTCTCGGTGTAGACACACTGAGAGAGACACTTCTCGGTGTAGATACACTGAGAGACACTTCTCGGTGTAACACACTGAGAGAAGACACTTCTCGGTGTAGACACACTGAGAGAGAGACACTTCTCGGTGTAGACACACTGAGAGACACTTCTCGGTGTAGACACACTGAGAGAGACACTTCTCGGTGTAGATACACTGAGAGACACTTCTCGGTGTAGACACACTGAGAGAGAGACACTTCTCGGTGTAGACACACTGAGAGACACTTCTCGGTGTAGACACACTGAGAGACACTTCTCGGTGTAGACACACTGAGAGAGACACTTCTCGGTGTAGATACACTGAGAGAGAGACACTTCTCGGTGTAGACACACTGAGAGACACTTCTCGGTGTAGACACACTGAGAGACACTTCTCGGTGTAGACACACTGAGAGACACTTCTCGGTGTAGACACACTGAGAGACACTTCTCGGTGTAGACACACTGAGAGACACTTCTCGGTGTAGACACACTGAGAAGACACTTCTCGGTGTAGACACACTGAGAGACACTTCTCGGTGTAGACACACTGAGAGACACTTCTCGGTGTAGACACACTGAGAGACACTTCTCGGTGTAGACACACTGAGAGAGACACTTCTCGGTGTAGGCACACTGAGAGAGACACTTCTCGATGTAGATACACTGAGAGAGACACTTCTCGGTGTAGGCACACTGAGAGAGACACTTCTCGATGTAGATACACTGAGAGAGACACTTCTCGGTGTAGACACACTGAGAGACACTTCTCGGTGTAGACACACTGAGAGAGACACTTCTCGGTGTAGACACACTGAGAGAGACACTTCTCGGTGTAGACCCACTGAGAGAGACACTTCTCGGTGTAGACCCACTGAGAGAGACACTTCTCGGTGTAGACACACTGAGAGAGACACTTCTCGGTGTAGACACACTGAGAGAGACACACACTCAACAATAAACTTTTTAGCTAGCATATTCTAACAAACTTTATTTCTATAAAGAGGAGTATAGCTTGAGGATGTTTCAGGGGTCAACGCCCCCGCGACCCTGTCTATCACCAGTATATTACACAAATATGGCGACTGTCATAACTCTACATTATAGATCTACATTATAGAGCCTCTCCTGCCAACATATTCTTTATCTAAGACAATCTATCGAGTCTGTCAAGTTCTATTTCTATCACAGATTTATTGGACATCTATTTGGTTCATAATTCACATTTATCGCTCTGTATTTAGTAAAATTTTTCCCCCTTTGTTTTCTTCGAATGAATGAAATCCCTGACCCCTACGGGTTTAGCCCTCACCCCCGATTAAAACCGGTTCAAGACACAATCACAGAAGTCTCCACAACTGTGTAATCTTCTAGTGGTCTTAACATACACGGATTTTCAAATTATTGTGTCAGTCACACATAAGGAGTTAGTGCAATAAACTCACAAGAAACAGCTGATGTCTTAATATGCAAAACAATAATAAAATTCGAAGCGCTTTATTAAATTCCCACGTTATAGTAAAGAATTAGGTATGTGTGCACCATCTGGTATCTTTATTTGTAGACGTTCCGCCATCCCGTGGTTTTATTAATATAATTCAAGGGCAAATGTGAAGAATGTAGAACTAGATACAAAAGATGAGGTAATGAGTCCCTCAGTCTTGGTGTTGGTGAAGAGCATCTTAGTCTTGACGACTCTGAATCACAGGTAGTAACATTGTGGCTTATATAAAATAGTGCTCCTCTGTAATGTGGGAAATCACGAAAACGATTCGAGATTTTTTTTTTTACTGTGGTTGTTATGGCTTATTAGGAACTGAAGTGGTACTGGTTACCTCCCCTCCATGATCAATCTTCATCAACAGTGTGTAAGCTGCTTCGGTCAGGGGTGGCAGCCATCTTCGGTCCGCAGAGTGAAAACACTGCCAACCATGTTCAGTCCATATGTGACGCCATGGAGGTACCTCATATTGAGACTCGGTGGGACTACAAGCTGACCAGAGATGCTTACTCTCTCAACCTGTACCCCTACCCTCCATCACTCAGTAGTGTAAGTTAACCTTGTTTATACGCCAGTAAATTAGGAATGTTGTGTGTGTGTGTGTGTGTGTGTGTGTGTGTGTGTGTGTGTGTGTGTGTGTGTGTGTGTGTGTGTGTGTGTGTGTGTGTGTGTGTGTGTGTATGTGTGCGTGTGTCTGTGTGTGTTTGTGTGTTTGTGTGTGTCTTGTTAGCAGTGGTATTTTATATCCACGTGAACCTTCTTCCTCAGGATGTGACCCACACCCTAGTACTTATGTACTACGCACAACAATCGACTAATACCCAGGTACCTATTTACTGTGAAGGTGAAGTGAAGAGAAACAACCGGTAAAAGGAGACGTACACATACGTCTCACCAATGCTAATTACCAAACTTTTGATGGGGGAGGGAATAAATAGATCCTGGCCCAGTTATTTTTAATATATTCCCGGCATTAATGATTTCTGTTCTCATCGTACCTGCTCTTGAAACGGTGCATGAGGTCTTCCTCCGACACATTCTCATATACATCATTCAATTTCCTTACTACATTAAAACCGAACAAGGTACAATGTGTAGACGGATGGTATGACAGTAGAAATATTGTCCATAACTCCGACTCCCAAAACATACACTTTAATCATGGTTGATCTGCAGTTTGTGAAGGAAAATTTACACGACATTTCGAGATCATCTTAGACCATTATCAATAAAGATATTAGTCTAGAAACCCTTTTCAAGTTGTTGAGTGGTTGTCAAGTGTCGCAGCCTCGGTATCATAACTTATATTCTTCCTTCACTCCATGTGTCCACGCAGGCCTACCGCGACATATTGATGAAGCTCAAGTGGAAGAACTTCGTGATCCTTTACGACAGTAACGAGGGTCTGGTGCGCCTCCAGAACCTCCTGAAGGAGAAGACATGGACGGTGACGGTGAGACAACTCCCCGACAATTCCGATTACAGGTAGCTCTTTTGACGTCGTATAAACACAATCCTTTACATCACAGATTTTGAACTCAGCAAGTGTAAAACTCTCTACGAGATTCTTTCAAACAATTACGAAGACGAAGAACAAGACACATGTGCAACATCTAGGTATCTTTATTTCTAGAAGTTTCACCATCTAGTGGCATTATCAATACAAATTCAAGGACAAAATGGGAATATTGTAGGACTATTTACAAACAATGAGGTAATCAGTCCCTCAGTCTTGGTGTTAGTGAAGACCACCGTAATCTTTAAGACCAAGTATTAAATTAAGTCTTTATCATACTGGCTTTTGTGTTGTGTTGGTCTTAAAACACGTCCTAAAATGTCCCTCCCTCTCACCAAGTTCTACCTCACCCTGCCTCCCTGTCTCCCTGTGCTGGATCTCCCTGCCTCCCTGTGCTGACTCTCCCTGCCTCCCTGTGCTGCCTCTCCCTGCCTCCCTGTGCTGCCTCTCCCTGCCTCCCTGTGCTGACTCTACCTGCCTCCCTGTACTGCCTCTCCCTGCCTCCATGTGCAGCCTCTCTCTGCCTCCCTGTGCTGCCTCTTCCTGCCTCCATGTGCTGCCTCTCCCTGCCTCCCTGTGCTGACTCTCCCTGCCTCCCTGTGCTGCCTCTCCCTGCCTCCCTGTGCTGCCTCTCCCTGCCTCCTAGTGCTGCCTCTCCCTGCCTCCCTGTGCTGCCTCTCCCTGCCCCCCTGTGCTGACTCTCCCTGCCTCCCTGTGCTGCCTCTCCCTGCCTCCCTGTGCTGACTCTCCCTGCCTCCCTGTGCTGCCTCTCCCTGCCTCCCTGTGCTGACTCTCCCTGCCTCCCTGTACTACATTTCCCTTCCTTCATGTGCTAAATCTCCCTGCCTTCCTGTGCTAAATCTCCCTGCCTTTCTGTGCTACATCTCCCTGCCTTCCTGTGCTAAATCTCCCTGCCTTCCTGTGCTACATCTTCCTGCCTTCCTGTGCTAAATCTCCCTGCCTTCCTGTGCTAAATCTCCCTGCCTTTCTGTGCTACATCTCCCTGCCTTTCTGTGCTAAATCTCCCTCCCTTTCTGTGGTACATCTCCCTGCCTTCCTGTGCTAAATCTCCCTGCCTTTCTGTGGTACATCTCCCTGCCTTCCTGTGCTAAATCTCCCTGCCTTGCTGTGCTACATCTTCCTGCCTTCCTGTGCTACATCTTCCTGCCTTCCTGTGCTACATCTCCCTGCCTTCCTGTGCTAAATCTCCCTGCCTTCCTGTGCTACATCTCCCTGCCTTGCTGTGCTACATCTTCCTGCCTTCCTGTGCTACATCTCCCTGCCTTCCTGTGGTACATCTCCCTGCCTTCCTGTGCTACATCTCCCTGCCTTCCTGTATTACATCTCCCTGCCTTGCTGTGCTACATCTCCCTGCCTTGCTGTGCTACATCTCCCTGCCTTCCTGTGCTACATCTCCCTGCCTTCCTGTATTACATCTCCCTGCCTTGCTGTGCTACATCTCTCTGCCTTGCTGTGCTACATCTCCCTGCCTTCCTGTGCTACATCTTCCTGCCTTGCTGTGCTACATCTCCCTGCCTTCCTGTGCTACATCTCCCTGCCTTCCTGTATTACATCTCCCTGCCTTGCTGTGCTACATCTTTCTGCCTTGCTGTGCTACATCTCCCTGCCTTGTTGTGCTACATCTCCCTGCCTTGCTGTGCTACATCTCTCTGCCTTGCTGTGCTACATCTTCCTGCCTTCCTGTGCTACATCTCCCTGCCTTGCTGTGCTACATCTCCCTGCCTTCCTGTGCTACATCTCCCTGCCTTGCTGTGCTACATCTCCCTGCCTTCCTGTGCTACATCTTCCTGCCTTCCTGTGCTACATCTCTCTGCCTTCCTGTGCTACATCTCCCTGCCTTGCTGTGCTACATCTCTCTGCCTTGCTGTGCTACATCTCTCTGCCTTGCTGTGCTACATCTTCCTGCCTTGCTGTGCTACATCTTCCTGCCTTCCTGTGCTACATCTCCCTGCCTTGCTGTGCTACATCTCCCTGCCTTGCTGTGCTACATCTCTCTGCCTTGCTGTGCTACATCTTCCTGCCTTGCTGTGCTACATCTCCCTGCCTTGCTGTGCTACATCTCCCTGCCTTGCTGTGCTACATCTCTCTGCCTTGCTGTGCTACATCTCCCTGCCTTCCTGTGCTACATCTCCCTGCCTTGCTGTGCTACATCTTCCTGCCTTCCTGTGCTACATCTTCCTGCCTTGCTGTGCTACATCTCCCTGCCTTGCTGTGCTACATCTCTCTGCCTTGCTGTGCTACATCTTCCTGCCTTCCTGTGCTACATCTTCCTGCCTTCCTGTACTACATCTTCCTGCCTTGCTGTGCTACATCTTCCTGCCTTCCTGTGCTACATCTTCCTGCCTTGCTGTGCTACATCTCCCTGCCTTCCTGTGCTACATCTCCCTGCCTTGCTGTGCTACATCTTCCTGCCTTGCTGTGCTACATCTTCCTGCCTTGCTGTGCTACATCTTCCTGCCTTGCTGTGCTACATCTTCCTGCCTTCCTGTACTACATCTTCCTGCCTTGCTGTGCTACATCTTCCTGCCTTCCTGTGCTACATCTTCCTGCCTTGCTGTGCTACATCTCCCTGCCTTCCTGTGCTACATCTCCCTGCCTTCCTGTGCTACATCTTCCTGCCTTGCTGTGCTACATCTTCCTGCCTTCCTGTACTACATCTCCCTGCCTTCCTGTGCTACATCTTCCTGCCTTCCTGTGCTACATCTTCCTGCCTTCCTGTGCTACATCTCCCTGCCTTCCTGTGCTACATCTCCCTGCCTCGCTGTGCTACATCTTCCTGCCTTCCTGTGCTACATCTTCCTGCCTTCCTGTGCTACATCTTCCTGCCTTCCTGTGCTACATCTCCCTGCCTTCCTGTGCTACATCTCCCTGCCTTGCTGTGCTACATCTCCCTGCCTTCCTGTGCTACATCTCCCTGCCTTCCTGTGCTACATCTCCCTGCCTTGCTGTGCTACATCTCTCTGCCTTGCTGTGCTACATCTCCCTGCCTTCCTGTGCTACATCTCCCTGCCTTCCTGTGCTACATCTCCCTGCCTTGCTGTGCTACATCTTCCTGCCTTCCTGTGCTACATCTCCCTGCCTTCCTGTATTACATCTCCCTGCCTTCCTGTGCTACATCTCCCTGCCTTCCTGTGCTACATCTCCCTGCCTTCCTGTACTATATCTTCCTGCCTTCCTGTACTATATCTTCCTGCCTTCCTGTGCTACATCTCCCTGCCTTCCTGTGCTACATCTTCCTGCCTTCCTGTGCTACATCTTCCTGCCTTCCTGTGCTACATCTTCCTGCCTTCCTGTGCTACATCTTCCTGCCTTCCTGTGCTATATCTTCCTGACTTCCTGTGCTACATCTTCCTGCCTTCCTGTGCTATATCTTCCTGACTTCCTGTGCTACATCTCCCTGCCTTCCTGTGCTACATCTTCCTGCCTTCCTGTGCTACATCTTCCTGCCTTCCTGTGCTATATCTTCCTGCCTTCCTGTGCTACATCTTCCTGCCTTCCTGTACTATATCTTCCTGCCTTCCTGTACTATATCTTCCTGCCTTCCTGTACTATATCTTCCTGCCTTCCTGTGCTACATCTCCCTGCCTTCCTGTGCTACATCTTCCTGCCTTCCTGTGCTACATCTTCCTGCCTTCCTGTGCTACATCTTCCTGCCTTCCTGTGCTACATCTTCCTGCCTTCCTGTGCTATATCTTCCTGACTTCCTGTGCTACATCTTCCTGCCTTCCTGTGCTATATCTTCCTGACTTCCTGTGCTACATCTCCCTGCCTTCCTGTGCTACATCTTCCTGCCTTCCTGTGCTACATCTTCCTGCCTTCCTGTGCTATATCTTCCTGCCTTCCTGTGCTACATCTTCCTGCCTTCCTGTACTATATCTTCCTGCCTTCCTGTACTATATCTTCCTGCCTTCCTGTACTATATCTTCCTGCCTTCCTGTGCTACATCTTCCTGCCTTCCTGTACTATATCTTCCTGCCTTCCTGTACTACATCTTCCTGCCTTCCTGTGCTACATCTCCTTGCCTTCCTGTGCTACATCTTCCTGCCTTCCTGTGCTACATCTCCCTGCCTTCCTGTGCTACATCTCCCTGCCTTCCTGTGCTACATCTCCCTGCCTTCCTGTACTATATCTTCCTGCCTTCCTGTACTATATCTTCCTGACTTCCTGTACTACATCTTCCTGCCTTCCTGTACTAAATCTTCCTGCCTTCCTGTGCTACATCTTCCTGCCTTCCTGTGCTACATCTTCCTGCCTTCCTGTACTAAATCTTCCTGCCTTCCTGTACTACATCTTCCTGCCTTCCTGTGCTACATCTCCTTGCCTTCCTGTGCTACATCTTCCTGCCTTCCTGTGCTACATCTTCCTGCCTTCCTGTGCTAAATCTTCCTGCCTTCCTGTACATCTTCCTGCCTTCCTGTGCTACATCTCCTTGCCTTCCTGTGCTAAATCTTCCTGCCTTCCTGTACTACATCTTCCAGCCTTCCTGTACTACATCTTCCTGCCTTGCTGTACTACAGGCCACTCTTGAAGGAGATACGTCGCTCGCAGGCTACTCACATCGTGCTGGACGTAGCGCCGGAGAAGATATACGATGTGTTAGACCAAGCTCTGCAGGTCCATCTGATGAGTGACTACCATAACTACTTCATCACCTCCCTGGTTAGTGCTGCCTCACTCATAATGATAGAAAATACCAACACCATGGAAAAATAAACACAAATGTATTAATATACAATGCTTTAATGACCACGTTTCGCCCACACAGTGGTCTTTATAAAGTTAGAAACAGATCTAACTTAGTAAATTGATTGACTGACTGATTTAATTATCAGGAACTGTGTCCTGACAATTATTATAATCAAAGAAAGCGCTAAACCAACAAGGGTCATACAGTGTGTCCTGACAAGGGTCTTAATTCTAAAATGACCTGACTGAGGATCACTAAGATGTTGATCTAATTCAGTTGTTCCGTGGCCGCGATCAGGTTCTTGTTGTCGTTCCTTGTGGCAAAACATTTTACGTACTACAATTGACTGACGCCATCAGGGGCCCCCATCACTGGCTCTGCAAATAAACGCATGGACTCTGTTTTGTCCATCATGCACATGTTCACGAAAGTCCTCACGATAGTTTTGAATATCTCTGTTTTCTTCTGTGAGGTCGCATATAATATCGGTGAAGGTGATTGTCAACATCATTTGTTGGCTCAGAGGTAATATGTGATGTCCTGGTCTGCTCTCTTGGACTACAATGTTCCTAACTGGTGACCGTTGTACTGTTAGGGTTGACGCGTTGGCTATAGCCTGTTCCTGTAGCATGGGGCTTGCTGGCTGCCGTTGTCGGGTGGGAGCTTGAGCAGAAGCGTCAGAAGCTGGCGCGACCCCGTACCTGATGCTTCCTCGGCTTCCTTCGTCGCTGTGGCCAGGAAAGTCGCCCTGGATTCCGTGTTGCTGTAGCCTCCTCTGGACGAGGCCCTCTGCTCAGTGGTGAGGGCTCTATCTGATGCTGGAGGCTGAACAACAAGAGTTTTCCACGCTGCCTTGACACGGCGGAGCCTCTCGGGCGGTGCAGGTTCCAAGCATGATGAAGATTGAGACACTTATGCAACATATGGGAATCTTTATTAAGGAAACGTTTCACCACACAGTGGCTTCATCATTCCAATACAAAGCAGAAATGGGTAAGGAGAGGAGGAGTTTGAGGTAATCAGTCCCTCAGCCTGGAATCGATGTGTTCACACCATCTTTTGTAGAAAGTCAGAACACATCGATTCCAGGTTGAGGGACTGATTACCTCAAACTCCTCCTCTCCTTACCCATTTCTACTTTGTATTGGACTGATGAAGCCACTGTGTGGCGAAACGTTTCTTTAATAAAGATTCCCATATGTTGCACAAGTGTCTCAATCTTCAACTTGTCGGTTGCATAGCCATTTATTATATTCAAGCATGATGTTTCTTGCCGCAGGCCGGACATCGAGGTTCCGTAGCTTCATCTCTCTTCAGTTTACCCAAGCAGTTCTTGGTTTGGCGAGACCCGCAACAGATGCCGCATATTTCCTTAAACTGACATCGGGCGCTGAGGTGGTTGTACCTCTGGTACCTAAATCACCTCCAAGGTTCTGGGGTGTACGTCCTAACCTGGTATTTTCCCCAGCATTGAGATCCAGTGTTGCTGGGAGAGGTCCTCTATGATGAATCAAGACCTGCCTCGTAGGTACGTTGCCGTCCTTCTTGGCTCGGAACCGTTCAACTTTCAGGATGTTTTTGTTGCTATGGATTGCAAAGAGAGGCATGTCTAGTGGATAGCGCATCAGTACGCCTTTTGTTACCAGCTCTATTTTTTTTAGTTCTGCTAAAACAAGTGGCGACTCGAGGTCGTTCACCTTCTGCAATACCTCATAAGACTTTGTGTTTCGGGAAGTGAGAATAAATTCCCCTTTCAGACTTGACACTGATACCGTCAGGCCGTATTTCTTCTCAGGGTGAATTATAGCATTATACTGGGTGTGCCTACCAACGTTAATTTTTTGCCTCAGGATGGCTTGGTTTGCCCGATCTCTGGCAAGGAAACAGTGTCTCCTCTGGGACTTCGGGGCTCCTGCTACCTGCCAGCCTTCTTCATCCAGTATATCTGGGGATGAGCGTTTCTTGATCCATCTCTATTTCACTGGCCCGGCTGGTTTCGCTTGCTTCGCTGTCCCAGGAGTCCAGTGAGTGGTCGTCTCGCAGCTTATTCGCCAGAAATGCTTCCCACATTTCTAAATCCGAGTCCTTGGAACATCCGTGACCTGTTCATTTCGGAAGAAGTCATGTTCTTCCGTGCCGTCTCGTGACTCTCCACCGAAATATGTGTGTGTGTGTGTGCGCGCGCGCAGGTTTCTCTCAAATTCAACTTACCCAACATTCTCCACCTGACTACACACTATATATACTAATGAACTCTTTACCCAGGTAGATCTGTTTGTGACTTGATAAAACCTACTGTGTGGGTGAAACGTTGTCAATAAAGGCTCGCATTATACTGCCACCTCCCTAGTTAGTACCACCTCCCTGGATAGTACCATCTCCCTGGTTAGTACCACCTCCCTGGTTAGTACCACCTCCCTGGTTAGTGTCACCTCTCTGACCGGTGTTCTCACTGGGCTCAGTACTCACCTTCATATGGTTGCAGGGGTCGAGTCACACCTCCATAACCATCTTTAGCTATTGGCATATCTTCAGTATTATATGATACTGGTTTTTAAAACCAAATGTTGACCAATTACTTACTGATAAGGGGATTAAAATCAATCTCCTTTAGTGTATTACATTAGCCTCGATAGTAATTATGTCAGCTGACTTTTCTATATATGAGAGAGAGAGAGAGAGAGAGAGAGAGAGAGAGAGAGAGAGAGAGAGAGAGAGAGAGAGAGAGAGACAGACAGACAGACAGACAGAGACAGACAGAGAGAGAGACAGAGAGAGAGAGAGAGAGAGAGTTTAGCCACCCAAGATAACCCATAAAAATCAGTGCGTCATCGAGGACCGTCTGTCTTATTTCCATTGTGGTCCTGACATTCTGTTTCTTCGGCAGGACTTCAACCAGGTAGACCTGGAGAAATTTAGTCACTCACGAACCAACATCACCGGAGTGCAGTTAGTTGACCCACAGAAGCCAGCAGTGGAGCAAGTTGTTGAAGAATGGATGTACGGTGAACAACGCTACGGTCGCCTCCTCCCGGCCCATCTCAAGCGTGTCACGGTGGGTTGGGGTGGGTGGTGGATTAAGTTGTGGTGGGTTGATTTGGGGTGGGGAAGAAGGGCCAAAAATCACTCCTGTTGCAAGTTATGCTTGAGCAGTGTTTTAAACATCCGCTGATAGAGAAATATTGCAGTTGTCTCTTGTATCTTACCTGTGGCACAGTCTGAGATCCTCCATTATGTGTTGTACAGACTGAAGTTACTCATGTATTGCACAGACTGACGTTACTCTTATGTGGCACAGACTGAAGTTACTCATGTATTGCACAGACTGACGTTACTCTTATGTGGCACAGACTGAAGTTACTCTTGTGTTGCACAGACTGACGTTACTCTTATGTGGCACAGACTGAAGTTACTCATGTATTGCACAGACTGACGTTACTCTTATGTGGCACAGACTGAAGTTACTCTTGTGTTGCACAGACTGACGTTACTCTTATGTGGCACAGACTGAAGTTACTCACGTATTGCACAGACTGACGTTACTCTTATGTGGCACAGACTGAAGTTACTCTTGTGTTGCACAGACTGACGTTACTCTTATGTGGCACAGACTGAAGTTACTCTTGTGTTGCACAGACTGACGTTACTCTATGTGGGACAGACTGAGTTACTCACGTATTGCACAGACTGACGTACTCTTATGTGGCACAGACTGAAGTTACTCTTGTGTTGCACAGACTGAAGTTACTCTTGTGTTGCACAGACTGAAGTTACTATTGTGTTGCACAGACGGAGGCGGCTCTCATGTACGACGCTGTTACACTCTTCGCCAAGGCTCTTGACGACCTCGACAACTCCCACCAAGTAGACATCGACAAACTGTACTGTGAGGGTGACAAGACCTGGCAACATGGCAACTCCCTCATCAACTTCATGAAGTGGGTAAGTCAGATGACCATCTGTGTCCAGCTGAAGATCTGTGTCCAGCGGGTAACATGTGTCCAACTGGTGACATATGTCCAACTGGCGACCTGTGTCCAGCTAGCGACCTGTGTCCAGCTGGAGATCTGTGTCCAGCTAGTGACCTGTGTCCAGCTGGAGATCTGAGTCCAGCTGACGACCTGTGTCCAGCTAGTGACCTGTGTCCAGCTGGAGATCTGTGTCCAGCTAGTGACCTGTGTCCAGCTGGAGATCTGAGTCCAGCTGACGACCTGTGTCCAGCTAGTGACCTGTGTCCAGCTGGAGATCTATGTCTAGGTGGCGACCTGTGTCCAGCTGGCGACCTGTGTCCAGCTGGCGACCTGTGTCCAGCTGGCGACCTGTGTCCAGCTGGCGACCTGTGTCCAGCTAGCGACCTGTGTCCAGCTGGCGACCTGTGTTCTGTGTCTACATGACAACTCTATAAACACAAAAAGTTCAAAACTTATGATTTTAAAACTCTTAATACTTTCAAACTCTAAAATCTCAAAATCTAAATATTCTAAAGAGAATATTCCGACTCTATAAATCTAAAATTTAAAAACTCTATAAAATCTAAAAAATAAAAAATAAAAAATTATTAAACCTCTTTAGGTTTTAACTCTCATACAAGCCATTATAGCAGGCGAAGGGCTCATGATCCAAGGAATATGAGCTACTCTCCCCTTCCTCGGATCGAACATGATTACGCTCCCCATTTCACAGTCTCAGTAAGACCTTTAAGAATATAATAACAATAATAACCACTATAATAATAATAATAATAATAATAATAATAATAATAATAATAATAATAATATTAATAATATTTTATGCAGTATGGATCTCGACCATACACCTCGAATGACGGGAGGCGGCGGAGCAGAGCTTACACCGCCGTCACCAACTTCACACAGATGGAACAGATCCAGGTGTTCGGCCTCACGGGACTCATCAAATTCGACACCGCGGGCTTCAGATCCGAGTTCCAGCTGGACATTCTCGAGACAGACCCGAGAGAGATTTTGAAGAAGGTGAGACTGGCCCAGAGTGTCCAAGAGATGGACTGGGAGATGCTAAAGATGCTGAGAATAGCATAAATTGTCTTTGTTTATCTGAAAAAGGTTTCGTGAGGGAAGGTCAGCGCCCCCTCAACGGGGCCTTGTCTCTGACCAGGGCTCCTGAATATATGGGGTACGAATACGTACCCCACGCCAGGTGAAAGGCTACAGGCACGTAGGAAGGTAAGCAGGTATAATGGCAGGGAGACAGGAAGGTAAGTAGGTAGAATGAATAGTCTGCGGACAGGAAGGTAAGTAGGTAGAATGGTAGGGAGACAGGAAATTGACAACGTAAACATAGGGGGACAAGAAATTGACAACGTAAACATAGGGGGACAAGAAAGTGACAACGTAGACATAGGGGGACAAGAAAGTGACAACGTAGACATAGAGAGACAAGAAAGTGACAACGTAGACATAGTGAGACAAGAAAGTGACAACGTAGAGATAGGGAGACAAGAAAGTGACAACGTAGACATAGGGAGACAAGAAAGTGACAACGTAGACAAATCAACAGTTAAGTACATAGGTTAGTAAGCAGGTAGAGGGGTGCATAAAGCAGACATAAGGGAAAGGAGATTATTAGCTTACTGGTGAGCATATAAGCAGGCAGGAGTAGGTATCCTCTGAGGATGAGCTCACCAAAAAATGCACTTAGGAGACGAACCTCACGACGACGTTTCGGTCTGTCCTATACCATTGGTAAGTCAACTGTTGTTTCTTGACAATGGTCCAGGATGGACCGAAACGTCATCATAAGATTCTACTAAGTGCAGGTTTATGGTGAACTGTTTCAGTCACGGTATTGTGCCTTCTTATTCTTCAAGGTGAATGACAGAGGTAAACAAACTTTTAATATCACGTTTTATCTCTGTGTGCTGAATTTTTCACACTCTTCCTGTAAAAAAGAAACGTGTTTCTTGGAGCACAAGAGAAATACATTAACCTGCTATAGCAGTACCCTGGGTGACCTCTGGCCTTCTTTAACCCGAGGTGGGGACGTGGACCAATCAAGGCGGTGCTAACTACACCAGGACCTGGGCGGAACTTGTCGACGCTTTAGAACTCAACCTTCAGAACAGGACACTCATCGTCTCCACAGCCATGGTAAGTGTGCTCACCTATTTGTGATTGCAGGGGTCGAGTTGTAGCTCCTGCCCCCGCCTCTTCGCTTTGTGTGTGTGTGTGTGTGTGTGTGTGTGTGTGTGTGTGTGTGTGTGTGTGTGTGTGTGTGTGTGTGTGTGTGTATGTGTGTGTATGTGTGTGTGTGTGTGTGTGTGTGTGTGTGTGTGTGTGTGTGTGTGTGTGTGTGTGTGTGTGTGTGTGTGTGTGTGTGTGTGTGTGTGTGTGTGGGTGTGCGTCTGTGTGTGTCAGGAAAGATTTGGAGAGGAAATTTTAAGGTGTTAGCCTTTTAGCCCTGATAGTGTTCAGCCTCTTAGCCTTGCTTTATCTAAAGCAGAGGTATAAGGATGGAGGCTAATATTCTAGAGCCAGAGGAAAAGTGCAGCAGCTGGAGATGGCATCACAGGTGGGCTGTGGAAGCAACTCATGCTCATAAGTTGGGCTAGTGGTTCGCAAAAGAGTTGCGAAGAGTATTAAAGTGATAATAGCTTGCTGTGCAGGCGAAACCTCTCACCAATGTAGACACCTGAGCAATGCGTATGAGTCTTATTCATCAACTTGTCGGTACAATGAGTAAGACACATGCAACACTAGGTATCTTTATTGATGAAACATTTCACTTGCGGTGCAGGCTTCAAGAGTCAAATACAGGTATGAATTACAGTCCTGGAGACAGTAGACGTTGTCGAGAGGAAACCTGAGGTACTCAGTCCCTCAGCCTTGTTGGCACTGCCTACTATTAATGTAACCAACCTCCTGCTACAGACGC
Source organism: Cherax quadricarinatus (assembly GCF_026875155.1). Lineage (NCBI taxonomy): Eukaryota > Metazoa > Arthropoda > Malacostraca > Decapoda > Parastacidae > Cherax > Cherax quadricarinatus. Next base: position 80,129,751 of record NC_069405.1, read on the forward strand.
CGCCCTACACGATGCTGAAGGAGTCATCAGAGCACCTCAAGGGAAACGACCGCTACGAGGGCTTCTGCTTCGACCTCATCCACGAGATAGCACTCATCCGAGGCTTCAACTACACCTTCCGGGAGGTGGCTGACGGCAACTACGGCAGTAAGGACAGAAACACTGGAGAGTGGGACGGTATCGTCAGGGAACTTCTCGATCATGTACGCATCAACATATTAATACCGAGGCCCTGTGACCTCCACTAGTTAAGACCTTCTCTATGAATATACTACTACTACGACCACTACAACTACTATCACTTCTACTATGACCACTACAACTATTACTTTTACTACTCCTACCACTACTACTACTAATACTACTACCACCATTGCCACTACTCTACTAATACTACTTTTCTACTACTATTACTGTTTTGTTAATGGGAGGTTAAAGACTATCGACTACACTGGGGTCATGTTTATGTGCAAATGAACATTAAAAAAAAAACAAAGGCTAGAAATCATCTTGATGTCAGTGATGACATGTGTCTGGCTATATATAAAGACCAACCTGGTAACAACATTAATGAACCTTAACAACAAAGAGCCACTAAATAAAACATGCTTTAATGCTCATAAGTGAACGTATGAAAGTTCTCATACAGAAGTGTCAATGATCTACTTCACTTCTATATATTTTTTTTTTTTTGCAGTAAAGATTGAGAGTTCTTCCGAAGGAAATTAAAGCTTCAAATACATATAGATTTTGGTAAATGACATTAGAACGACCAAAGCTTTTTCTGCTAACTGTGAGAATGTTATGAGTTGTGCACATCAGAAGTTTTCTACCCTCTGATTTAAATCCCATTTGGATTCCTTCATTAGCTTCCAGTTCAACACTATCAGCCTTCATCATAACATCCATGGAATAACCTCGGATACACTGAATTAATTCCTGTAAATGACGTTTCACTTCACTCAGGCTGGGCAGTTCCTTTTCTCGCACCAGCAGCCTCATCGAGTGAAAGAAAATGAGCAAAATTTCCATTCTGAATGAGATTTATCTAAACTGGAAGTTTTTGGTGAACAACATCGGACGTGTTTCCTTACACTGGTTGTCTATGTTCACCCATCAGTAAAATGGGTACCTGGGTGTTAGTCGACTGGTGTGGGTCGCATCCTGGGACAAAACTGACCTAATTTTCCCGAAATGCTCTGCATAACAAGCTAGGCCTGTATACCTTGTACATGTACTTGTAGTAAATAAAGATATTATTATTATTATTATTATTATTATTATTATTATTATTATTATTATTATTATTATTATTATTATTATTACTGTTATTATTATTATTAAGGCTGACAAGTTTTCACTGGTAGTGGTCAGAGTCAATCAAGTTCCTTGGAGAGAAGTGTTCACCTGGTGCAGTTCAACCTCGTACCTTCAGCTTTGCTCTTCGTGTACCACCAAGAAGTGCAGGAAGTGCTACTTAACCCATGGTTAAGTAGCACTATTCTAAGTTTAACAGTCCACTGAGGAAGGTAAATGGTTAACAAAAAATAATTCTAATGCTTCGTTACTTGTCATTAGAGTTCCATTATCTGGTCTGGTCCGGTGGACAGGCTGAAGGCTTCCTTACTATTGTTAAATTAAACTAATGAAAAGAGTCATTAGAAGAAAAATGTTTGTATTTGTCTGGAACTTGTTTCTCACAGAAAGCCGATCTGGGCATCGTGGATTTCACCATAACATATGAACGAGAGGAAGCAGTGGACTTCAGTATGCCCTTCATGAACTTGGGTAAGTACCAACAAATCCTCCTGTGTTAAAAGACTGGACTGGTTCTCCTGTTTTTTGAAGTGATCGCAGTTGTATGAAACAGAATTGAATAAAATTCTGTATGGAATCATTGCTTAGTAAGGAATGGATAAAGCTGTATATTTTATACTGATCTACTTTGATTTATTCATCTACATTCTCCTATATGACATACAACTATAAATTAATGTTACTACAGGAATAAATGTGTCACCAAGATAACAAGAAACCTATGTAAGTCTGTAACTGGGCAAATAATCATAAATGACAGACCATTTGCAACACTTATCCACATGATTCCCTTCTACAGGTATTAGTATTATCTACAAGAAACCACAGAAAAAATCTCCAAGCTTGTTCTCATTTATGTCGCCATTTTCTGTCGATGTCTGGATATACATGGCTACTGCCTACCTGGGAGTCTCTGTCCTGCTCTTTATCCTTGCCAGGTAAGACATTCATACACACACACGCACGCACATTATAAATATATATATATATATATATATATATATATATATTATATATATTTTATATATATTATATATATATTATTATATATATATTTGTATAATATTATTAATTTATTTTCCAGATGGAAGAATATTTGATAAATATCTCAGCCTTCACTTTGCAAATTTTATTTGTCATTCAAGGAATGTTCTGCTATTTTATAGTACTTTTGGTCATAAAAAAACACATTTTAATTTTTTTTTTTACATTTTTAGCTACGTTAAATTTGGTTAGGTTAACATGTACAAGGACAGCTTAACATGTACAAGGACAGCTTAACATGTACAAGAACAGCTTAACATGTACAAGGACAGCTTAACATGTACAAGGACAGCTTAACATGTACAAAGACAGCTTAACATGTACAAGGACAGCTTAACATGTACAAGGACAGCTTAACGAACTCTAACACACCTTAATGCCAATACATATAAAAACACATTAAGGAGACAGAAAATGTTGATGTGTTAACAGAGGCGGAGATCCAGACAATTCCCGTATCAGAGTCACTGTTTCACTTCAGAGTCACAGTCATACATCTGACTGTCTGAGACACAGTTAACTACACACTCTGTATAGCACGACGGGACGAAAATAAGTGTATAGTTCAACCAATTTTCTTAAGTTCTTACAGACGGACGTGTGACTGTGACTCCAGAGTGAAACACTGAGTATGTTGCCACGAGTGAAACACTGAGTATGTTGCCACGAGTGAAACACTGAGTATGTTGCCACGAGTGAAACACTGAGTATGTTGCCACGAGTGAAACACTGAGTATGTTGCCACGAGTGAAACACTGAGTATGTTGCCACGAGTGAAACACTGAGTATGTTGCCACGAGTGAAACACTGAGTATGTTGCCACGAGTGAAACACTGAGTATGTTGCCAGAGTGGAAACATGAGTATGTTGCCACGAGTGAAACACTGAGTATGTTGCCACGAGTGAAACACTGAGTTTTGTTGCCACGAGTGAAACACTGAGTATGTTGCCACGAGTGAACATGAGTATGTTGCCACGAGTGAAACAAATGAGTATGTTGCCACGAGTGAAACACTGAGTATGTTTGCCACGAGTGAAAACTGAGTTGTTGCACGAGTGAAACACTGAGTATGTTACCACGAGTGAAACACTGAGTATGTTGCCACGAGTGGGAAAAACTTTAGTATGTTTTCCACGAGTGAAACACTGAGTATGTTGCCACGAGTGAAACACTGAGTATGTTGCACGAGTGAAAACATGAGTATGTTGCAGAGTGTGAAACACTGAGTATGTTGCCACGAGTGAAACACTGAGTATGTTACCACGAGTGAAACACTGAGTATGTTGCCACGAGTGAAACACTGAGTATGTTGCCACGAGTGAAACACTGAGTATGTTGCCACGAGTGAAACACTGAGTTTGTTACCAGAGTGAAAACACTGAGTATGTTGCCACGAGTGAAAAAAATGAGTATGTTACACGAGTTTAAACACTATGTTGCCACGAGTGAAAAAACTGAGTATGTTGCCACGAGTGAAACACTGAGTATGTTGCCACGAGTGAAACACTGAGTATGTTGCCACGAGTGAAACACTGAGTATGTTACCAAGAGTGAAACACTATGTTGCCACGAGTGAAACACTGAGTATGTTGCCACGAGTGAAACACTGAGTATGTTGCCACGAGTGAAACACTGAGTATGTTGCCACGAGTGAAACACTGAGTATGTTGCCACGAGTGAAACACTGAGTATGTTGCCACGAGTGAAACAGTGAATATACTGCCACGAGTGAAACAGTGAATATGTTGCCACGAGTGAAACAGTGAATATGTCGCCACGAGTGAAACAGTGAATATACTGCCACGAGTGAAACAGTGAGTATGTTGCCACGAGCGAAACAGTGAATATGTTGCCACGAGTGAAACAGTGAATATGTTGCCACGAGTGAAACAGTGAATATGTTGCCACGAGTGAAACAGTGAATATGTTGTCACGAGTGAAACAGTATGTTAACAGTAGTGTGAAACAGTATGTTAACAGTAGTGTGAAACAGTATGTTAACAGCAGTGTGAAGCAGTATGTTAACAGCAGTGTAAAACAGTATGTTAACAGTAGTGTGAAACAGTATGTTAACAGTAGTGTGAAACAGTATGTTAACAGTAGTGTGAAACAGTATGTTAACAGTAGTGTGAAAGAGTATGTTAACAGCAGTGTGAAACAGTATGTTAACAGCACTGTGAAACAGTATGTTAACAGTAGTGTGAAACAGTATGTTAACAGTAGTGTGAAACAGTATGTTAACAGTAGGGTGAAACAGTATGTTTAACGTAGGGAAGCAGTATGTTAACAGTAGTGTGAAGCACTATGTTAACAGTAGTGTGAAACAGTATGTTAACAGCAGTGTGAAACAGTATGTTAACAGCAGTGTGAAACAGTATGTTAACAGTAGTGTGAAACAGTATGTTAACAGTAGTGTGAAAGAGTATGTTAACAGTAGTGTGAAACAGTATGTTAACAGTAGTGTGAAACAGTATGTTAATAGTAGTGTGAAACAGTATGTTTAACCCGCAGTGTGAAAGTATGTTAACAGTAGTGTGAAACAGTATGTTAACAGTAGTGTGAAAGTATGTTTCAGTAGTGTGAAACAGTATGTTAACGCAGTGTGAAAGAGTATGTTGACAGTAGTGTGAAACAGTATGTTAAAAGTAGTGTGAAACAGTATGTTAACAGCAGTGTGAAACAGTATGTTAACATCAGTGTGAAACAGTTATGTTAACAGTAGTGTGAAACGTATGTTAACAGTAGTGTGAAACAGTATGTTAACGCAGTGTGAAACAGTATGTTAAAAGCAGTGTGAAACGGTATGTTAACAGCAGTGTGAAACAGTATGTTAACAGTAGTGTGAAACAGTATGTTAACAGTAGTGGGAAACAGTATGTTAACAGTAGTGTGAAACAGTATGTTAACAGCAGTGTGAAACAGTATGTTAAAAGTAGTGTGAAACAGTACGTTACAGCAGTGTGAAAAAAGTATGTTTAAAAGTAGTGTGAACAGTATGTTAACAGCAGTGGTGAAACAAATATGTTAACAGCAGTTTTGAAAAAAGTATGTTAACAGTAGTGTGAAAAAAGTATGTTTAAAAGTAGTGTGAAACAGTATGTTAACAGCAGTGTGAAACAGTATGTTAACAGCAGTGTGAAACAGTATGTTAACAGTAGTGTGAAACAGTATGTTAACAGTAGTGTGAAACAATATGTTAACAGCAGTGTGAAACAGTATGTTAACAGTAGTGTGAAACAGTATGTTAACAGTAGTGTGAAACAATATGTTAACAGTAGTGTGAAACAGTATGTTAACAGTAGTGTGAAACAGTATGTTAACAGTAGTGTGAAACAGTATGTTAACAGTAGTGTGAAACAGTATGTTAACAGTAGTGTGAAACAGTATGTTAACAGTAGTGTGAAACAGTATGTTAACAGCAGTGTGAAAGAGTATGTTAACAGTAGTGTGAAACAGTATGTTAACAGTAGTGTGAAACAGTATGTTAACAGCAGTGTGAAACAGTATGTTAACAGCAGTGTGAAACTAGTATGTTAACAGTAGTGTGAAACAGTATGTTTAACAGTAGGGGTGAAACAGTATGTTAAAAAGTAGTGTGAAACAGTATGTTAACAGCAGTGTAAAAGAGTATGTTTTACAGTAGTGTGAAACAGTATGTTAAAAGTAGTGTGAAACAGTATGTTAACAGCAGTGTGAAACAGTATGTTAACAGCAGTGTGAAACAGTATGTTAACAGTAGTGTGAAACAGTATGTTAACAGTAGTGTGAAACAGTATGTTAACAGCAGTGTGAAACAGTATGTTAAAGGCAGTGTGAAACGGTAATGTTAACAGCAGTGTGAACAGTATGTTAACAGTAGTGTGAAACAGTATGTTAACAGTAGTGGGGAAAACAGTATTTTTAACAGTAGTGTGAAAAAAGTATGTTAACAGCAGTGTGAAACAGTATGTTAAAAGTTGTGTGAAACAGTACGTTAACAGCGTGTGAAACAGTATGTTAACAGTAGTGTGAAACAGTATGGGTTTAACAGCGTGTGAAAAAATATGTTAACAGTAGTGTGAAACAGTATGTTAAACGCAGTGTGAAAAAAGTATGTTAACAGCAGTGTGAAACAGTATGTTAACAGCAGTGTGAAACAGTATGTTTAAAAGTAGTGTGAAACAATATGTTAACAGTAGTGTGAAACGTATGTTAACAGCAGGTGTGAAACAGTATGTTAACAGCAGTGTGAAAAAAGTATGTTAACAGTAGAGTGAAACAGTATGTTAACAGTAGTGTGAAACAATATGTTAACAGCAGTGTGAAACAGTATGTTAACAGTAGTGTGAACAGTATGTTAACAGTAGTGTGAAACAATATGTTAACGTAGTGTGAAACAGTATGTTAACAGTAGTGTGAAACAGTATGTTAACAGTTTGTGTGAAACAGTATGTTAACAGTAGTGTGAAACAGTATGTTTTAACAGTAGTGTGAAACAGTATGTTAACAGTAGTGTGAAACAGTATGTTTTAAAAGCAGTGTGAAAGGTATGTTAACAGTAGTGTGAAACAGTATGTTTAAAAGTAGTGTGAAACAGTATGTTAACAGCAGGGGTGAAACAGTATGTTAACAGCAGTGTGAAACAGTATGTTAACAGTAGTGTGAAACAGTATGTTAACAGTAGTGTGAAACAGTTATGTTAAGAGCGTGGGGAAACCCGTTGTTAAGAGCAGTGTGAAACAGTATGTTAACAGCAGTGTGAAACAGTATGTTAACAGTAGTGTGAAACAGTATGTTAACAGTAGTGTGAAACAGTATGTTAACAGCAGTGTGAAACAGTATGTTAACAGCAGTGTGAAACAGTATGTTAACAGCAGGGGTGAAACAGTATGTTAACAGTGTGTGAAAGAGTATGTTAACAGCAGTGTGAAACAGTATGTTAACAGTAGTATGAAACAGTATGTTAACAGCAGTGTGAAACAGTATGTTAACAGTAGTGTGAAACAGTATGTTAACAGTAGTGTGAAAGAGTATGTTAACAGTAGTGTGAAACAGTATGTTAACAGTAGTGTGAAACAGTATGTTAACAGTAGTGTGAAAAAAGTATGTTAACAGCAGTGGTGAAACAGTATGTTAACAGTAGTGTAAAACCCGTATGTTAACAGCAGTGTGAAAGCAGTATGTTAAAAGCAGTGTGAAACAGTATGTTAACAGCAGTGTGAAACAGTATGTTAACAGTAGTGTGAAAGAGTATGTTAACAGCAGTGTGAAATAGCATGTTAACAGTAGTGTGAAAACAGTATGTTAACAGTGTGTGAAACAGTATGTTACAGCAGTGTGAAACAGTATGTTAACAGTAGTGTGAAAAAGTATGTTAACAGTAGTGTGAACAGTATGTTAACAGCAGTGGAAACAGTATGTTAACAGTAGTGTGAAACAGTATGTTAACAGCAGTGTGAAACAGTATGTTAACAGTAGTGTGAAACAGTATGTTAACAGCAGTGTGAAAACAGTTGTTAACAGCAGTGTGAAACAGTAGTTAACAGCAGTGTGAAACAGTATGTTAACAGTAGTGTGAAAAAAGTATGTTAACAGCAGTGTGAAAACAGTATGTTAAAAGCGTGTGAAACAGTATGTTAGCGTGTGAAACAGTATGTTAACAGCAGTGTGAAACAGTATGTTAACGCAGTGTGAAACAGTATGTTAACAGCAGTGTGAAACAGTATGTTAACAGTAGTGTGAAGCAGTATGTTAACAGCAGTGTGAAACAGTATGTTAACAGCAGTGTGAAGCAGTATGTGAACAGCAGTGTGAAACAGTATGTTAACAGTAGTGTGAAACAGTATGTTAACAGCAGTGTGAAACAGTATGTTAACAGCAGTGTGAAACAGTATGTTAACAGCAGTGTGAAACAGTATGTTAACAGCAGTGTGAAACAGTATGTTAACAGCAGTGTGAAACAGTATGTTAACAGCAGTGTGAAACAGTATGTTAACAGCAGTGTGAAACAGTATGTTAACAGCAGTGTGAAACAGTATGTTAACAGCAGTGTGAAACAGTATGTTAACAGCAATGTGAAACAGTATGTTAACAGCAGTGTGAAACAGTATGTTAAACAGTAGTGTGAAAAAGTATGTTAACAGCAGTGTGAAACAGTATGTTAACAGCAGTGTGGGAAAAAGTATGTTAACAGCAGTGTGAAAAAAGTATGTTAACAGCATGTGAAAACAGTATGTTAACAGCGTGTGAAACAGTATGTTAACAGTAGTGTGAAACAGTATGTTTTACAGCAGGGGTGAAACAATTTTTAACAGTAGTGTGAAACAGTATGTTAACAAGCAGTGTGAAAACAGTATGTTAACAGTAGTGTGAAACAGTATGTTAACAGCAGTGTGGAAACAGTATGTTAACAGCAGTGTGAAACAGTATGTTAACAGCAGTGTTTAAACAGTATGTTAAAAGTAGTGTGAAACAGTATGTTAAAAGTTTGTGTGAAACAGTATGTTAACAGCAGTGTGAAAACAGTATGTTAACAGTAGTGTGAAACAGTATGTTAACAGCATGTGAAACAGTTTTGTTAACAGTAGTGTGAAAAAAGTATGTTAAAAAGTAGTGTGAAGCAGTATGTTTAACAGAAGTGTGAAACAGTATGTTAACAGTAGTTGAAAAAAGTATGTTAACAGCAGTGTGAAACAGTATGTTAACAGCAGTGTGAAACAGTATGTTAACAGCAGTGTGAAACAGTATGTTAACAGTAGTGTGAAACAGTATGTTAACAGTAGTGTGAAACAGTATGTTAACAGCAGTGTGAAACAGTATGTTAACAGCAGTGTGAAACAGTATGTTAACAGCAGTGTGAAACAGTATGTTAACAGTAGTGTGAAACAGTATGTTAAAAAGTAAGTGTGAAACAGTATGTTAACAGCAGTGTGAAACAGTATGTTAACAGCAGTGTGAACATAGTTAACCGCAGTGTGAAAAAGTATGTTAACAGTAGTGTGAAACAGTATGTTAACAGCAGTGTGAAACAGTATGTTAACAGCAGTGTGAAACAGTATGTTAACAGCAGTGTGAAACAGTATGTTACCCGCGTGTGAAACAGTATGTTAACATAGTGTGAAACGTTGTTAACAGCAGTGTGAAAAGTATGTTAACAGCAGTGTGAAACAGTATGTTAACTAAGCAGTGTGAAACAGTTGTTAACGCAGTGTGAAACAGTATGTTAACAGTAGTGTGAAACAGTATGTTAACAGCAGTGTGAAACAGTATGTTAACAGCAGTGTGAAACAGTATGTTAACAGCAGTGTGAAACAGTATGTTAACAGCAGTGTGAAACAGTATGTTAAACAGTTAGTGTGTAAACAGTATGTTAACAGCAGTGTGAAACAGTATGTTAACAGCAGTGTGAAACAGTATGTTAACAGCAGTGTGAAACAGCATGTCACTGTTCTGAGGTGAGCTGAGAAAGTCACTTCTGGTATCACTTCTATAGTTCCTATCGCCTTTGTACAATATATTATGGTATGCTATAATAGGTTATATTTTCTTTGTAGACGATAATTTAACCTGACCTAATATAACCTAAACGACGAATTTTCAGAAATTTGTTTAAAATCCTATGGAATAAATCTACTTTTGTTTTAAGAGAAATATTTGTTATTTTATCTTAACTCTTGAAGTATTTGTTTATGTGTTAATGTTGTTAAATATCAACGATAGTCTTCTAATATATAAGTAGTTATGAGCATCGTAAAGTGTACACACATAAACACACACACACACACACACACATACACACACACACACTACACACACACACACACCCACACACACACACACACACACACACACACACACACACACCCCACACAACACACACACACACACACCACAAAACACACACACACACACGCAATATTTTGATATATAAGAACGACATGATGGAATAGACTCTGAAGTGTCCCTATTCGCAGATGATGTGAAGTTGAAGAGAAGAATTAAATCGGATGAGGATGAGGCAGGACTGCAAAGAGACCTGGACAGGGTGGACTGTGTCCAGAAATAGTTCTCGAATTCAATCTTGCCAAATGCAAAGTTATGAAGATTGAGGAGGGGCAAAGAAGACCGCAGACAGAGTATAGGCTAGGTGGACAAAGACTACAGACCTCACTCAGGGAGAAAAGACCTTGGGGTGACCATAACACCCAGCACATCACCGGAGGCCACATCAACCAAATAACTGCTGCAGCATACGGGCGCCTGGCAACCTGAGAAAAGCGTTCCGATACTAATAAGGAATCGTTCAAGACACTGTACACTGTGTATGTTAGGCCCATACTGGAGTATGCAGCACCATCTGGAAAACCCCCACCCGGTCAAGCACGTCAAGAAGTTAGAGAAAGTACAAAGGTTTGCAACAAGGCTAGTCCCAGAGCTCATGGGAATGTCGTACGAGGAAAGGTTGGGGAAATTGGACTGACGACACTGGAGGACAGAGGGTCAGGGGAGACATGATAACGACATACAAAATACTGCGGGGAATAGACAAGGTGGACCAGAGATAGGATGTTCCAGAGAGGGGACACAGAAAACAAGGGGTCACCAACTGGGAAACTGAAGGGCTCAGACGAGTCACAGGGACGTTAGGAAGCATTTCTTCCAGTCATGAGTCGTCAGGAAGTGGAATAGCTAGCTAGTGAAGTAGTGGAAGGGAGGAACCATACATAGTTTTAAGAAGAGGTATGACAAAGCTCAGGAAGCAAAAGAGGGAGGGCCCTATTTAGGGATCAGTAAAGGGAGGGGGGCCCGGGGAGTGATCTCGACCCCTGAAACCCCACAATTAGGTGAATACAATTGGGTGAGAAAACCCACACACACACACACACACCACACACCCCCCACACACACACACCACACAAAACCCCACACCCCCACACAACACACACACACACACTCCCCACAAACACCCCAACACACACACACACACACACAGGAAAGGGAAAGGGCATGGACATAAATTGGGAGAAAGAGACTACAATTGGGTACAATTCAGTCCGAGAAACATAAAGTAGTCTTTGGAGTGATGTTTACCCCCCACAGAATGCAGGAGGCAAAGGGAGGGGAGTACGAAGAAAAAAAAAGGGGGTGGGGGACACACTGGCTGAGGGGGCAAGAAGAGCCCTCGAGCGAGCAAATTACGGGTTTGGGGGGCCCGATTTCAACTACAGGGAGATCGACTGGGAAAACCTGGAGCCACATGGGGGTCCCGAAACAGGAAAGAGCCAAGATGACGGATGGGGTACTTAAAACCTCATGCATCAAAAAGTCAGGGACACAACCAGAAAAGAGAGGGGAGGATGGGGCCAGGGAAGATGGGGTCTTGTGTCCCCCCTGAGCAGTTCAGACATTTTGGGGCATCACTTACGAAGGGCCCCCCGGAGCTACGATCACTTTTGGTTTTGAGTTTTTTACTATATTTGTAAAGTTCAAGGGAGAAGGTAACAGGAAAAGAAGGGGGCAGACCAAAAATATAAAAGGGGGGGGGGCTACACAGGGTTTAAAAACTTCCCGCAGGAGGGTTTAGTGGGGGCGGGGGAAAAGGTAGGAAAAACAGTAAACGAATGGGTGGAATATGTGGGGAACAAAATCAAGGAGGGAGAGGAAAAAATTTTGTTTCCCCAAAGGGAAAAAGAAAAAAATAGGAAGACCAAAAAGAGTCCCTTTGGGTTTTCCCGAAAGGTTTTAGGGAGGAAAAAAAAAAATAAGTTTAAAAAGGGGAAAGGAAAAAGGTACAGGAGGCTAGGACCCAGGAAAAAAAGGAGATTAGTAGAAAGCCAGAAACAGTATGCACAGATAAGGGGGGGAGGCCCACGACAGTATGAAAACGACCCTAGCATCGAAAGTCAAATCTGACCCCCAAACTGCTGTATAGCCAATTAGGGGGAAGACAATTCAAAAGGGCCAGGTGATAAGGTTGAGGAAAAAAGGTGGGGGAAACCCCAAGAAACGAATTTTAAAAAGGGGTTTTGTGAGGGCTCAACACGAAAATTTTTGGAAATAAATTTTCAGTAGAGACAGGAAAAGGGCTCGGGGGGGAAAAACCAGATTTGGGGGCCCCCAGCAAGGGAAAACACCAAAAAGTGTTGGACGACATACATACAGATGAGGGGGAGGGGGAAGAAATGCTAAGGGACATCGATACCTCAAAGGCAATGGGACCCCGGGCAACATCTCCCCCCGGGGGGGTTAGAGGGAGCAGATTTTTTTGCGTGCCACTTACCACAATCTTTAACACGTCCCCGGAAAAAATGGGGGAACTACCCGAGGTATGGAAAAACGCAAATGAGTTCCCATTTTTTAAAAAGGGGGACAGGGAAAAAAGGCACTAAACTATAGACCGTTTCCATTGGAAAGTGTTTTAGGATGCAAAATTTGGAGGAGATTATCAGGAGGAAGTGGTGGAGCAAACCCGGAAAAGGAAAAAGGTATAAATGCCAACCAGCAAAGGATTCAGGGGGGGGAAAGGGAAATTTCCCGTGTCACAAAAAATTTTTAGTTTATGATTAAAAAAAAACAGAAAATAAAAACAAAGAGAGAGAGGAGTGGGTTTTTTGGGTTGCATCTTCTTGGACTGCAAGAAGGCCTTTGACAAAAGTTTCCTCACAAGAGATTAGTGCAGAAGCGAGCATCAGGCGCAAATAAAAAGGAAGGGCACGCAATGGATCAGAGAATACCGACAGGGAGGCAAAAAACGAGTTAAAGGTACGTAAAGATGTACACGTGGGCAACCTTTTGAAGAGCGGGGGGCCCCCAGGGGTCGGTCCTAGGACCAGTGCTATTTTTGGTATATGTGAACGACATGATGGAAGGGTTAGACTCAGAAGTGTCCCTGTTTGCAGATGATGCGAAGTTAATGAGGAGAATTAAATCTGATGAGGACCAGCAGGACTTCAAAGAGACCTGGACAGACTGGACACCTGGTCCAGCAAATGGCTTCTCGAATTTAATCCTGCTAAATCCCAAAGTCCATGAAGATGGGGGAAAAGGGCACAGACGACCACACAGAGTATAGGCTAGGTGGCCAAAGACTGCAAACCTCACTAAGGGGAGAAAGATCTTGGGGTGAGTAAAACACCGAGCAGGGTCCCCGGGGAAGCACACACCCAATCAATAACGGGCTCCCAGCTTAGGGGGGGGCGCCGGGAAAAACCTTTGAGAACAGCTTTCCCCGTTTACCTTAGAAAGGGAAATTTAATTAAAGGGACACTTTTTAACACCGTGTATGTCGGGCCCCATACGGAGTTTGCAGCACCGGGGTTTGGGAAACCCCACCTTGATAAAGCACGTAAAGAAACAGAGAAAGTAAAAAGGGTTTTGCGAAAAGGGTTTTGGGGGGAAAGGGGGGGCAAGGGGGAATGTCCTTAAAGGGAAAGGGAAAAGGGAAATGGGCCTGAACGAACGGGAGGCAGGAGGGTCGGGGGAGACATGATAAAAAACATATAAAATACGGCGGGGGAATAGAAAAGGGTGGAAAAAGGGAAAAGGATGTTCCAGGGAGGGGCCCCACAGAAACAAGGGGCCCCAAAAATTTTAATTAAAGCACAAATGAGTCAGAGAGTTTGGGTGGGAAAAGTATTTCTTCAGTCATAGAGTTGAAAGGGCAGTGAATAGCCTAAAAAAGGGACGTAGTGGAGGCGGGAAAACCATAACATTTTAAAAGACGAGGTTTGATAAAGTTTCAGGAGGGGGGGGGGAGAGAGGGCCCAGTAGCAACCGGTAAGGGGGGGGCCAGGAGTAAGACTCGCCCCCTGAAACCCAAAAATAGGTGAGTACACAACCCCGTCCCACACACCACACACACCCACCGCACACACACACACGCACACGCACACACACCACAACACAAAGGGGCCCATCCCTGCAGGGAAAGCTCCTGATCATGGGTTTACTTTTTAACCCCAAGGAGATCGATTGGGAGAACTTGGCCCCCATGGGGGCCAAGATCATGGAGGGCTAAGATGTGGAGGTGGTACTGGAGAACTTTTATGTACCAACACGAAAAGGGGAAAATACAAAGAGAGAGAGGAAGGTGGGAACCCGCAAGGCTGGACTTAGTATTCACCTTTTAGTAGTGCAGATATCGAGGACAAACACATAGAAAGGGCCCCCCTTTGGGGGCCCGTGACCATGTGGTTTTTTAAACTTTCGAATACACCAAATAGAGCTACAAGTGGAGGGAGAAAAACAGGAAGGCCAGGACGAATGAAGCCAAACTACAAAAAAGGGGACTATACAGGAATGAGGAACTACCTGAACGGGGTTTTAGTGGGACAGAGAAATGGGAGGGAACCCGTTAAAAGAGATGATGGGAAAATGGTTTGCAAAAAAAAATGCAAGGAGGCTGGGGGAGAGGTTTTTTACCCAAAGGAACAGGAGTAATGAAAAAGCCAGGGTGAGCCCCCTGGTTTACCCAAAAGGGGCAGGGGGGCAAAAACCAGTGTGCTAGGGAATGGAAAAAAATATAGAAGGCAAAGGAAACCCCGGAGAATAAGGGAACAGTCGTAAGCCCCGAAACGAATATGCACAGATAAGAAGGGAGGGCCCCAAAAA
>NC_069405.1:80149700-80169700 GCF_026875155.1 Cherax quadricarinatus
TTGTTCCAACCTAAGGATAACATACTGGCTTGCTATAGTTGGAACTCCACTCCCTTCAATGAAAGGTTCTGGAAGTGCATCTGCACTGCCAGGAATATATATATATATATATATATATATATATATATATATATATATATAATATATATATATATATATTATATATATATATATATATATATATATATACTTGAGACTAGAATGCTTACCTGCGCGTCCGTTTAGTGCCTGGTCCACCCAGATGAACGTACCCTCACCTGACGTTCCTGGGGATCAAGTCCTCAACACCTGCTTGTAGGTTCTTTTAAGTTGAGCTTTCCTTTCTTACGCTTCTTCTGAGCAACGCTCATCCTCTGATATTTAGTCTTAATTACTGTAATCTACCAATGTTTATTTTTTACCATTTTTTAACTTGTTGTTTACCTTTCAGTAGTTAGTCTTTTAACAGTGTTTTATTCCACAGGACCACCCATACGGATGAGTACTTACTTTTTTTATGTTATTTAAATAGATTTGAGCTTCAAAAACTGCTGGTGATACTCCCAGGATGAGAAACGTTCCGAGCTCTTGCGCGAAACAAGCGACTTTGGCCTCAAAAGTGTCTGTCATGTGATGTTGGTTAATTTTCAGGGTGAGCAGCGACTTTATTCGAAATGTAAATACGTATAAAAATCTCTCTCAAAAGTGTTGTATCATTGTTGATGTTGCTAGGGAGTGTTGTATCACTGTTGATGTTGCTAGGGAGTGTTGTATCATTGTTGATGTTGCTAGGGAGTGTTGTATCACTGTTGATGTTGCTAGGGAGTGTTGTATCATTGTTGATGTTGCTAGGGAGTGTTGTATCATTGTTGATGTTGCTAGGGAGTGTTGTATCATTGTTGATGTTGCTAGGGAGTGTTGTATCATGTTGATGGTTTCTAGGGAGTGTTGTATCATTGTTGATGTGTGCTAGGGAGTGTTGTATCACTGTTGATGTTGCTAGGGAGTGTTGTATCATTGTTGATGTTGCTAGGGAGTGTTGTATCACTGTTGATGGTTTCTAGGGAGTGTTGTATCATTGTTGATGTTTCTAGGGAGTGATTGTATCACTGTTGATGTTGCTAGGGAGTGTTGTATCATTGTTGATGTTGCTAGGGAGTGTTGTATCATTGTTGATGTTGCTAGGGAGTGTTGTATCATGTTGATGGTGCTAGGGAGTGTTGTATCATTGTTGATGTTGCTAGGGAGTGTTGTATCATTGTTGATGTTGCTAGGGAGTGTTGTATCATTGTTGATGTTGCATAGGAGTGTTGTATCATTGTTGATGTTGCTAGGGAGTGTTGCATCATTGTTGATGTGCTAGGGAGTGTTGTATCATTGTTGATGTTGCTAGGGAGTGTTGTATCATTGATGATGGTGCTAGGGAGTGTTGTATCATTGATGTTGCTAGGAGTGTTGTATCATTGTTGATGTTCTAGGGAGTGTTGTATCATTGTTGATGGTGCTAGGGAGTGTTGTATCACTTTTATGTTGCTAGGGAGTGTTGTATCATTGTTGATGGTGCTAGGGAGTGTTGTATCACTGTGTTGCTAGGGAGTGTTGTATCATTGTTGATGTTGCTAGGGAGTGTTGTATCATTGTTGATGTTGCTAGGGAGTGTTGTATCATTGTTGATGTGCTAGGGAGTGTTGTATCACTGATTGTTGCTAGGGAGTGTTGTATCATTGTTGATGGTGCTAGGGAGTGTTGTATCATGTGTTTGCTAGGGAGTGTTGTATCATTGTTGATGTTGCTAGGGAGTGTTGTATCATTGTTGATGTTGCTAGGGAGTGTTGTATCATTGTTGATGGTGCTAGGGAGTGTTGTATCACTGATGGTTTCTAGGGAGTGTTGTATCATTGTTGATGTGCTAGGTGGGATTGTATCACTGATGTTGCTAGGGGGTGTTGTATCATTGTTGATGTTGCTAGGGAGTGTTGTATCATTGTTGATGTTGCTAGGGAGTGTTGTATCATTGTTGATGTTGCTAGGGAGTTTGTATCACTTTTTGATGTTGCTAGGGAGTGTTGTATCATTGTTGATGTTGCTAGGGAGTGTTGTATCATTGTTGATGGGTTGCTAGGGAGTGTTGTATCATTGTTGTGTGCTAGGGAGTGTTGTATCATTGTTGATGGTGCTAGGGAGTGTTGTATCATTGTTGATGTTGCTAGGGAGTGTTGTATCATTGTTGATGTTGCTAGGGAGTGTTGTATCATTGTTGATGTTGCTAGGGAGTGTTGTATCATTGTTGATGGTGCTAGGGAGTGTTGTATCATTGTTGATGGTGCTAGGGAGTATTGTATCATTGTTGATGTTGCTAGGGAGTGTTGTATCATTGTTGATGTTGCTAGGGAGTGTTGTATCATTGTTGATGTTGCTAGGGAGTGTTGTATCATTGTGATGTGCTAGGGAGTTTGTATCATTGTTGATGGTTGCTAGGGAGTGTTGTATCAGTTGATGTTGCTAGGGAGTGTTGTATCATTGTTGATGTGCTAGGGAGTGTTGTATCATTGATGTTGCTAGGGAGTGTTGCATCATTGTTGATGGTGCTAGGGAGTGTTGTATCATTGTTGATGTTGCTAGGGAGTGTTGTATCATTGTTGATGTTGCTAGGGAGTGTTGTATCATTGTTGATGTTGCTAGGGAGTGTTGTATCATTGTTGATGTTTCTAGGGAGTGTTGTATCATTGTTGATGGTGCTAGGGAGTGTTGTATCACTGATGTTGCTAGGGAGTGTTGTATCATTGTTGATGGTGCTAGGGAGTGTTGTATCACTGATGTTGCTAGGGAGTGTTGTATCATTGTTGATGTTGCTAGGGAGTGTTGTATCATTGTTGATGTTGCTAGGGAGTGTTGTATCATTGTTGATGGTGCTAGGGAGTGTTGTATCACTGATGTTGCTAGGGAGTGTTGTATCATTGTTGATGTGCTAGGGAGTGTTGTATCATGATGTTGCTAGGGAGTGTTGTATCATTGTTGATGTTGCTAGGGAGTGTTGTATCATTGTTGATGTTGCTAGGGAGTGTTGTATCATTGTTGATGTGCTAGGGAGTGTTGTATCATGATGTTGCTAGGAGTGTTGTATCATTGTTGATGGTGCTAGGGAGTGTTGTATCACTGATGTTGCTAGGGAGTGTTGTATCATTGTTGATGGTGCTAGGGAGTGTTGTATCACTGATGTTGCTAGGGAGTGTTGTATCATTGTTGATGTTGCTAGGGAGTGTTGTATCATTGTTGATGTTGCTAGGGAGTGTTGTATCATTGTTGATGGGTTTCTAGGGAGTGTTGTATCATTGTTGATGTTGCTAGGGAGTGTTATATCATTTGTTATCTAGGGAGTGTGTTTTCATTGATGTTGCTAGGGAGTGTTGTATCATTGATGTTACTAGGGAGTGTTGTATCATTGTTGATGTTGCTAGGGAGTGTTGTATCATTGTTGATGTTGCTAGGGAGTGTTGTATCATTGTTGATGTTGCTAGGGAGTGTTGTATCATTGTTGATGGTGCTAGGGAGTGTTGTATCATTGTTGATGTTGCTAGGGAGTGTTGTATCATTGTTGATGTTGCTAGGGAGTGTTGTATCATTGTTGATGGTGCTAGGGAGTGTTGTATCATTGTTGATGTTGCTAGGGAGTGTTGTATCATTGATGTTACTAGGGAGTGTTGTATCATTGTTGATGTTGCTAGGGAGTGTTGTATCATTGTTGATGTTGCTAGGGAGTGTTGTATCATTGTTGATGTTGCTAGGGAGTGTTATATCATTGATGTTACTAGGGAGTGTTGTGTCATTGTTGATGTTGCTAGGGAGTGTTGTATCATTGTTGATGTTGCTAGGGAGTGTTGTATCATTGTTGATGTTGCTAGGGAGTGTTGTATCATTGTTGATGTTGCTAGGGAGTGTTGTATCATTGTTGATGTGCTAGGGAGTGTTGTATCATGTTGATGTTGCTAGGGAGTGTTGTATCATTGTTGATGTTGCTAGGGAGTGTTGTATCATGTTGATGTGTATGGGAGTGTTGTATCATTGTTGATGTTGCTAGGGAGTGTTATATCATTGTTGATGTTGCTAGGGAGTGTTGTATCATTGTTATGTTGCTAGGGAGTGTTGTATCATTGTTGATGGTTTCTAGGGAGTGTTGTATCACTGTTGATGTTGCTAGGGAGTGTTGTATCATTGATGTTGCTAGGGAGTGTTGTATCATTGTTGATGTTGCTAGGGAGTGTTTATCATTGGGTGTTACTAGGGAGTGTTGTATCATTGTTGATGTTGCTAGGGAGTGTTGTATCACTGTTGATGTTGCTAGTGAGTGTTGTATCACTGTTGATGTTGCTAGTGAGTGTTGTATCACTGATGTTGCTAGGGAGTGTTATATCATTGGTGTTACTAGGAGTGTTTGTCATTGTTGATGTTGCTAGGAGTGTTGTATCATTGTTGATGTTGCTAGGGAGTGTTGTATCATTGTTGATGTTGCTAGGGAGTGTTTGTATCATTGTTGATGTTTCTAGGGAGTGTTGTATCATTGTTGATGTTGCTAGGGAGTGTTGTATCATTGTTGATGTTGCTAGGGAGTGTTGTATCATTGTTGATGTTGCTAGGGAGTGTTGTATCATTGTTGATGGTTGCTAGGGAGTGTTGTATCATTGTTGATGGTGCTAGGGAGTTTGTATCATTGTTGATGGTGCTAGGGAGTGTTGTATCATGTTGATGTTGCTAGGGAGTGTTGCATCATTGTTGATGTTGCTAGGGAGTGTTGCATCATTGTTGATGGTGCTAGGGAGTGTTATCATTGTTGATGTTGCTAGGGAGTTGTTATTATATTGATGTTATAAGGGAGTTTGTTCATTGTTGATGTATGCCACTAAGGAGTGTTATATCATTGTTGAATGTTGCTAAGGAGTGTTGTATATTTTGAGGTTACTAGGGAAATGTGATCATTGTTGAAGTTGTAGGAGTGTACAGTCATTGATGTTTAGGAGTGTTGTAATCAATTGTGATGTTGCTAGGGAGGTGTATCATGTTGATGTTGCTAGGGAGGTGATAATCATGATTAGGTGTGAATTGTTGATGTGCTAGCGAGATGGGTTGTACATGTTGATGTGCTAAGATTTATCATTGTTGATTTTCCAGGGAGTTGTGTATCATTGATGTTGACTCAGTAGTGTTGTATCACTGTTGAGTTCACAGGAGTGTATCATTGATGTTGCTAGGAGATGTTGTGTCATGTTGATGTTCTAGTGAGTGTTGTATCACTTTATGTTGCTAAGTGTTGATCATTGTTGATGGTTGCTAGGGATGTATGATCATTGTTGATGTATTAAGGAGTGTTGTTAAATCATTGTTGATGTTGTAGGAGTGTTGTATCACGTTGATGGCTGTGATGTTTGTATCACTGTTGATGTGCTAGTGTGTTGTATCACAGATTGTAGGGGTGTACATTGTTGGTGCAGATGTAGTGTGTACATTGTTGATGTTGCAGGGAAGTGTTGTATCATTGTTGATGTGCTAGAGTGTTGTTACATTGTTGATGTTGTAGGAGTGTGTATCATTGATGGTGCAGGGCGACATTGTAGTGTTGCTAAGGTGGTGTGTATCAAATTTTGGTGTCACTAAGTTGTTGTATCATTGTGATGTTGTAGGAGTGTTGTAATCATTGTTGATGGTGCAAGTGTTATCACTGTGATGTTAGGACGTGTACATTGTTGGTGAAGCTATGGAGTGTTGTACATTGTTGATGTTGCTAGGGAGTGTGCATCCATTGTTGATGTGCTAGACGACATTGTTGAGTGCTAAGTGTTGTGAATTGCTGAAGATTTTTCCTTAAGACTGATTTGTTCAAACATTTAATGTTTAATACCACTGAAAGAAGTTAATCAGTGTATGTAATGGCCGAATATACTTTATGGCAATAGGAACTTCAATGTTGATAAATTACTATTGTGAAGGTTGAATGTACGACACAATGTGCTGACACGATGTCTGATAGAAGGTTGAGAGGTACAGACACAAGTCCCCACGATGGCTGTAGAAGGTTGAAAGGTACAGACACAAGTCCCCACGATGGCTGTAGAAGGTTGAGAGGTACAGACACAAGTCCCCACGATGGCTGTAGAAGGTTGAAAGGTACAGACACAAGTCCCCACGATGGCTGTACAAGGTTGATAGGTACAGACACAAGTTACCAAGATGGTTTATATCCAGAAAGTTTAGTGTCTGTGTTATGTGTACCTCACTCATGCCAGACACGACTGAGGACACCAGGAGTTCTTTTTGGTTGCACTGGTAGTACTATCGTTGTGTCATGTTCCTGTCATCAGTATCAATTTCACTTCGATGTTAAGACGTTCACTTGAGCAGACTACACAGACACATGTTAACCATCGTATGTGATGTTCATATGACAGCTAATTACAGGACTGTACGACTTGTTGATGTAATTAAATCAGTGTATCTCACTCACCTCACAGTTTAAGTTTACACTGATTATACTGCAGTGTTCTGTTGGTGAACACACGATTGTAGGTCGTGCTCCCACATTGTTGGTGAACACACGATTGTAGGTGGTGCTCCCACATTGTTGGTGAACACACGATTGTAGGTGGTGCTCCCACATTGTTGGTGAACACACGATTGTAGGTGGTGCTCCCACATTGTTAGTGAACACATGATTGTAGGTCGTGCTCCCACATTGTTGGTGAACACACGATTGTAGGTCGTGCTCCCACATTGTTGGTGAACACACGATTGTAGGTGGTGCTTCCACATTGTTGGTGAACACACACACATTGTTTGGTGTGTAGTCTGTCCACATTGTTGGTGAACACACGATGTAGGTCGT
Source organism: Cherax quadricarinatus (assembly GCF_026875155.1). Lineage (NCBI taxonomy): Eukaryota > Metazoa > Arthropoda > Malacostraca > Decapoda > Parastacidae > Cherax > Cherax quadricarinatus. The sequence continues at coordinate 80,156,554 of NC_069405.1, forward strand.
GCTCCCACATTGTTGGTGAACACACGATTGTATGGTGTTCACATGTTGGTAACACATTGTTGGTGGACACACGATTGTAGGTCGTGCTAACACATTGTTGGTGAACACACGATTGTAGGTCGTGCTCCCACATTGTTGGTGAACACACGATTGTAGTCGTGCTCCACATTGTTGGTGAACCACGATTGTGTGGTGCTCCCACATTGTTGGTGAACACACGATTGTAGGTCGTGCTCCCACATTGTTGGTGAACACACGATTGTAGGTGGTGCTCCCACATTGTTGGTGAACACACGATTGTAGGTCGTGCTCCCACATTGTTAGTGAAGACACAATTGTAGGTCGTGCTCCCACATTGTTGGTGAACACACGATTGTAGGTCTTGCTCCCACATTGTTAGTGAACACACGATTGTAGGTGGTGCTCCCACATTGTTGGTGAACACACGAAGGAGAGAAGAAGGGAGTATATATAGGTTAGCAGACAGGGACGGGACAAGAGAGGTAGTGATGTAAGTAGTAGTAGTAGTGGAGCCAGTCAAATACTAAGAAAGAGGAGCACTGCAAGGGAGCTAGGGGCCCACAAGGGAGCTAGGGGCCCACAAGGGAGCTAGGGGCCCACAAGGGAGCTAGGGGCCCACAAGGGAGCTAGGGGCCCACAAGGGAGCTAGGGGCCCACAAGGGAGCTAGGGGTCCACAAGGGAGCTAGGGGCCCACAAGGGAGCTAGGGCCCACAAGGGAGCTAGGGGCCCACAGAGGGCAGGAGCAAGGACACAGAGGGGGGAAAATAATAAAGGACAAATACCCAAGGCAGCAGCAAGAAAACCCATAGAAAAAAGAGGAAAGGGGAAGTGGGAGAAGGGGAAAAGATAATCAGGTTAAGTCAGGGTTGTTCTGAAGTTTGGAGCAGTTTACAATGTAGTGGGAGAGGAAGACATCTACAGAGACGAAGCCACGACTAAGATTCATACAAGGAAAGTTGTGTATAAGGGAGGATTCAACCAGACTGCGACTGTGAAAGTTGGAAGTAGGGAAGACAGTTTTAGCAGAAGACCAGTCAATAGGATGACTGTGATCATACCCCCGGCCGGGATTGAACCCGCGGTCATAGAGTCTCAAAAGTCCAGCCCGTCTAGCTGGTCTAGTGGCTAACGCGACGCGCTGGAGTTTTGAGACTCTATGACCGCGGGTTCAATCCCGGCCGGGGGTATGGTTTATTTGCAATCGTGTCATTACGATTTCTTGAGTCAGGATGACTGTGATCTCTGACATGACAGAAAAGAGCATTGGTACGGTGCTCTTCACACTAACTCCAAGGCTGAGGGACTGATTACCTCATCTTTTGTATATAGTTCTACTGTCTTCCAATTATGTCCTGGAATCTGTATCGATAAAGCCACTGGATGGCGAAACATCTACAATAAAGATACCCAGATGTTGCACATGTGTCTAAATTTTCATCTTAATTGTGGAAACGTTTCGCTACACAGTGGCTTCATTAGTTTCAGTACCTACAAAAAGATAGTACTGAAAAATTGATGGAACTGAGGAAAATAAATCCTTCATGTCATGGAGTGATATAATCAGTTGCAATCAGTACTGATAAAATTGATGGGCTAATTACATCATTTCTTAGGCTGAGGAATATTACTTCAAATCTCCTTCGATCTTCACTATCTCTTGTATTGACTGATGAAGCCACTGTGTGGCGAAACGTTTCCACAATAAAGATACCCAAGAGTTGCACATGTGGCTTAACAGATTATTGTTCGTGGTAAATTAGATTACGGCTTCCGGAAAGTGTGCAGCAGCAGCAGCAGCAGTAACAGCAGCAGCAACAGCAGCAGCAGCAGCAGCAGCAGCAACAGCAGCAGCAACAGCAGCAGCAGCAGCAGCAGCATCATCATCATCATCATCATCATCATCATCATCATCATCATCATCATCATCATCATCATCATCATCATCATCATCATCATCATCATCATCATCATCATCATCATCGAAGTACTACCAACATGCCGCTCTCATTGCGCAGGACAGGTACGATGTGATACACAGGAAAATCAGGGTTAATGAACGGGGAAGTTCCATACAAGGTGACATTGTACAGTAACATTGTTACCAGCAGTGATGTACCATACATTGTAAAGTACTGAACCGTACTTCAGTTTACCTACATCAAAACATAAACAACTACAAGGCTTGGATGTATATATTTAGTGTCAATGTGGCATGACAAAAAAATTGATAAACGACAGATACCTTGTCAAAGTAAAAACAACTTTGTATATTTTTCAAAGATTCGTTTGACATGTGTGTCTAGTACATTGTTATTCACTACGCTAGTGAAAACAGGAGTAAACATGCACAGATATGAATTATATAACAAAGATCCATTGACTGGTACTTGATATAAATATTTTATTGTTGTGTACACGTATTTGTTATAAGTTAACTCTGTGTTTTCGCCAACATGACCGCTGATCCACGTTACTGTGCTAATGGTGACGAATGTGAACTCACTATCACAGGCGCCTGTGAGTTCATAAAGTTACTCTATGGAGAAACTTCTAGGAACTCTCTCTCACGAAAGGTCACTGAAAGGTCACTCTTTGTCGTTATCCGCTATTGGTGTCATGTGTCATATGTACACTGCACTGAAATGCTGTGTAAAGTTGTGCTGTAGCATGCACTACCTCTCTTGTAAATCTGTACAATGTGGAGCTGTGACACTTAAGATAAATTTGTTGGCACTGAGTAAATTATGACCCTGATACACGGTGCCAGCACTGAGTACAGGCACTAATAACTGAGTAAATGTGGTGGTACTGGCAGGATGTCCCCGGAAGAGTGGACCAACCCATACCCTTGTATTGAGGAGCCCGAGGAGCTGGAGAACTGCTTCACTGTGACCAACTCACTGTGGTTCATCATAGCCACGTATCTCTGCCAGGGGGCAGACATAGCCCCGAGGTAGGACACACACCACCACCGACACTCTGCTCCTCTCATGGTCCTCACCTAAAAGGGATGCTTCAGCTTTGAATTTTTTTGTGCTTTTTTAATGAATCTTTCAATTTTTTTTACGAGTATATGTTTGTTATGCTATTTTTTTATACATGTTTTGGTGAATAATCTATATTTATATTAATGTGATTTGTATTAATGTCTAATTTGTATCGTGAAAATTGTTGTTGAGTAGCCAGTCTTTTGTTTGGCTGCTGCTGCAAGTATATCTGAATACCTTCCTTCCTCTTTCTCTGTCTGTCTGTCAGTCTGTCAGTCTGTCTGTCTGTCTCTCTCTTTCTCTCTCTCTCTCTCTCTCTCTCTCTCTCTCTCTCTCTCTCTCTCTCTCTCTCTCTCTCTCTCTCTCTCTCTCTCTCTCTCTCTCTCTCTCTCTCTCTCCATTATATAAGAATGCTTGGCTCTAGCTTCCACTTTGGTCACACGGGTGTTTGACTGCTGGAACTGAGGTATTAAAAATGTGCTAATTAACGACTGCCTTTTAAATCCAATTTCACAATTACGCAGCTGAATTTACAGGTTAAGAGTTACCTATCTGGCCTGTGGCCTGGTAGGTAACGTTCTCGCTTCACACGCTGAGTGTCCGTGGTTCGATCCCCGGCATGGGTGGAAAACTTGGGCGTCTTTCCTTACATCTGTTGTCCCGTTTACTTAGCAAGTAAGTAGGTACCTGGGTGTTAGTCGACTGGGTTGCATCCTGGAAGACAACACTGAGGACTCCAGTGGAAATAAGACCGACAGTCCATTGATGACGCACTGCCTTTCTTGGGTTATCCTGGGTGGCTAACCCTCCGGGGTTAAAAATCCGAACAAAATCTTATCGCTTATCGTATCCTACCTCAGCTCACTTCAAAAACCAGCTCTCTCTACGGTACACTACTACTACCCACCAGGATAACATCCACAACAGTCGACTAACACCCAGGTATCTATTTACTGCTAGATGAACAGTGGCAGCATACGTCTCACCCATCTGGTAATCAACCTTGCGACCATTCACTTAACAGCCGAGTGCTCTACCACTGAGTCATAGATCACTGAAAAAAACTGTTTTCTTTAACCGCTAGGTAAAAAAAAAATTCCTCCGTATCTACGAACACGCACAAGTTTGAAAAAAAAAAACTGCCCTATCACCTGACTTGCTCAAGCCTTGATTCCCGTGAAGGGCTCTTGATTCAAGGAACTGAACTTATTCTTCCCCTGGACAGTACGTAAATGTCTCCCATTTCCAAGGCGCTATATAATCCCAATAACTTTAGCGATAACCGTAATTAAAATAAATAAATCACGTTACTAAGGGGGCGTTTCTGATTTATTCGGTTTACCGTAGTTTACTGTGCACCGCAGTTCATCCTGCGAGTCGCTAGTTTATTATACACCCGCAGTTCATCCTGTGAGATTTAGATCCTGTGGACGACAATGCAAGAGCATATGGATATACAAAATACATAGGAACTAGGCCCCAAAAGGGTTTACAAGAGTACATCTTTATTTATATCCTGTGAATGGTAGAGGGTAAAAAGTGTTACAGATGTCACAATAGGTCTTCGGTCAGTCTCCACTGAGCACTGTTATATCACGAGAAATTATATTGCAATCAGTTACTTAACCCGTAATTATTTCAAATTAAAAAAAATCTCTCAAGAATAATGTACTGACATTACACCAGCGACTGTTGGCCTAATAAAAACAAATGGTTATAATCATAACCATAATTTTTAAAGCGGTGAACCGATAAGCCAGAGGAAGGCCTCGGTCGGATAACCAAAAGCTCCAGCGGCGGGTCATCATGTGACTAAGACCCGCGTCAGGAAACACCTGTTCTGTTTCCTGGCAAAACTTACCTAACCTAACCTAGCGACTGTTGCCTTGCCTCATTATAACAGAGGCTTTCATAAAAGATCAAATTTAACCCCAGAAACAGATGTCGATCCTCGTGTTGCCAGGACTCGATAAGCATATCCAGGTACCTTCTCACCTTTGGTAATAACATCATTGATGGAATGGTTTAGAAAAACCGATAAGTTGAAGAATGAGACACTTATGCGACGTTTTGGTATCTTTATTGTGGAAACGTTCCGCCAGCCTGTAGCTTCTTCTTCCAATGCAGAGAAGAACAATGGAAGATGAAGAGTTGAGGTAATTAGTCCCTCAGGCTGGAGTCGATGTGTTCAGTCCATCAGTCTTGATGATCTGAGCACATCGACTTCAGGCTGAGGGACTGATTACCTCAAACTTCTCCACTGACTGGGGAAACATTTCCACAATGAAGATACCCAAATATTACACAAGGGCTTCATTCTTCAATATCATATAAGCAGTGGCCACAAAACACACGTGTTTACCACCACTGGGAACCAATGTTATGACATTACTCATCCATGGTATACCTTACATTGTTTCCCCACTTGACTTAACTTCTACATTATAAGTGAAGCTGTCCTCTTCTTGTTGGTGTCTGCTTGTGGCTTCTTGCTTGGACACACACGCATCTGCTTGTCTTTCTCTTCATCACTGAGTAAAAGTGCTGAAACTGTCACAAAAAGTGATGCTTTATCAAGTTCATAACTAAAGTGGGTGGCGGTAGGTGGTGAGCCTGGTGGTGTTGCCACTGAGTTAAGGTAGTGACACTGGCAGGATGACCCCGGAAGAGTGGACCAACCCGTATCCTTGTGTGGAGGAGCCGGAGGAGCTGGAAAACTGCTTCACTCTGATCAACTCCCTGTGGTTCGTGATAGCGACTTTTCTTTGCCAGGGGGCCGACATCGCCCCGAGGTAGGCGAGCATGGCGCAGTCCCCTCCCTCTATAGTTTTCGTTGTGCCTTGAATGGTAATAGGACACTATTACAGACTAAACCTTTAAAGACAGCATATCGCCCACGCAGGGACTTCATAAAGCTCCCGTGCAGGCAAAATACTGCGTCTTAAAGTAAGAGTTTTGTCTGGAAATTATCTACTATTATCGTACTTGTCGGCAGTGTTGACATTCCAGAGCATCAATTTTCCTGAATGTTTATTAATTTTTATGGAGGTTATTTAAGAACTTTTTGGTTTATTTAAAAACATTTTGGTTTACTTTTAGTTGGTTAAATTTTTATTTATGCATCGTGAAAAGCTGTTTAAGAAACGTCAGCAGATTTGGTCTTGTTTGAGGGTTGGTGGAAAGCTCATTGCTGCAAGTCCCCAAAGAACAAAAAGGCACAATATTGTGACTGGAACAATACACAAATAATCCGTAAATATGAGAGAGAAGCTTATGACGACTTTCGGTCTGACTTGTAAATGGTCAAAGTCGGACCGAAACGTCTTCACAAGCTTCTCTCTCCTATGTGCGGGTTATTTGTGTATTCAAGTCCCCAATAAGTGTTCCACGCCTCACGCTGACTCTTCCCCTCTCCTGTGTTGAGCGTAGCAGTGTATTAGGGAGGACGGAGATAACACAGCGCTTCCAGTCTTCTTAACAAGCGCAGCCTCTGTCTCATACTGGTTCTTCACCAATGGCGCCATCCTTGTTGTTCCTGGTCCACAGGATGCTGTTGCTCCTCCCTCACCGCCTCCTTCACCAATCTTTACTACCTAAACTGTCTGAGTGATCCACTTCTAGCCGATAGCGGAATTCTCTTTCTCTAGTCATTCACTGCCTCCTGAGGGTGTAGGCCTGCCCCGCGGTCTTCCATGGCCTCACTGGCAATGGGTTATTTACGTCCTCTTCCCCCAGGCCAGTCAACAACACCGCTCTTCGTAAATATATCAACAAGACTATACGGGATTAGTGGCAGTATTCCATTGAGTTATAATAAGAGTGCAGCGTTATGGCCAGTAGTGGAGAGCTCAGAGAGATCTTCACCTTACTACTGTTTGCTAATACTGATTTGTCTCCTTTATAATTTTGTTTTCAGGACCTTGCCTCACTCATCTACCGACCCGCGCATTATGTGATCCAGAGTATGGTGTCCACTTCCTCTTAATTTTATTTTCAATTCTAGCTCCTGATATTTTTATTTTCATTTAATTGTCATTTATCCCTGCTAATGTTATAACGACAGCCTCAGTGTATATCAGTGTGGCTCCAGCGGTGTTGTGGTCGCCTTCCTGATTTCACTTGTTCCACTAATGATTCTTAACTACCTATTCCTCCTCCCCTCCATGCTCCCCAACCAACGTCAAATACTTCTGCCGCACTACCACCAAGATGTCCCGCGTGAAGACCCATCCTGACCATATACAACAAGCATTTTTACAAGGCCCACCACCTGCTACTGTCAGCACCCTCTATGTTTGTATCCCTGCTCGCTATCTCCTCCGTGTAGCCTAGCTAGCACCATACAGCTCTGGCTACCCTTTAGTGATGTGTTGGGGGCTGTGTTGCAGGATCGCGCCCAACGAGTGGGACAATCCCCACCCATGTATCCAGGACCCAGATGAGCTTGAGAACACCATCAGTCTGAGCAATGCCTTCTGGTTCACGATCGGTTCGCTCATGCAGCAGGGGTCTGACATTGCCCCAAAGTAAGGTTCTCCGTACCTCTCGCTTGCGTCATGTACGCCTCTCTATAGAACATCTGTTCACTAATTAGATGCCGGTAGATAATCGTGTTTTGCTGAAGAGTGAAATGAGTAACACGTAGTACCTGGTCGACTCTATCATAAAGTTTGTTTTGTTAACTGACAAGCGCCACAGGCGCCACAATCTTCCCTAGTCAAATCTTTTACATCTGTAGTACTATTTACATTTCTTCTCTAATCTAATCACGTAGAGCGCCACACCATAGAAGGCAGACTGACGTGTTTGTATTTTGGAAGCTCGAAGTCTTTTACCGTTGATGCTAATAGTGATGTAAATGATGAATGATGGTGATGGTAATGTTTAGAAGTCAGTAGCTTATACAACGGGCGGACGACTTACTCGGGTGAAGATGCTCGCTATTTCCATTGTGGAGTTCACCAAGGTTGTGCAGGCAGTGTAGATTTTTTCCTTGCATGCAAACGCTGCTTTCATCATTTATTTGGCTTGAGCACGTGCATGGCGACAGCACCAGTGCATGACGCTCCCAGAGTGTGTTGGTCTTGGTGCTTTGATGCAAAACACAGTTGCCAACCAGCTTCAATGATTGCTGCTGGAATACTTCCAGGTAATGTATTTTATCTCTGTGATCTCAGGTTAGGACTCGAGTGCTGGAGTCTTACCAGTGCTCGAAATATTTAATGTCATCATCTGACTGTACGCTGTCACTAAGAACATTTTGTCATCCATTGTTTCACCTGAATCATCCATACGGACAATCACTGCTCTGGATATTTTTTGAATTCGACCTCATTATTCCGTGACAAAATCTATGCAGATCTCTCTCCAATTTTGACGTAATATAATATAAAAAGAGAATTTCAAGGAAACATTTTAATTTGTATGGAAATATATAAATTTATTATTGATTATTATTATAATCAGATAAAGCGCTAAACCGACAAGGGTCATGCAGCTTAGTATAGAGAAATAACCTTAAATTTCCAATTAATATTTTTAATGTATTATATATTTCTCGCACTGCAGCTGTTGCTGTCATTATCAACATTACATGGAGCAGAGTCCTGTCAGACACATATTGTACTACATAATGCTGTCAACTGTGTAGCAGTAACAATAACATGGCTGTAACAACATAAATCTAGGAGGAACACAAGCCACAATAACATGGCTGCAACAACATAAAACTAGGAGGAACACAAGCCACAATAACATGGCTGCAACAACATAAAAGTAGGAGGAACACAAGCCACAATAACATGGCTGCAACAACATAAAACTAGGAGGAACACAAGCCACAATAACATGGCTGCAACAACATAAAAGTAGGAAGAACACAAGCCACAATAACATGGCTGCAACAACATAAAACTAGGAGGAACACAAGCCACAATAACATGGCTGCAACAACATAAAACTAGGAGGAACACAAGCCACAATAACATGGCTGCAACAACATAAAAGTAGGAAGAACACAAGCCACAATAACATGGCTGCAACAACATAAAAGTAGGAAGAACACAAGCCACAATAACATGGCTGCAACAACATAAAACTAGGAGGAACACAAGCCACAATAACATGGCTGCAACAACATAAAAGTAGGAAGAACACAAGCCACAATAACATGGCTGCAACAACATAAAAGTAGGAAGAACACAAGCCACAATAACATGGCTGCAACAACATAAAACTAGGAGGAACACAAGCCACAATAACATGGCTGCAACAACATAAAACTAGGAGGAACACAAGCCACAATAACATGGCTGCAACAACATAAAACTAGGAGGAACACAAGCCACAATAACATGGCTGCAACAACATAAAACTAGGAGGAACACAAGCCACAATAACATGGCTGCAACAACATAAAACTAGGAGGAACACAAGCCACAATAACATGGCTGCAACAACATAAAAGTAGGAAGAACACAAGCCACAATAACATGGCTGCAACAACATAAAAGTAGGAAGAACACAAGCCACAATAACATGGCTGCAACAACATAAAAGTAGGAAGAACACAAGCCACAATAACATGGCTGCAACAACATAAAACTAGGAGGAACACAAGCCACAATAACATGGCTGCAACAACATAAAACTAGGAGGAACACAAGCCACAATAACATGGCTGCAACAACAATAAAAGTAGGAAGAACACAAGCCACAATAACATGGCTGCAACAACATAAAAGTAGGAAGAACACAAGCCACAATAACATGGCTGCAACAACATAAAACTAGGAGGAACACAAGCCACAATAACATGGCTGCAACAACATAAAACTAGGAGGAACACAAGCCACAATAACATGGCTGCAACAACATAAAACTAGGAGGAACACAAGCCACAATAACATGGCTGCAACAACATAAAACTAGGAAGAACACAAGCCACAATAACATGGCTGCAACAACATAAAAGTAGGAAGAACACAAGCCACAATAACATGGCTGCAACAACATAAAACTAGGAGGAACACAGCCACAATAACATGGCTGCAACAACATAAAACTAGGGGAACACAAGCCACAATAACATGGCTGCAACAACATAAAAGTGGAAGAACACAAGCCACAATAACATGGCTGCAACAACATAAAAGTAGGAAGAACACAAGCCACAATAACATGGCTGCAACAACATAAAACTAGGAGGAACACAAGCCACAATTAACATGGCTGCAACAACATAAAACTAGGAGGAACACAAGCCACAATAACATGGCTGCAAACAACATAAAAGTAGGAAGAACACAAGCCACAATAACATGGCTGCAACAACATAAAAGTAGGAAGAACACAAGCCACAATAACATGGCTGCAACAACATAAAACTAGGAGGAACACAAGCCACAATAACATGGCTGCAACAACATAAAATAGGAGGAACACAAGCCACAATAACATGGCTGCAACAACATAAAACTAGGGAGGAACACAAGCCACAATAACATGGCTGCAACAACATAAAACTAGGAGGAACACAAGCCACAATAACATGGCTGCAACAACATAAATAGTAGGAGGAACACAAGCCACAATAACATGGCTGCAACAACATAAAACTAGGTAGGAACACAAGCCACAATAACATGGCTGCAACAACATAAAACTAGGAGGAACACAAGCCACAATAACATGGCTGCAACAACATAAAACTAGGAGGAACACAAGCCACAATAACATGGCTGCAACAACATAAAACTAGGAGGAACACAAGCCACAATAACATGGCTGCAACAACATAAAACGTGCGGCTTAATAATTGGTTCAGGAAGAACCGAAACGTCGTTTAAATTTATTTTCGTAAATATGAGTATTTTGTGAAATAAAAGTTTAAAAATAATAATATATGAAAAAGAATCCTTAGTAATAGTCAGAGATGAAAATATTATTATTGATGACACAACAATGTTTGTGTTGATGTCTGTAGTTACCTACATCAGTTGAGCTGTAGCTCCTGGTCCCATCTAACTAACGACTGACTAATTTTGCGAAATAATCCTTTCTTACCCGTATCTGAAGCTGTGTAGGGTGTCTGTTTCTGAGGTGTAACTGCTCAACTCATTCCATTGTCTCACTGTTCAACTCATTCCACTGAAAGGGCGAGTCACAGCTTCTGACCCCTGTGTGTGTGTGTGTGTGTGTGTGTGTGTGTGTGTGTGTGTGTGTGTGTGTGTGTGTGTGTGTGTGTGTGTGTGTGTGTGTGTGTGTGTGTGTGTTTGTGTGTGTTTGTGTGTTTGTCTAGACACTTAAAGGAACAAGAAAGGAACTGAGTGGCCACGTAGTGGTGTGCCAAGCTTAAGGGTAAGTAGACGTGATGATGCACCACCACCACCACCATCACCACCACCATCACCATCACCACTACCGTCACCACTACCACCATCACCACCAGCACTACCACCACCACAACTACCACTACCCCCACCACCACTTTTCTTCCCTCATCTTAGCAGCAGTCCGGAGTTTCTGGGGTATAAGTTCGTATGTTAGCACATGAAGGCTCCTGCTGGTGCTTCACATTCAACGATGCCTCCCATGTATGAGGTAAAGTGAGTTTTGAATGTTACTTTATCTATATTGTATATATACTGGCTTTCTTATCTTCGTGTGTTAGTGTGACTAGTTAATGGCCCAACGTGGTCATGTGTTTCTTTATCCTCTGCGCGGGTTATTTGTGTATAACTCGTTAATGCTTTTATGTTTGCCAGGTTAACCTAGGCTGCTGTTGATGTTGATCAGTTTATGTGTGCATCGAAAGACAGGTTTAGGGTCATGGTTATTCACAAATCTTTATTATAACTAATTATTCTAAGGTTCGACAGTTGTTGTGAATGCTTTCTCTCCCTCAGTTGGTACCGTCTTCGTGTCCTTTCCAAGTCTCAGTTTCATGATTTTGCTTTTACTGCGGTGAGAATCCAATGGCCGTTGATTCGAACAACACCTGAAATCAATCTCGGTCTTTCTACCGTCATTTTCTAGCTTCTTCAGTTTGTGTCATCATTACTATGGGATCATCTGCAAGCAAGGATGCTGTCTGGTTGCTATTGTATACAATGAACAATAGAGGACCCTGAACCGACCCTTGAGGAACCCCACCTCTTACTTTTTCTCACCCTGATGATTTATCATGTTATTGTTTTCTGTTGTTCGATGATTCTTTTATTTATGTTGAAACGTTTACTTTCCTCTTAGACTATTTCTTCATTTTCCATTCATCTCACATTACTTCTTCAGTTATCTCTCTCGATCATCCAGAATGGCTGGAGTGCACTATGCGCTTTTTTTCGTTAACAGGATTATTCTCTGCTGAGGAAACTAAAGTTTTCTAAACTTCTATAGTTTTGGTTTACCTGCCTGTAATTTTTGGAATATTGGTAATACTCTTGGTAGCTCTCAGTATTCTATTACATCTTCGGTTATTTACTAAATATCTATGTGAGTGGCATGTATTTTACTTCCTAACTTTGATAGTTTGAGCATCAGTTCTCGGTGTCTCGCTTGTTCTCCTGGTGCTGGAAATTACTCTGTTGCTTCGTTGAACTTCCGGAATCAGTAAAGAACAAAGAGGCACAATACCTTGACTCGAACAATACTTTCTTAACATTTCACCTTCTATATATCTATATACTGAACGCTATTTTATAGTTAGCCAGTGTAACAAATGACTTTCTCACAGTTTCATGTATATGATCTTCTTACCTTTGATTAGTTCTGAGAGTTTTTCTACTCCCAGAGCCCGGCCATGGGCCAGGCTCATCTGGTGTTCACCTGTTGCAAGCAGCATCAGCCACCAGGCTGTTGCTGCTGGAAGTCCGCTGCCCCACATGTCCACCACAGCCTGGCTGATCTGGCACTGGTGAAGTTACTTGTCCGGTTTCCTCTTGAAGACTTGTGTACTTGTTCCAGCAGTGTTTCTGATATCTTCTGGTAAGATGTTGAATAGTCTGGGGCTATGGACGTTGATACAGTGTTCTCTTATTGTGTTCACTTCACCCCCGCTTTTCACTGGGTTTGTTTTACACTTCCTCCCATATTTTTCACTCCAGTATGTTATGACAGTGTGCAGATTTGGGACCAGGCT
>NC_069405.1:80174700-80237200 GCF_026875155.1 Cherax quadricarinatus
CTGTAGTTGCTGATTTCTGCTCTGCTCTTCTTTTGTGAACAGGGACTACATTTGCCTCTTTCCATAGAGAGGGCCATTTACACTGTACTAGGCAGTGCTGAAAGATGCGAGTTAGAGGTGCTGCTAGCTGGTCTGCACAACTTCTCAACAATCTTGGGCTCAACTTGTCTGGGCCCACAGCCTTTTCTTGGTCCAGCGATTTAAGAAGGAAATGCACCTCCTCCTGCCTTATTGTCACCACTGACAGTTTTGACACAGTTCTTGCAGCTAGCCAAGGAGGGACCCTTGCTGGATCAGGAACTTGCATTTTGGTAGCAAATAGGTCCACCTTCTCTTCACTACTAGTAGAGGTGGTCCCATCCTGTCGATTTAGAGGTGGAATAAGTTCATCAGGCAGATAACCTTGTCTGTCCTTGACCAGGGACCACCAGATTTTGGAGCCTACCCTACCTGATGCAAGCTTTCTCTCTCCCTCCCTCCCTCCTCCTCTTCCCTCTCTCTCTCTCCTCTCTCTCTCTCTCTCTCTCTCATCTCTCTCTCTCTCTCTCTCTCTCTCTCTCTCTCTCTCTCTCCTCTCTCTCTCTCTCTCTCTCTCTCTCTCTCTCTCTTCTTCTTCTTCTATATATACCTGATATTGCTTCACTCTGGGGTAAAAAATACTTCATTTCTGGTGTGTATATTAAAGGTTACGTTGTGAGGAGGTGACACCCAAGTGATAGTAACTCCAGCTCTGCTGGAACTACCACTACAACCACCATCACAACCATTACGATTACTACCACCAGCCCACCGCAACCTCCACCTTTCCCTTACCACAACCATAATCATTATCAACAACAACACCATACCGCCACAAAATCCACCACTACTGCTATCTCCACCACCACCACAACCACCACCATAAACTTCACCAGAACCCCATCATACACCTGGATGCTTAGTTATTAAAACGTCAAAAGTGAATGAATTTCCGTTATCGACTCAGTAATAACAAGGATAACACCTCAAACTCTGTTTCTTTACAGGGAGTGAACAAACTAGACAACAACATGGTGGTGTGTAGAGAGAGTGGAATGTCAGTTAAACAGAATGTTTCATTATTTAACGATGGAGGAAGAGAGATTAATGTAATACTGATGGAATGTATAAGTGTGGAGAGATGAAAATGAAAGGGATGTTTGAAAGAGGTTGAATGAAGGCTGTGAAAGAGGAAGTAAGGTGAAGGAAGGGGGTGTAGGAGATGACAGAGAGAGGCTTGGACGGAGACTGTGAAGTAGGTAGTGAGGTGAGTTAAGGAATGAGGTGTAGGAGATGACTGAGAGAGGTTTGGACGGAGGCTGTGAAGTAGGTAACCAGTGGTCAGGGCTTCTAGCGAGCGTGTATGAGTCTGTTAGATCCCAGCAGAGGAGAGTGGTCTGTGTTGTTGCATACTAATATCTATATAAATATTAACATGGTAATATCCTTATAACATGGTATTATTTCTTAAAAGGCTCGGTTAAAAAACAAGTGTCAAGCCTGTAATACAGTAAAGTTCGTCGCAGGACTTGTACTCCTCACTGATGAAGTGACATATCAGTTTGACATAAGTAACCAAGACGTCTCCACCAGTTCACTTGATAATAAGTCGACAATACAGTGTATAAGAGCCAGACGTCTCCATCAGCGCACTAGATAATACATCGACATTACAATGAAGTAGAAGGACCTGACGTCTCCACCGGTTCACTAGCTGATGATACGTCGACTTTACAACGTAGTACAAGTCAATAGTTTAGTATGATGCCAGAGCAGCGACCCGTCCTCTCTCTCCCTCCCATCACTTTATATCAATAAAAATAAGCTTATAATAATAGAACTTGCATAATGTAACTTGAAATTCAATGTAAGTACCGCATTTGCCGGCAAATAAGGTGCGTTTTTTTCCTAAAAGTCTTGGAAAATCATCCTATGTCTTATATGCTCAAGGTCAGGCTCAAGGGTAGGCTTTGGGTTACGCTTTAGCGGTTGCTTACTAACGTTACGTTACAGCTGACTGGTAACATTGTGCCAGCAATCAACCGACACTCGTGCGCCTTATATGCCGGAAAATACGTATCTAAGATTTGTTTATTAAAATATTTATCTCTCGTTCACCAGAAAGTAATTTGTCATAAAGTCATCAAAAAAAATGTTTTAACTATTCAATTAAAAACTGAGATCAAATTCCTCTTTTGGGATCTGTAGTTGTTTGTTTCTACCAGTTTGGATAACCTTTCTTAAAGAGGATTTTCAGGAATAAAGATAATTGGAATATTTTCCTATTTATTATAATTAATGATTATTTTTTTCCATTCCCTTCTTTATCCTTATGGTGTGTGTGTGTGTGTGTGTGTGTGTGTGTGTGTGTGCTCGCGCGCACATGGCTACGTGTACGTGTGTATGTGGCTGCATGGACACAACCAGGGCTGTGTCCACACGTATTGTGGCGGGTATCTGGTGGTTCTTCACGCTCATCATGATCTCCTCCTACACCGCCAATCTGGCCGCCTTCCTCACCGTCGAGAGGATGGACTCGCCCATCGAGAGTGCTGAGGACCTGGCCAAACAGACCAAGATTAAATACGGCTGCAAGATGGGTGGCTCCACCTACTCCTTCTTCAGGTGAGGGAATGCCCGAAGTTCACCTGCTCTTACTCTCTTCAGGTACTTGATGAGGTCTTAGGACTCTTGTAATCCTTCTGGTAGCTGCTGGCATCTTGGGACTCCTGTAATCCGTCTGGTAGCTTCTGGGATCTTGGGACTCTTGTAGTCCTTCTGGAAGCTGCTGGGAACTTGGGACCCTTGTAGTCCTTTTGGTAGCTGCTGGGATCTTGAGACCCTTGTAGTCCTTCTGGTAGCTGCTGGGATCTTGGGACCCTTGTAATCCTTCTGATAGCTGCTGTGATCTTTGGACCCTTGTAGTCCTTCTGGTAGCTTCTGGGATCTTGGGACCCTTGTAATCCTTGTGATAGCTGCTGGTATCTTGGGACCCTTGTAGTCCTTCTGGTAGCTGCTGGGATCTTGGGACTCTTGTAATACTTCTGGTAGCTGCTGGGAACTTGGGACCCTTGTAGTCCTTCTGGTAGCTGCTGGGATCTTGAGACCCTTGTAATCCTTCTGGTAGCTTCTGGGATTTTGGGACCCTTGTAGTCCTTCTGGTAGCCGCTGGGATCTTGGGACCCTTGTAATCCTTCTGATAGCTGCTGGGATCTTGGGACCCTTGTAGTCCTTCTGGTAGCTTCTAGGATCTTGGGACCCTTGTAATCCTTCTGAAAGCTGCTGAGATTTTGGGACCCTTGCAGTCCTGCTGGAAGCTGCTGGGATCTTGGGACCCTTGTAGTCCTTCTGGAAGCTGCTGGGATCTTGGAACCCTTGTAGTCCTTCTGGAAGCTGCTGGGATCTTGGGACCCTTGTAGTCCTTCTTGTAGCTGCTGGGTTCTTGGGACTCTTGTAATACTTCTGGTAGCTGCTGGGATCTTGGGACTCTTGTAATCCTTCTGGTAGCTTCTGGGATTTTGGGACCCTTGTAAACCTTCTGGTAGCTGCTGGAATCTTGGGACCCTTGTAGTCCTTCTTGTAGCTGCTGGGATCTTGGGACTCTTGTAGTCCTTCTGGTAGCTGCTGGGATCTTGGGACTCTTGTAGTTCTTCTGGAAACTGCTGGGAACTTGGGACCCTTGTAGTCCTTCTGGTAGCTGCTGGGATCTTGAGACCCTTGTAGTAATTCTGGAAGCTGCTGAGATCTTGGGACCCTTGTAGTCCTTCTGGTAGCTGCTGGGATCTTGAGACCCTTGTAGTCCATCTGGTACCTGCTGGGATCTTGGGACCCTTGTAATCCTTCTGATAGCTGCTGGAATCTTGGGACCCTTGTAGTCCTTCTGGTAGTATCTGGGATCTTGGGACCCTTGTACTCCTTCTGATAGCTGCTGGGATTTTGGGACCCTTGCAGTCCTGCTGGAAGCTGCTAGGGTCTTGGGACCCTTGTAGTCCTTCTGGAAGCTGCTGGGATCTTGGAACCCTCGTAGTCCTTCTGGAAGCTGCTGGGATCTTGGGACCCTTGTAGTTCTTCTGGAAGCTGCTGGTATCTTGGGACAGTTGTAGTCCTTCTGGTAGCTGCTGGGATCTTGGGACTCTTGCAATACTTCTGATAGCTGCTGGGATCTTGGGACCCTTGTAATCCTTCTGATAGCTGCTGTGATCTTTGGACCCTTGTAGTCCTTCTGGTAGCTTCTGGGATCTTGGGACCCTTGTAATCCTTTTGATAGCTGCTGGTATCTTGGGGCCCTTGTAGTCCTTCTGGTAGCTGCTGGGATCTTGGGACTCTTATAATTCTTCGGGTAGCTGCTGGGAACTTGGGACCCTTGTAGTACTTCTGGTAGCTGCTGGGATCTTGAGACCCTTGAAATCCTTCTGGTAGCTTCTGGGATTTTGGGACCCTTGTAGTCTTTCTGGTAGCTGCTGGGATCTTGAGACCCTTGTAGTCCCTCAGGTAGCTGCTGGGATCTTGGGACCCTTGTAATCCTTCTGATAGCTGCTGGAATCTTGGGACCCTTGTAGTCCTTCTGGTAGCTTCTAGGATATTGGGATCCTTGTAATCCTTCTGATAGCTGCTGGGATTTTGAGACCCTTGCAGTCCTGCTGGAAGCTGCTGGGATCTTGAGACCCTTGTAGTCCTTCTGGTAGCTTCTGGGATCTTGGAACCCTTGTAGTCCTTCTGGAAGCTGCTGGGATCTTGGGACCCTTGTAGTCCTTCTGGTAGCTGCTGGGATCTTGGAACTCTTGTAATACTTCTGGTAGCTGCTGGGATCTTGGGACCCTTGTAATCCTTCTGATAGCTGCTGTGATCTTTGGACCCTTGTAGTCCATCTGGTAGCTTCTGGGATCTTGGGACCCTTGTAATCCTTTTGATAGCTGCTGGTATCTTGGGGCCCTTGTAGTCCTTCTGGTAGCTGCTGGGATCTTGGGACTCTTGTAATATTTCTGGTAGCTGCTGGGAACTTGGGACCCTTGTAGTACTTCTGGTAGCTGCTGGGATCTTGAGACCCTTGTAATCCTTCTGGTAGCTTCTGGGATTTTGGGACCCTTGTAGTCTTTCTGGTAGCTGCTGGGATCTTGAGACCATTGTAGTCCTTCTGGTAGCTGCTGGGATCTTGGGACCCTTGTAATCCTTCTGATAGCTGCTGGAATCTTGGGACCCTTGTAGTCCTTCTGGTAGCTTCTAGGATCTTGGGACCCTTGTAATCCTTCTGATAGCTGCTGGGATTTTGAGACCCTTGCAGTCCTGCTGGAAGCTGCTGGGATCTTGGGACCCTTGTAGTCCTTCTGGAAGCTGCTGGGATCTTGGAACCCTTGTAGTCCTTCTGGAAGCTGCTGGGATCTTGGGACCCTTGTAGTCCTTCTGGTAGCTGCTGGGATCTTGGGACTCTTGTAATACTTCTGGTAGCTGCTGGGATCTTGGGACCCTTGTAATCCTTCTGATAGCTGCTGTGATCTTTGGACCCTTGTAGTCCTTCTGGTAGCTTCTGGGATCTTGGGACCCTTGTAATCCTTTTGATAGCTGCTAGTATCTTGGGGCCCTTGTAGTCCTTCTGGTAGCTGCTGGGATCTTGGGACTCTTGTAAATACTTCTGGTAGCTGCTGGGAACTTGGGACCCTTGTAGTCCTTCTGGTAGCTGCTGGATCTTGAGACCCTTGTAATCCTTCTGGTAGCTTCTGGGATTTTGGGACCCTTGTAGTCCTTCTGGTAGCTGCTGGGATCTTGAGACCCTTGTAGTCCTTCTGGTAGCTGCTGGGATCTTGGGACCCTTATAATCCTTCAGATAGCTGCTGGAATCTTGTTACACTTATAGTCCTTCTGATAGCTTCTAGGATCTTGGGACCCATGTAATCCTTCTGGTAGTTGCTGGGATTTTGGGACCCTTGCAGTCCTGCTGGAAGCTGCTGGGATCTTGGGACCCTTGTAGTCCTTCGGGAAGCTGCTGGGATCTTGGAGCCCTTGTAGTCCTTCTGGAAGCTGCTGGGATCTTGGGACCCTTGTAGTCCTTCTGGTAGCTGCTGGGTTCTTGGGACTCTTGTAATACTTCTGGTAGCTGCTAGGATCTTGGGACTCTTGTAATCCTTCTGGTAGCTTCTGGGATTTTGGGACCCTTGTAAACCTTCTGGTAGCTGCTGGAATCTTGGGACCCTTGTAGTCCTTCTTGTAGCTACTGGGATCTTGGGACTCTTGTAGTCCTTCTGGTAGCTGCTGGGATCTTGGGAATCTTGTAGTTCTTCTTGTAGCTAATGGGATCTTGGGACTCTTGTAGTCCTTCTGGAAGCTTCTGGGAACTTGGGAATCTTGTAGCCCTTCTGGTAACTGCTGGGATCTTGAGACCCTTGTAGTCCTTCTGGAAGCTGCTGGGATCTTGGGACCCTTGTAGCCCTTCTGGTAACTGCTGGGATCTTGAGACCCTTGTAGTCCTTCTGGTACCTGCTGGGATCTTGGGACCCTTGTAATCCTTCTGATAGCTGCTGGAATCTTGGGACCCTTGTAGTCCTTCTGGTAGCTTCTGGGATCTTGGGACGCTTGTACTCCTTCTGATAGCTGCTGGGATTTTGGGACCCTTGCAGTCCTGCTGGAAGCTGCTGGGATCTTGGGACCCTTGTAGTCCTTCTGGAAGCTGCTGGGATCTTGGAACCCTTGTAGTCCTTCTGGAAGCTGCTGGTATCTTGGGACCCTTGTAGTCCTTCTGGTAGCTGCTGGGATCTTGGGACTCTTGTAATACTTCTGGTAGCTGCTGGGATCTTGGGACTCTTGTAATCCTTCTGATAGCTTCTGGGATTTTGGGACCCTTGTAAACCTTCTGGTAGCTGCTGGAATCTTGGGACCCTTGTAGTCCTTCTTGTAGCTGCTGGGATCTTGGGACTCTTGTAATCCTTCTGGTAGCTGCTGGGATCTTGGGACTCTTGTAGTCCTTCTGGTAGCTGCTGGGATCTTGGGACCCTTGCAGTTCTTCTGGAAGCTGCTGGGATCTTGGGACCCTTGCAGTTCTTTGTCATATAGCTGCTTAGTTTTGGTACTTTTGCATTCCTGCGAGGTATCTGTTGTCCTGGGACCCTTGTAGTCCTTTTTCAGGTACCTGATGAGGTCTTGGGATCTTTGTAGTCTTTCTTCAAGTCCCTGCTGAGGTTTACCCCAAGGCTCACAGAGAACCATCACTGACTGGTACTACATCACGTCTCATACTTGCAGCTTTTCCTCGTGCATATATATATTATATATATATATATATATATATATAATATATATATATATATATATATAATATATATATATATATATATATATATATATATATATATAATATACATGTCGTGCCGAATATGTAAAATTGGGCAATTTAGCAAGAACTCGTTTAAAATTAAGTCCTTTCTGAAATTTTCTCTTATACGTTTAAAGATATATTTTTTTCATTAATGTTAATGTAAAAAATTTTAATTTTGCACCAAAAGAATCTCAGAAAACTTACACTGACCTTATTATAACAAGAGTAATTTATTTTAGCCTAACCCAACTAAATATATTTTAAATACGTTTACAATAATTTAGTACTAAACAAACACAATAAAATATTTTTTTTCGTTAGGTTCAGAATGATTTTGGCGAAATTATTGCATACACAAATTTTCACTTGTCCTATATGACAAGATGAGAGTTGCTATTTAAGCCAAGGTCGCAAGTTCTGCCTATTCGGCACGACATATATATATATATATATATATATATATATATATATATATATATATATATATATATATATATATATATATTATATATTATATCAACTTGCACATATGTCTTGCTCAGCCCGGGAATCAAACCCATGTTCTATCGGCTGTGAGCTCGTAGCATGTATACGTGTATGTGTGTGTATGTGTATAAATAACGGTAGACACTAACAGGAAATCACCTGGATAGCAGGAAGGAGTGTAGAGATGAAGGTTACATGTGGCAGTGTCACGCTGGAGGACATGGGTACAGTTACCGCTGGTGGGGGAGGGACGGGAGGGAGTGATAGAGGGGAGAGAGGGAGTGATGCAGGAGAGGGAGGGAGTAATGCAGGAGAGGGAGGGAGTGATGCAGGGGAGGGAGGGAGTGATGCAGGAGAGGAGGGAAGTGATGCAGGAGAGGGAGGGAATGAGTGATAAGGGGGAGACAGGGAGTAATGCAGGAGAGGGAGGGAGTAATGCAGGAGAGGGAGGGAGTGATGCAGGAGAGGGAGGGAGTGATGCAGGAGAGGGAGGGAGTGATGCAGGGGAGGGAGGGAATGAGTGATAGAGGGGAGACAGGGAGTAATGCAGGAGAGGGAGGGAGTAATGCAGGAGAGGGAGGGAGTGATGCAGGAGAGGGAGGGAGTGATGCAGGGGAGGGAGGGAGGGAGTGATAGAGGGAGGGAGGGAGTGATGCAGGAGAGGGAGGGAGTGATGCAGGGGAGGGAAGGGAGGAGTGATAGAGGGGAGAGAGGGAGTAATGCAGGAGAGGGAGGGAGTAATGCAGGAGAGGGAGGGAGTGATGCAGGGAGGGAGGGAATGAGTGATGAGGGGAGACAGGGAGTAATGCAGGAGAGGGAGGGAGTAATGCAGGAGAGGGAGGGAGTGATGCAGGGGAGGGAGGGAGGGAGTGATAGAGGGGAGGGAGGGAGTAATGCAGGAGAGGGAGGGAGTGATGCAGGAGAGGGAGGGAGTGATGCAGGGGAGGGAGGGAATGAGTGATAGAGGGGAGACAGGGAGTAATGCAGGAGAGGGAGGGAGTAATGCAGGAGAGGGAGGGAGTGATGCAGGAGAGGGAGGGAGTGATGCAGGGGAGGGAGGGAGGGAGGTGATAGAGGGGAGGGAGGGAGTGATGCAGGAGAGGGAGGGAGTGATGCAGGGGAGGGAGGGAGGGAGTGATAGAGGGGAGGGAGGGAGTGATGCAGGAGAGGGAGGGAGTGATGCAGGGGAGGGAGGGAGGGAGTGATAGAGGGGAGAGAGGGAGTAATGCAGGAGAGGGAGGGAGTAATGCAGGAGAGGGAGGGAGTGATGCAGGGGAGGGAGGGAGGGAGTGATAGAGGGGAGGGAGGGATTGATGCAGGAGAGGGAGGAGTGATGCAGGGGAGGGAGGGAGGGAGTGATAGAGGGGAGAGAGGGAGTAATGCAGGAGAGGGAGGGAGTAATGCAGGAGAGGGAGGGAGTGATGCAGGGGAGGGAGGGAGGGAGTGATAGAGGGGAGGGAGGGAGTGATGCAGGAGAGGGAGGGAGTGATGCAGGGGAGGGAGGGAGGGAGTGATAGAGGGGAGAGAGGGAGTAATGCAGGAGAGGGAGGGAGTAATGCAGGAGAGGGAGGGAGTGATGCAGGGGAGGGAGGGAGGGAGTGATAGAGGGGAGGGAGGGAGTGATGCAGGAGGGGAGGGAGTGATGCAGCAGGGGAGGGAGGGAGGGAGTGATAGAGGGAGAGAGGGAGTAATGCAGGAGAGGGAGGGAGTAATGCAGGAGAGGGAGGGAGTGATGCAGGAGAGGGAGGGAGTGATGCAGGAGAGGGAGGGAGTGATGCAGGAGAGGGAGGGAGTGATGCAGGAGAGGGAGGGAGTAATGCAGGAGAGGGAGGGGGTGATGCAGGAGAGGGAGGGAGTGATGCAGGAGAGGGAGGGAGTGATAGAGGGGAGAGAGGGAGTAATGCAGGAGAGGGAGGGAGTAATGCAGGAGAGGGAGGGAGTGATGCAGGAGAGGGAGGGAGTGATGCAGGAGAGGGAGGGAGTAATGCAGGAGAGGGAGGGAGTGATGCAGAAGAGGGAGGGAGTAATGCAGGAGAGGGAGGGGGTGATGCAGGAGAGGGAGGGAGTGATGCAGGAGAGGGAGGGAGTGATGCAGGAGAGGGAGGGAGTAATGCAGGAGAGGGAGGGAGTGATGCAGGAGAGGGAGGGAGTAATGCAGGAGAGGGAGGGGGTGATGCAGGAGAGGGAGGGAGTGATGCAGGAGAGGGAGGGAGTAATGCAGGAGAGGGAGGGAGTGATGCAGGAGAGGGAGGGAGTATGCAGGAGAGGGAGGGGTGATGCAGAGAGGGAGGGAGTGATACAGGAGAGGGAGGGAGTGATGCAGGGGAGGGAGGGAGGGAGTGATAGAGGGGAGGGAGGGAGTGATGCAGGAGAGGGAGGGAGTGATGCAGGGGAGGGAGGGAGGGAGTGATAGAGGGAGGGAGGGAGTGATGCAGGAGAGGAAGGGAGTGATGCAGGAGAGGGAGGGAGGGAGTGATAGAGGGGAGGGAGGGAGTGATGCAGGAGAGGGAGGGAGTGATGCAGGGGAGAGAGGGAGTGATAGAGGGGAGGAGGGAGTGATGCAGGAGAGGAAGGGAGTGATGCAGGGGAGGGAGGGAGGGAGTGATAGAAGGGAGGGAGGGAGTGATGCAGGAGAGGGAGGAGAGATGGCAGGGGAGGGAGGGAGGGAGTGATAGAGGGGAGTGGAGGGAAGTGATGCAGGAGAGGGAGGGAGTGATGCAGGGGAGAGAGGGAGTGATAGAGGGGAGGGAGGGAGTGATGCAGGAGAGGAGGGAGTGATGCAGGGGAGGGAGGGAGGGAGTGATAGAGGGGAGGGAGGGAGTGATGCAGGAGAGGGAGGGAGGGAGTGATAGAGGGAGGGAGGAGGATGCAGGAGAGGGAGGAGGAAGTGAAGAGGGGAGGGAGGGAGTGATAGAGGGAGGGGAGGGAGTGATGCAGGAGAGGGAGGGAGGGAGGGAATGATGCATGAGAGGGAGTGGGTGATGGAGGTGAGTCAGTGTTATGTATCATTTATTACAAAGTCAACCATGTTAACTCTGCTTCTCGCTCAGCTTTTTAACGGGAAATATAACCATAGTTTTTATAGGTGTGAAGTGGTAAGCCAGTGGAAGGCCTCGGTCAGATTACCAAAAGCTCCAGATGTGGGTCATCATATGACTAAGACCCGCGTCAGGAAACACTCACCCATCCTGTTTCCTGACAAACCTTACCTAACCTAACCACTCATTTCACAACATCTTGGGATCCTCACTGACCAATCTTCAGTCCAGGACCAGGATGAGACTAGTGGCTAGTGTCAAAAGTGTCAGTTTTTAGCTTATGTCAGATGTGTTGTAAAATCGCTCCTTAAACACACATGTTCCTGTCATATTATATACTATCATAACCAGCATAAATATGACTGACACAACGTACGAAGTGATCGTGAAGGTCAGACCTTACTTCTTTTTAAGAAAATAACCCAAACTTCTTTTTAAAACACCCCAAAAACCCTGATCCCAGGAGCACTGATGCCTGATTTCAAGACGCCTCCCTCTATCCAGTTGCTAAACCCTGACCTCATCGTCTCTGATCCCTGATTTCTTCAAGATGCCTCCCTATATCCAGTTGCTAAACCCTGACATCGACATCCCTGACCCCTGATTCCTAATTTCTTCAAGACGCCTTCCTCTCTCCAGTTGCTAAACCTCGACGCCCCTGACCCCTTGCTCCGCCCTTTCAACAACAGGGACAGCAGCATCCCCACTTACCAGAGGATGTGGTCTGTCATGTCAAGCGCCAGACCTACGGTCTTCACGGAGAGTAACGATGCTGGAGTAGAGAAAGTGGCCAAGGCTGACGGCCAGTACGCTTTCCTCATGGAGTCCTCCTCCATCGAGTACGTTGTGGAGCGCAAGTGTGAGCTGACCCAAGTTGGTGGACTACTTGACTCCAAGAGCTATGGTATCGCTCTTCCACCAGGTAAGATTGGTGGGTGGTTCTTGTGTGTTGTTATAGTTGTGAATTGCAATGGTTGTGTTGTGGTGGCCAAATTGATGTGATTGTGGTGGCCGAATTGATGTGATTGTGGTGGTCGTGGTATGAGTGGCATTGCGGTGGTTGTGATATGAGTGGTATTGCGGTGGTTGTGGTATGAGTGGTATTGTTGTGGTTGTGTGTTGTGATAGTTATGAACTGCGATGGTTGTGTTGTGGTGACTGCATTGTGGAGACTGGTATGAGTGGTATTTTCTGGTTGTGGTGTAAGTGCTTGTGTTCTTGTGGTGGTTGTATTGCTGTGGTGGTTGTATTGTTGAGGTGATTGTATTGTTGTGGTGATTGTATTGTGGTGGTTGTGTGTTCTGATGGTTGTGAATTACGATGGATGTGTTATGGTGATTGCACTGTAGTGACTGTGGTACGAGTGGTATTGTGGTGGTTGTGGCGCGAGTGGTTGTGTTGTGACGGTTGTGGTGTGAGTGCTTGTGGCATGTTTATGGTATGTTTGTGATGTGAGTGTTTGTGGTGTGAGTGTTTGTGGTGTGAGTGGTTGTAGTATGAGTTCCTGTGTTGTTGTGGTGGCGGTTGCAGTGTTGTGGTGGTTGTGTTGTGGTGGTTGTGTTGTGGTGGTTGTGTTGTGGTGGTTGTGTTGTGGTGGTTGTGTTGTGGTGGTTGTGTTGTGGTGGTTGTGTTGTGGTGGTTGTGTTGTGGTGGTTGTGTTGTGGTGGTTGTGTTGTGGTGGTTGTGTTGTGGTGGTTGTGTTGTGGTGGTTGTGTTGTGGTGGTTGTGCTGTGGTGGTTGTGTTGTGGTGGTTGTGTTGTGGTGGTTGTGTTGTGGTGGTTGTGTTGTGGTGGTTGTGTTGTGGTGGTTGTGTTGTGGTGGTTGTGTTGTGGTGGTTGTGTTGTGGTGGTTGTGTTGTGGTGGTTGTGTTGTGGTGGTTGTTATGGTGTGAGTAGTTATGAATTTGTCATTCTTGGTCCATATTACATTTGTGCGTGTATGTACATTGTGTTTATATATGTGTGTATGTGTGTTTGTGTGTGTGTGTGTGTGTGTGTTTGTGTGTGTGTGTGTGTGTGTGTGTGTGTGTGTGTGTGTGTGTGTGTGTGTGTGTGTGTGTGTGTGTGTGTGTGTGTGTGTGTGTAATTGTCTGTTAAAATTTTTGAGTATAATTCGTGTTGCTAAGTGTTCAACTTAAGATTCACTGACATGATTCAGCTCTGTGAATGAATTATGCCAGAGTGGATTTTTTTAAAGGTGTATATTAGATACTTTCACGAAAAGTAAAATAAGTCACATCACTAAGTTAATCTAGGTTGAAATCTGTATAATTCACTATATAAATAAAGCCATTGTAAAGGCTTAAAATTATGTAAAAGGCCTAAATGAAACTTACAATTTCTTTGGTTGGTTGGTAAATGAGATTTTAAAGTCTATCGACTACACGAGGGTTATTAAGATTGCATGTCACCTATTTACCACCACCCAAGAATATTTTACCTCCCTGAATAAACACTAAATCTCCATGGGGGAAGTGAAGAAGAATCCTTCCTCCGTAAGCCATGCTTGCCGTAAGAGACGACTAAAATGCCGGGAGCAACGGGATGGTAACCTTCTCCTGTATAAATTACTAAATATAAAAAGAAGAAAAGCTTTTGTTTCTTCTTTTTCGGGTCACCTTGCCTCGGTGGGAGACGGCCGATGTTAAAAAAAATAGGCACTAAAATACACTCAGCATTTATTCACTGAGGAACATACACTTCATAGTCAAGATATTCTTGTAACAATTTGTTTGCAATTAATTAAATTTCTAGAAGTCACATGGCTATGAATTTGTATATAATTCGAAATATAATAGTACATGTAAGTCAAATTAATATATGATGCCTTAAACCAAGCTAAACCCAAATTTAAGAAGATGTTATTGATAACGTGGGTGCCTCCCTGGTACAGGGTCGCCCTTCACAGGTGCCATCAGCTCGGCCGTATTGATGCTGAAGGAGAATGGCATGCTGCACAAACTGAAGAACAAGTGGTGGAAACAGCGCAAAGGTGGAGGGCATTGCCAGGTAAGAACACCTTACAAGGGCCAGCAACACTCGAGCATTCTTCCCCACCTCCTCAAAAAAAATTATATGAAGGAATATTGTCGGGAAATTGGTACGCACTGGAAAAAAATCTAACTTTATACCCCAGTGGCTACTAAATTAAGATATTCTGATTTATATTAAGATTTTTTGTTTCAAATTACTGCATTTACAAAATCATGAAGTCTATAGGATGCACAGCATTTCGGGTGTATATAACATGGTATATTTTAGGCATATGTTCTCCAAAATATTTGTATATCTATATATGGTATGTAGTGGTGGACAGGGAGTCAACCTGGCATTGTATGTGACGGGATCATCCAGCCTGAATGACAGGATCATCCAGCCTGGATGACGGGATCTACCAGCCTGGATGTAAGATAGTAGTGGTATAAGAGGGTGAGTTCAGAAAGGAGAGAGACTATGATTGAAGTTAGTATACAATAGTTATTATTATTATATTACTGGAGAGAGCGGTAAATCCAGAGGTCATACACCGCTTGTCGAATAGGAATCAATCATGTTCGATCTAGAGGAAGAACTGATCAGATTCCCGGGATCAAGAGCCCCTCACCGGCATCAAGGCACCACCCTGGAGGGGGTAAAGCCCCCACACCACACTCACACACGTAGTTGATCTTAACACAACCATCAACATACTGTTATGTTCTTAAAATTTTCTTTCTTCTGGCAGCCTCGTATGTAGTTCTACTGCCTAGAGTATATTTCTGTCACCTAGTGTATATTTCTATCACCTAGCGTGTAACTAGTTACTGCGTAGAGGGTTCGTAGATTGCGGTAGCCTACTAGCAATTTTTTTTTGTAGAAAATTGAAGTGTGTATAAACATAAGTTCGCTGCCCCTCTTGTGCATCAACCAGCGCAGGAGCAACTGAATGGTGTCTATCTACAAGCGACGTCGTAGTTTGCCCTAGACTGAGTTGCTGAGTGTTTATAACCACGAGAGCTGGTGCTACTGCTGGTGCTGCTACTGTTGTTGTTGTTGTTGTTGTTGTTGTTGCTGCTGCTGCTGCTGCTGCGGCTGCAGCTGCGGCCGCGGCTGCGGTTGCGGCCGCGGCTGCGGCTGCGGCAGCTGGTAGAAGTTTCGAGGAGAGAGCCGCCAACGGCGAAGAAAGACCTCTCGACTGACAGAAGTGAAGAAGACCTCGCTTGCCTATCTTCCTCCTTCCTTCCCTCCTCTCCCTCCCTCCCTCAGCGCCAACCATGTTCTCCTGTCCTCCTTACTTTACGCTATCGATACACCATTCTTCACTCCTTCCCTCCAAACACTCAGCTCCTGGCCCTACCTCCTGACTTAGTTCCCCTCCTTGTAGCTCCTGCTTCCTTCAAATGCACTTTTTCTTATATTCCCTAATCTATTCCCCCATCGCATTCTCTTCCTTTTCTTCACCTTCCTCCTCCTCTTCTTTATCCTCACCTTCCTCCTCCTCTTCCCTCTCCTCACTTTCCTCCTCTTCCTTTTCCTCACCTTCCTCCTCCTTCTCTTCCTTTTCTTTTTTCCTTCTCGTCTTCATCTTCATTTTCTCCCTCTTACTCCCCTTCTTAACAAAAAGTAGCGACACGCTTCGGTTGGCATCATACACATATATCCTCCATTCCTCCTCCTTTACTCCTATTCCACCATCCCTCCTCCGCTATTCTTCCTCTCTTATTTCTTTCCTCCTTTTCTCTTTCTCACCCTCGTTCCTCACTACCACTTCTAGAGTTCGTCATGTATCATTAACAGACACTTAACAAGTAATTTGCACATAAGAGAAAGAAAGTTAAGACAATGTTTCGGTTCGACTTGGACCACTGACTATGGTACCTTTTTGTTCTTCAACAATCACTTGTACTGCCATTGCCAGTCACGTACCCTCCCACTGACACTGGTCACTAGAAGGTGCCAGTGCCACACTGAGTGCACTAAACGCCCTTTGTGTTCTTGGTATATCTCTTCATATACATCACAATCATTTACAGTCTAAGTAACGGTGTGCAGCGGTTCACAAACACACGCAGCCTCGCTGCAGTTAAATTATGACAATCTGGACTGGTAGCGATGCCTGAATGTTGCAACAACAAAGAATAATGTTGATGTTGCAAACATCGTATCAGCTATTTCAGTTGAAATGCAGAGCCTTTATGGCGGTATGTTCACTAAGGATGAATGGTGCCACCTAATACTGTCTTTAAGGGAGTATATTCACTCATTATAAGTGGTGCTGCCTTATACTGTATATAAAATAGTACATTCACTCTTAGGACTGGTGTAGGTACGTTCTCTCTCTGAGCAGCGGCACTATCTAACAAACTCACCTTTATGGCCAAATTTTAGATCTGGTCTTGTGACACTACCAATGGATACTGCTGCTTCCTTCACTCCTCACCCTCCCTTCATTCCTTCGCTCCTCACCCTCCCTTCATTCCTTCACTCCTCACCCTCCCTTCATTCCTTCGCTCCTCGCCCTCCATTCATTCCTTCACTCCTCACCCTCCCTTCATTCCTTCACTCCTCGCCCTCCCTTCATTCCTTCACTCCTCACCCTCACTTCATTCCTTCGCTCCTCACCCTCCCTTCATTCCTTCACTCCTCACCCTCCCTTCATTCCTTCACTCCTCACCCTCCCTTCATTCCTTCGCTCCTCACCCTCCCTTCATTCCTTCACTCCTCACCCTCCCTTCATTCCTTCACTCCTCACCCTCCCTTCATTCCTTCACTCCTCACCCTCCCTTCATTCCTTCGCTCCTCGCCCTCCCTTCATTCCTTCACTCCTCACCCTCCCTTCACCCTTTTCATCCTTTATTTCAAGTCATCTCAATTCATTATTTTTCATTCTTGTTTTTCTTGGTATACTTCGACTGACCTAGTTTTTATCCTCCTTTCCTATCAATACTAAAATTTTAAACTTCCTTAACAGTTAACTGACGTTATTTTCAGGATTAAAAACTTCCGAGAATTTGAAATAACTTTTTTTTTACGAAATTCAAAGTTTATTGAGAATTTCAACTAAAAGTTCCTACATAACTCTTCGAAATCCTATAGAATATCCTGAACAGCTCCAACAAATATCCCTTACAGTTGTCTAAGAATGATATACCTCTGTTTCTCACTCTATCTCTCTTCCTCTCTCTCACCTCCGATTTTTTTCTCTCTCTCTTGCATCTTTCTCTCCTCTGAACCTTTCTCTCTTTCCCGCTCATCTTTCTCTTCCCCTGCAACTTTCTTCACCCTCTGCCTTTCCCTCCATTCCCTTTTCACGTCACGAACATTTACAACGACTCAAACACCACAACAAATCCTCACACTAGCTGTTGGACTGGACCTTCTCTGTGTTTGTGTGTATCTGTGTGTTTTAGCATGCTCACTAATCCAGAACTCTGCCACGCATGCCCTAAAACTTGCCGAGCATGCCTAATAACCTGCCAAGCATGCCCGAGAACCTAATCAAGGCTGCCCGAGAACCTGCCACGCATGCCAAACTTATTTCAGACTCATCTTTTGTGTTTCCCCTCTTCCATGGTGCTCTTTAATGTTTACAGCCACTTGTTCTCCTCATTTACAATTTACAAGTCACGGGGAACGATGCAACTGTATATATTTACTAGTGGGCTAATCTCTCTTCAGTTTCAGTTTTTTGTGTTCACTTGCCCAGGTTATAGTGTTTGGGCACGTTAATTGTGTTTTAATGGCTGGTGACCTCTGATGACCTGACCCTTCCCTCTTGTTTGCTGCCATCCATTCACTCACAGCTGCTGTGATACCACCCATGTGTCCTGTGTTGCTCTGCTACCCATCTGCACAGCCTTGTGTGTCCACCAACCGATGACAAGCCTCCAATGTATCCGTCAACTGCTACCAGTGTTTTTATTTCCAGACACTTAGGTGTTTAGCAGTACATGTATACATTCACCTGTTTCCAGCACCTATGTGTCTAGCCAGTCCCGTGTCAGAGCACCTTTGTGTCCAGAGCCTCTGTGTCCTCAAATAAAACAATCACATTTCCTAACGGGATAATATATTTTGCATCTTAGACAATTAGATATTCTCAGACTCTTTTTTTCTAAATAAAATAATATTAAATGTGTTTATTAAGTTTTGTGTCCTGATACGTATGTGTCCCTCCAACACTCTCCCCCCCTCATCCTGTTCATTGGTACTGGGCGTTAGATGTCCCGTTATGGGTGGCATCCTGGGGAAGAGGATAAAAGGACCTTATTAGGAATAAGCCAGATACAGTGGTTTTACTGGGTTATCTTGGGTTACTAACCCAGAGGGTTAATAATCCAAATAAAACTTTCTCCTTTTTTTTCTCTTCCCTCCTGAGGCTCCTTATCTCTATTGCTCATTATTCTGCTGCTGCTGCTGCTGCTGCTGCTGCTGCTGCTGTTGCTGTTATTTCTTCAAAATCTTTCTACTGCAATCTACTGCCTTCTGTCACCACCATCACTTCCTCTGCCACCGCCACCACTAGTCCACTGCAACCACCACCACTGTTACCATTGTTACCACTGTAATCACCACCACTACGACCACTAGCCACCACCACTACTACCACTAGCCACCACCACTACTACCACTAACCACC
Source organism: Cherax quadricarinatus (assembly GCF_026875155.1). Classification (NCBI taxonomy): domain Eukaryota; kingdom Metazoa; phylum Arthropoda; class Malacostraca; order Decapoda; family Parastacidae; genus Cherax; species Cherax quadricarinatus. Next base: position 80,193,166 of record NC_069405.1, read on the forward strand.
ACCACTACGACCACTGCTAACATTGCAACCACCACCACAAGTACCACTGTTACCACTGTAACCACCACCACTACGAACACTGCTAACACTGCAGCCACCACCACCAGTACCATTACTACCACCACTACGACCACTGCAACCACCACTACTGGTACCACTACTAATACTGTTGTCACCACCACTACTGCCACCATCACTGCTAGTGAAACTGTCGCCACTACTATCACTGCCACCACCACTACTACCACTCCCAACACCACTTCTACCACTGCCACCACCACTTCTACCACTGCCACCACCATCACCACCATGTAACATCAAAGTCACTAGTGAAATGGTTATGAAACAAATAGATCGACTGAAGCAAAATAAGTCGCCGGGACCTGATGAGCTTTTTTCAAGGGTTCTTAAGGAATGCAAAATGGAACTCTGTGAACCATTAACTAATTTTTTTAATTTATCTCCTCAAACAGGTATAGTGTCTGATATGTGGAAGATGGCTAACGTAATTCCTATTTTTAAATCAGGGGATAAGTCATTACCGTCAAATTACCGCCCAATAAGCCTGATCTCAATTGTAGGCAAATTGCTAGAGTCAATTATATCTGAGATTATAAGAAGCCATCTGGATAAGCATAATCTGATTAATGATACTCAGCATGGATTCACGAGAGGCCGTTCTTGTCTAACTAATTTATTAACTTTCTTCAGTAAACCTTTTTGAGGCTGTTGACCACGATAAAGAATTTGATATTATTTACTTAGATTTTAGTAAGGCTTTTGATAGAGTTCCGCACCAAAGACTGTTAAAGAAAGTGGCAGCTCATGGCACTGGGGGAAAAGTGCTCTCATGGATCGAGTCATGGCTCACTGACAGGAAGCAGAGAGTGTCCATAAATGGGGTTAAATCCGAGTGGGGATCTGTAACAAGTGGCCTACCACAGGGATCAGTCTTAGGCCCGTTGTTGTTGTAATATATATCAATGACCTTGATGAGGGTATTACTAGTGATATGAGCAAATTCGCCGATGACACAAAGATAGGATAATTGATTCAAACGTAGATGTTAGGGAAGTTCAGGAAGATTTAGACAATCTCTATTCTTGGTCAGAAAAGTGGCAGATGCAGTTCAATGTAGATAAATGCAAGGTTCTGAAGCTCGGGAGTGTCCATAACCCTAGCACTTATAAGTTAAATAATGTAGAACTTAGCTATACAGATTGCGAAAAGGACTTGGGGGTTATGGTGAGCAGCAACCTTAAACCAAGACAGCAGTGCCTAAGCGTACGTAATAAGGCAAATAGATTATTGGGATTTATATCAAGAAGTGCAAGCAACAGAAGTCCAGTGGTTATACTGCAGCTTTATACATCATTAGTAAGGCCTCACCTAGATTATGCAGCTCAGTTCTGGTCTCCATATTACAGAATGGACATAAATTTGTTAGAAAGCATTCAGCGTAGAATGACTAAATTAATACATAGCTTTAGAAATCTTCCTTATGAAGAAAGACTGAAGACTCTTAAATTACATTCACTTGTTAGACGAAGAATGAGGGGAGACATGATCGAATTGTATAAGTGAAAGATGGGTATTAATAAAGGGGATATTAATAAGGTCTTGAGGATCTCTCTCCAAGAGAGAACCCGCAGTAATGGATTTAAATTAGACAAGTTTAGATTTAGAAAGGACACAGGAAAGTATTGGTTTGGAAATAGGGTAGTTGATGAGTGGAACAGTCTACCTAGTTGGGTTGTTAAATTAGACACATGTGCAACTCTTGGGTAACTTTATTGAGTTGCACATATGTCTAATTTAACATGTCGGTTCTTTGAACCATTCATCTACAAACCTAGTTGGGTTATTGAGGCTAGGACTTTGGGTAGTTTCAAATTTAGGTTGGATAAATATATGAGTGAGAGGGGTTGGATTTGAGTGGGACTTGCAAATGAGTGGATAGAGTTATCAGAGTTTATTTCTTGGGTAGCATTGAAAATTAAATTGGGCAAATGTTTTGTTAGTGGGATGGATTGTAAAGGACTTGTCTAGTATGGGCCAACAGGCATGCTGCAGTGATCCTCCTTTCTTATGTTCTTATGTACCACTGCCACCACCACTACTATCACTGCCACCACCACTACTATCACTACCACCACTATCACTGCCCCCACCGCTGCTACCACCACCACTACTATCACTGCCACCACCACTACTGTCACTGCCACCACCACTACTATCACTGCCACCACCACTACTATCACTGCCACCACCACTACTATCACTGCCACCACCACTACTATCACTACCACCACTATCACTGCCCCACCGCTGCTACCACCACCACTACTATCACTGCCACCACCACTACTGTCACTGCCACCACCACTACTATCACTGCCACCACCACTACTATCACTGCCACCACCACTATTGTCACTGCCACCACCACTACTGTCACTGCCAATGATCCATCTATCTACCAGTGATCCATCTATCTACCAGCGACCCATCTACCCAGCAATGACCCATCTGTCCACTAGTGACCCATCTATCCTATGCTGACCCATCTATCCACTAGTGACTCATCTATCTACCAGTGATCCATCTATCCACCAGTGACCCATCTGTCCACTAGTAAAACATGTCCACCAGTGTCCCATCTATCCACCACTGACCTATCTATCTTATGCTGACCCATCTATCTACCAGTGATCCATCTGTCCACCAGTGACCCATCTGTCCTATGCTGACCCATCTGTCCACTAGTGGCTCATCTATCCACCGGGGATCCATCTATCCAACAGTGACCCATCTGTCCACTAGTAAAACATCTGTCCACCACTGACCCATCTATCCTATGCTGACGCATCTATCTACCAGTGACCCATCTATCCACCGGTGATCCATCTATCCACCAGTGATCCATCTATCCTTTGCTGACCCATCTATCCACCAATAACCCATCTATCCATTACTAGTGACCCATCTATCCCTGGCTAGCGGGAGGCGTCGTCCACCAAGTCGAGTGGGGCTGCGGAGCTAGGTCTAGCCAACGTGGGCGGAGTGTTCGTAGTTCTGATCGGAGGGATGGGGATAGCTGCGTTCATGGCTATCTGTGAGTTTATGTGGACGGCCCGAGGGCTAGCTACCGACCAGAGTGTAAGTATTACCACCCACTGTCTTGTGTGCGTCATGTGTGTATCTTCATTGCGTCATGTGTCTTGCGTGCTTCATGTGTCCTGTATGTATGTGTCCTGCGTGCGTCATGTGTCCTGCGTGCGTCATGTGTACTGCGTGCGTCATATGTCTTATGTGCGTTATGTGTCCTGCGTGCACCATATGTCCTGTGTGCGTCATGTGTCCTGCGTGCGTCATGAGTGTGTCTTGTAAAGTAAAAGGACACAAGTGCAACTAATGTGACATTTATTGTGGCAACGTTTCGCTCTCCAGGAGCTTTATCAAGCCATTACAAACAATACATGGACACAGAGGGTATATAAAGGCTCAGAGTGAGGTGAATACTAGTGAGGTACCATTTCGATGTTCACTAGTGGTAGTAGTAGTAGTAGTAGTAGTGGTAGTGACAAAAGTAATACAAAATGATGGACCTTTTGAATGATCAATCTACATACGAACCCATCAGCACTCAACAGTGGGAGACGCTCACCAAAGACTTTCTATACAAAACCAGACAAATACTCAAACGCACTAGTGAAGGGAAGAAACTTCTGTACTTGTTACCAAGCAACCCTAAACCAGCACACATGTATGGTTTACCCAAGACCCATAAACACAATATTCCTCTCAGACCAATCACGTCAGGAATAGGCAGTGCTCCACACAAACTAGCCGGAGTTCTTGCCAAACATCTTTCCTGCCTTCTGGGGACCATCAGCCCCGCTCATCTTAAACACTCAGGCGACCTTCTCAACCGCATCCGTAACCTCTCCATCCGTAACAAGAAACTAGCATTTGGATGTGACTTCCCTCTTCACAAAAGTACCTACCAAAAAAGCCATCGAGGTTCTACGACGTAAAGTCAACCAGGACTTAATCTTCCTTTACCTCCCGGAGATTTTGTTGACTTGATTGAACTCTGTGTTAACTTCAACTGTTTTTTCCTTCAATAACAAGCTCTACAAACAAACCTACGGCATGGGAATGGGGTCCCCAATAAGTGCCGTCCTAGCCAACTTATACATGGAACACCTAGAGTCCGAACACTTCGCCAACATCATCCCTTCAAGCGTCACTTGGTTACGTTACGTGGACGATGTCCTCGTAATAACTCCAAAACGTTTTGATGTACGGGATCTTCAGGCAAGGCTCAACGCAGTTGAACCAGCGATTCAGTTTACACTAGAAAAGAGTCCAATGACAAGCTACCATTTCCTCGACGTCCTCATTCACAAAGTAGACAACAACCTAAGATTTCAAGTTTATCGGAAACCCACCAATAAAAATGATCTCACACACTTCTATTCCAGTCAAGATACCAAGACCAAAAGAGGCATCATCATCGGGTTTTTCCTAAGAGCATAACCGAATTTGTAGTCCTGAGTTTCTTGACGAGGAATGTACTTACATTCACCAAACATTCACTGAGTTACAATTTCCTTCTTTTTCATCAAAGACTGCAAGAAAAGAGCTCTTCAGATCATCAATTCTCCACGCATCAACACCGCTCCCAACAAAGTTATAATTCTTCCAACAGCCAGGTTGCACTAAACGTCTCAAAAGTACTTTCACAAGCTAACACCAGAGTCGCCATCGCTTCTACCACTTCAATAAGGATCTAACCAGGACAAAACCCAAGCACCACGAACCAGTCAATGCAGGAGTTTACACTATACCCTGTGGAGGCTGTGACAAGATCTACGTAGTGAAACAGCAAGAAACCTCGACACCCGCCTCATGAACACATATACGCATGTAGGAACGACAACTTAAACAACGCCTGTGTACAACACCGAAATTCCACCAATCATCTTAAGAAATTCAGAGACGCCCAATTAGTGAAAAAGAAACTAATTTCCGCACACGCAAGTGCCTTGAATCAGCACTGATCGCTGTTTTCGAATACAATTAAACAAAACAACGGCAGCTTCACCATCTCCGAAGTCTTAGCAAGAATCCTCCTGAAAACAGTAAACCCTGCCATCACATAGTCTCTCCTGTTATACTACACAAAGCACAGAGAGTGAACACTGTAACAAGCTGCCTCATTCCAGTTTATATTTGTCCAACCTATTTTTATGTTACCCAAGTAATAGCTTTTATATCCTTTTACTCATGTACGAATTAATTGCTCTACCATATTGTATTACTTTTGTCACTACCACTACTACTACTACTACTACTACCACCACTAGTGAACATCGAAATGGTACCTCACTAGTATTCACCTCACTCTGAGCCTTTATATACCCTCTGTGTCCATGTATTGTTTGTAATGGCTTGATAAAGCTCCTGGAGAGCGAAACGTTGCCACAATAAATGTCACATTAGTTGCACTTGTGTCCTTTTACTTTACATATTGTCGGTAATTCTACCAACTTTATTACAATGAGTGTGTCTTGTGTACATCTTGCATCTGTATCTTTTCTTTTACTTTAAGTTTCCTGATTGTCCTTCGTGTATCTCGTGTGTGTGTGTGTGTGTGTGTGTGTGTGTGTGTGTGTACTCACCTAGTTGTATCACTAGTTGAGGTTGCGGGGTCGAGTCCGAGCTCCTTGGCCCCGCCTCTTCACTGATCGCTACTAGGTCACTCTCCCTGAGCCGTGAGCTTTATCGTACCTCTGCTTAAAGCTATGTATGGATCCTGCCTCCACTACATCGCTTCCCAAACTATTCCACTTACTGACTACTCTGTGGCTGAAGAAATACTTCCTAACACCCTGTGATTCATTCTGTGTCTTTAGCTTCCAACTGTGTCCCCTTGTTACTGTGTCCAATCTCTGGAACAATCCTGTTTTTGTCCACCTTGTCAATTCCTCATTTTTTGTATGTCGTTATCATGTCCCCCCCTATCTCTCCTGTCCTCTCAGTGTCGTCAGTTGATTTCCCTTAACCTCTCCTCGTAGGACATACCTCTTAGCTCTGGGACTAGTCTTGTTGCAAACCTTTGCACTTTCTCTAGTTTTCTTTACGTGCTTGGCTAGGTGTGGGTTCCAACGGTGCCGCATACTCCAATATGGCCTAACGTATACGGTGTTACAGGGTCCTGAACGATTCCTTATTAAGATGTCGGAATGCTGTTCTGAGGTTTGCTAGGCGCCCATATGCTGCAGCAGTTATTTGGTTGATGTGCGCTTCAGGAGATGGTGCCTGGTGTTATACTCACCCCAAGATCTTTTTCCTTGAGTGAGGTTTGTAGTCTCTGACCCCCTAGACTGTACTCCGTCTGCGGCCTTCTTTGCCTTCCCCAATCTTCATGACTTTGCACTTGGTGGGATTGAACTCCAGGAGCCAATTGCTGGACCAGTTCTGCAGCCTGTCCAGATCCCTTTGTAGTTCTGCCTGGTCTTCGATCGAGTGTATTCTTCTCATCAACTTCACGTCATCTGCAAACAGGGACACCTCAGAGTCTATTCCTTCCGTCATGTCGTTCACAAATACCAGTGTGTGTGTGTGTGTGTGTGTGTGTGTGTGTGTGTGTGTGTTCTGCCCTTAGTTTCCAGGAAATAAAAATAGCATAGATTTTCCTGACATATACCCATGTTTATGTTTCTTGATCACATCTGACATAAACATCAGCGTGTGAGCGTGGCTGCCCGCTGACCACATCCCTGTTACAGGCGTCATTCTGCGAGGAGCTGAGTAGCGAGGTCAAGTTTATCCTCAAGTGTTCAGGCAACACCAAGCCGGTGAGAAAGAGAGCTCCTTCTACCACAGAAGAGCCGCTCTTCACCTATGGTTCTTACGGCGCTAACTATGGCTACTCGGAGAGGAAGTGAGGCACTCGGCAGCTACCATACCTCTGACAAATGCTACATATTTCTCGACTGTGGTTCCTGCAGCATTAACTACGGCTACTCACTTCAGCTACACTGTGCACCTACACTGCTTCTATCAAGAGTCACTCATCACATACTGTTACTACGGCGTTAACTACATCTGGTCCAAGAGGAAGCGATGAGTTCAGCAGCTACAACACCCCTACCAGAAGCCACTTCTACCATATGGTTTCTACAACACTATCTGCAGCTACTCCAAGAAGAATTGATCAACCTGGCCGCTACACTTCTACAATTGTTTCAACTCATCTACTCGAGAATTCGTTACTAACATAAAGATGAGGCTTTCAGAACTACGCACGGTTTTATTCAATTCTCCCACACTTCATCAAGAAATTTATCCTCATGCCAAAGATCGCACGAGTTTCAGTGACGCCGCTCTTTTTGTGTCGGTTCAGTGATGACTTATTATCATGATGACTTACTATCAAGGATTCACGTCTCCGTCTTGAAAACCAACTGCTCCTGCAACATAACAGTCTTAGCTGATACGTTGCAGGCTGAAGTCTGTTTTGTGTCCGAAAACGATCTCACCGACGTCAGTAAGAGTCCACAAGCTTTACCTTGTGTTCTCTACCTCAAGCCTAATGGAAGGTGACGCATGAGCACAGATTACCGTCCGGTGAACGTTGTAACTAGGCAGGAGACTTTAATATCCAGTGTTTGGAAGAAAAAGACTGTTCACCCCCCCCCCCCATAAAAATAAAGCACTTAGAAGAACGTTATGACGTTTCGGTCCCTCCTGGACAAAGGCGAAGAATGAGACACTTGTGTAACATTTGGGAATCTTTAATACGGAAATAAAGATTTCCAGATATTCCAAGTGTTTCGTTCTTCAACTTGTCGGTTTTCTAAATCATTTGCATCACACTTCTTGGTATAAACCTTGGTAATAAATACCGACAAGTTGGTTTAGAAAGACACGTAAGCAAACACTATGACATATTTATTAGAAAACGTTTCGGTCCTGGGACCTTGTGATCAAGGTCCCAGGACAGAAACGTTTTCTAATAAATATGTCATAGTGTTTGCTTACGTATCTTTCTAAACCATCACACTTCTTGGACAACACTCCATGATGGAGCGAAACGTCGTTATAAAGTTTCTCACCCAAGTGTGGATTTATGGTGAACTGTTGCAACCACGGTATTGTAACTTCATATTTTTTTAAGAAAACGACTGAAAATTTAGTAAATGACGCTTGATTTATATGAGTGACCTGTGAGAACGTTAAAATAGAAGTAGACAAAAACAAGAAGAAACAAAAAGGAAAAATTAAACAGTCATTGGTAAAACTAATTAGGTGTCATTAGTAAGTGAAATTAGGTGTCAGTAAATGAAATTAGGTGACAGTTAATGAAATTAGGTGTCATTAGTAAAAGGAACTGTTATTAGTAGAGGAAACTTCAGTGTTATTAGTAGAGAGAATTAAGTGTTATTAGCAGAGAGAATTGTGTCATTAGTAGAGGGAACTATGTGTCATTAGTGGAGGGAATTGTGTGTCATTAGTGGAGGGAACTGTGCCATTAGTGGAGGGAAGTGCCATTAGTAGAGAGAACTAAGTGCCATTAGTAAAGAGAACTATGTGTCATTAGTAGAGGGAACAGTGCCATTAGTAAAGGAAACTAAATTGAGTGTAAGCCACACACTTCACTAGCTGCGTGTATCTAGGTCACACACTCAACTAGTCAACCTATCTACCACTGGTAAAACACATATAGACAGAACAATAGTTAGCGCCTCGATGAAATCACTCGCAATGACAGTGAGATTCAGAGGCAGTGAGTAACCCACACGTAAATGACAGTGACACTACCACGAGTCATTACCACTACCACTACCAGCATCACCGCTACCACCATCACTAGCATCACCACCACCAGTATCGCTACTACCAACATTATTGTCACACTGAGTTAGTGATTGTGCTGAAGACGGTGATAATATTGATGAAAATGAATCTATCTCAGAAAGGCGCTAAGAACATGACAACTATTCTCTAGCTTCAGAATATTAGAAGCTCCGTGGACTAGCAGTTACTCTATTACTGTCACAATCTTAAGGAAATGCTAAAATAATAATGTTTATGCAACTTCTAGGTTTAATCCACAGTGGAGTTTAGGCCGTGGAAGGAGAGGATAGTTTCAATTATCTAATATGACGATTCCTTGAGAGGTATGAAGGCATCGACCCTGAATGGAGTAATGGAGGTATAATAAGAGTGTATTGTTTACATGTGGTATAAACCTTGGTAATAAATACCGACAAGTTGTTAGATAAGACACATATGCAACAGTTAGACAACTTTATTCCGAAAAGTTTCGCCTACACAGTAGGATTCTTCAGTCGAATACAGAAAGTAGGCAGGAACAGTAGAGATGTGAAGACGATGTAATCAGTCCATCACCCTTGTAGTCGTAGAATTTGAGGTTGTCAGTCCCTCGGCCTGGAGAAGTTCAGTTCCATAGTCAGGAACTATCTGATAGTTCCTGACTATGGAACTGAACTTCTCCAGGCCGAGGGACTGACAACCTCAAATTCTACGACTACAAGGGTGATGGACTGATTACATCGTCTTCACATCTCTACTGTTCCTGCCTATTTTCTGTATTCGACTGAAGAAGCCTACTGTGTAGGCGAAACTTTTCGGAATAAAGTTGTCTAACTGTTGCATATGTGTCTTACCTAACAACCTGTCGGTATTGTATACCATTTTGATGTTCACCGACAAGTTGGTTTAGAAAGACACGTAAGCAAACACTATAACATATTTATTAGAAAACGTTTCGGTCCTGGGACCTTGATCACTTAGAAGTGATCAAGGTCCCAGGACCGAAACGTTTTCTAATAAATATGTTACAGTGTTTGCTTTCGTGTCTTTCTAAACCATTGTTTACATGTATACCAAGCGCATGTGACAGTGGAGGGAATGTGGTGAAATGTGTCGCCCTCACTTAGATAATGTTCTTGTAATACATGGTGATGTAATTATCAATAACAAATATTTACGTACATACACACACAGACTCCTTCCAGTGCAGGTTCCAACCCCACAACCACCCCTCAACCTAACCCCTACCTCCGTCTACACCCCATCATTGCACGCACAGACAAAACTCAAAGGCCATGACACATGCCATTTCCCCTGCTGGATATCAAATTATAAGGAAGGATAGAGGAAACAAAGGAGGGAAGGGGGTAGCAGTGCTAATCAGAAACCACAGGAGTTTTAGATGAGATGAGATAAGATAAGATTTCGTTCGGATTTTTAACCCTGGAGGGTTAGCCACCCAGGATAACCCAAGAAAGTCAGTGCGTCATCGAGGACGTCTAACTTATTTCCATTGGGGTCCTTAATCTTGTCCCCCAGGATGCGACCCACACCAGTCGACTAACACCCAGGTACCTATTTGCTGCTAGCTGAACAGGACAACAGGTGTAAGGAAACGTGTCGAAATGTTTCCACCCGCCGGGAATCGAACCCGGGCCCTCCGTGTGTGAAGCGGGAGCTTTAGCCACCAGGCCACCGGGCGTCATATGACTATACAGTAAGTTCGCTCACCACTGTGGGACCCTAGGTAGTGATAGCAGTGATATACAACTCATCAGTAACCAATAGACCACCACAGTATCATGACGGCAAGAATAATGTGTAAAAGTGTGAAAAAAATATGGAGGAGAAGAGTCGATTATAAATACAGAAGTAAGAAGAGAAACAAAGTGACAATTTGAAAATGAAAGTGTCAAAAGTTAAATCTAAATTGCACAGCACCTCAAAAAGGAAGACAACAGTAAAGAAACATACTATATAATTTTATATATATATATATATATATATATATATATATATATATATATATATATATATATATATTATATATATATATTTATTATAAATATATATGGTTTAGAAAGACACGTAAGCAAACACTATGACATATTTATTAGAAAACGTTTCGGTCCTCGGACCTTGATCACTTCTAACATACAGAGGTAGAAAGACATTATATATATAGGCGGAGAGTGAGGTGTGACGCATGTGACCTGAGGAATGTCATAAGAACATAAGAATGGAGGAACACTGTGTGGTCTTAGCACCACTGTTGTGGTTGGGGCTTAAGCACCACCAACCCAACAACACAGGAGTCACATGATTTCATCGTCTACCCGTCCTCATCATAGGCAGAGGTTGTTTTGATAAGGACCTGCCTCGCATGGGCCAGTAGGCCTTCTACAGTGTTCCTCCATTCTTATGTTCTTATGACATTCCTCAGGTCACGTGCGTCACACCTCACTCTCCGCCTATATATATAATGTTTTTCTACCTCTGTATGTTAGAAGTGATCAAGATCCGAGGACCGAAACGTTTTCTAATAAATATGTCATAGTGTTTGCTTACGTGTCTTTCTAAACCAACTTGTCGGTATTTATTACCAAGGTTTATACCAATATATATATATATATATATATATATATATATATATTATATATATATATATATATATATATATATATATATATATATATAATATATATATATATATATATATAATATATATATATATATATATATATATATATATATATATATATAATATATATATATATTATGTGTATGTAACTGAAGAAAGTCTCATAAGAAATGACGAGGAGCTGAACAAATGATTAAAGAAGGTATTCTGGAGGAAATACGAACATTAACAGTCAAAGAAAGAGTACATCAACGAGTGTTGGACACAATATACTCAACAGGAAAAAAGAGCCGATGAAACTACCAAGCTAGCCAATGGGACCAATATCTATCCGTGGATTGTGAAAGAGAGAGGAAGAGCACTGTGTGTACATCTAGCAAAAATCTTCAACAAGTCCATTGAAACAGGGCATCTGCCAGAGGTGTGGAAGACAGAAAACGTAGTCGCAATATTTAAGAAAGAAAACAAACAAATTGTAATAAACTAGGCCAGTGTCACTGTCATGCATAGTATGAAGGTTATGGAAATGATAATCGGGAGGAGTAATGAAGAACCTAGAAAGGAGCAGATTCATAAACCAAAAACTAGCACATTTTTAAAAGTAAATCTGTTTTACAGACCTGCTTGAGTTCTATGACAGGGGTAACAAAAGTAAGGCGAGAAACGGATGAATGTGACACATATTGTGGATTGTAAAAAATATAAACAGCTTTTGAAACTATCCCGTGAAACCTAGAGTAGCAGGCAGGAATAAGATGTAATACCTAACAAGAAACAGCAGAGTGCCCAGGAAAGCGTGTCAGAGTGAGCAAGTGTGACAGGTGATCTTCCTCAAAAAATATCACTGTTTCTTGTGTATGTGAACAACTTGCTGGAAGAACAGAACCCGATGTATCACAGATGATGTGAAACTAACGAGGGAAAATAAAAAGAGGAAAGGATAGGTAAGCCTGCAGACAGACCTGGACACTGCAGGTTTTCTCCCAAGTGATTACAGACATACCTCACTAATATGGCAGGTTAGGTTATAGACCACCGCCCAAAAGCAATTCATAGCCTTTTTCACTTGATAGTGCATACAAATCCTAAAAATGTGTTTACAGTATCAATTATTGAGCAATAACGCTAGGCCTAAAAAAAGATTCAAAAGTATACAATAATGCAGTACTGTATTGCTAACCTTTGTTTATGGTGACTGACGAAATGAACATTTTAGAAGCAGTAATTATCAATATTCAGTAAACCAAGTAGTAAACAGATCTCCTGTCATCCAGACTTTGTTGTTCGACTTATATTACACCGGCAGGATAGCTTTTTTGCATAATTCTTGAAGGCCCTAGGATTTTCAGAATGGTAAATGAGCACTTGCTTCACCTTGCAGTCACCAGCTGCATCTTCACACGACTTTCTCACTAAATTTGATCATTTCTAGCTTTCATTTTAAAGTAAGAGATTTGTTACTCCTCTTTTCACTAGCATTAACCTTAGGGGTCATTGTACTGTATAATAATTGCAATAACAAGTAAAAAGATTGAAACATTGCCAGAATACGACACAGACTCAGTTCACAATGTTGTAAACAGAATGAGCGCGGGTCAGCTGACTCATCTCTCGCCCACCAAAAATAATAAATATGAATGTAATTGAAAAGCTCAGTATCAGTGAAACGCTCTAAAACGAGCACCGTATTTAGGAGGTATGCCTTTACTGGAATTCAACCCAAACAAATGCAAAGTTATGGGAAAGGCAAAAAAAAAAAAAAAAAAAAGATAATAAATAATTGACCAGAACCGGCGAACAGACTGGGTGAACAAATTCTGTGAGTGAGTTTAGTACCTCTGTAGCAAATGTGCTTCTCCCAAGCTGAAACTTAGCTTTTAAGGATTTTCATTTCAACAAAGAAGCGTTCACGACATACCCGAAACGTCAGGGCAGTCTTGGAGTATGCAGCACCAGTATGGAACTCACACTTGAACAAGCATGTACAGAAAGTGGCTCACACACTGAGGGTCTGTGGTTCGATCCCCGGAACGGGTGGAAACGCTCGGAATATTTCCTTACCACCTGCTGTCCCTGTTTACCTAGAAGCAAGTAGGCACATGGGTGATAGGCAACTGTTGTGGGTGGCATCCTGGGGGATGGTATTATACCTTAAGTAGGGCTAGGCTTTGAAATGAGCTGAGGTTGGACAACAGCTCTTAGCCTGTAAAAATGTATGTATATAAAAAAAGGAAAGACTGGTCAGAGAGCTGTGTGATATCAGCTGAAGAGAGAAATGCTGGAGGACCAAAAGAGATATGATGATGACTGAGAGGAACTGACAGGAAGGACTTGAACAAGCTCTTCGATAAACGGGAAAAAAATACACGAGATACAACTATAAGCTAAAAGTTTAGATGAGTCACAGGGATATTAGGAAATATTTATTCACCCACAGGGTGAAAAGAGAAATGATAAGGACAGAATCCATACAAAGGTTTAGAAATGGATAGGCTAGGACTCACCAAGGCTGGAGAGATTGAACCTGGTTAGTGGGCAGTCTGAGAGGCAGGTACAGCAGCTGAGATGTTATCTCAGTTTCCACTAATAGGTATGCAAATAGATCAATACAGTATATTACTAAGCATACAAAATGAAACATTACGAGCTATCATAGCTCTGTTCTGGTAACGATAAATACGTAGTTACAGATGAGCAATTACATATACAAGTCACAACACAGGTTCATATCTGTAATTCCAGTAGACATGTAGTTTTTTCCATAACTTGGTTTTTACTTCATATCTGTAGTAATGACGTGAATTGTATTTATAAAGACATTGACTTTTTTGTAAGTCTAGCTTTCTACTGGTGTGCCGGTTAAGTTGGCTACCCCTGATTCTGGTCCTGGTGTAGCTTCACCAAAAGCTAGGAGGAAAGGGCTAGGCGGTCAGGGCTAGGTGGCCAAGGCTGGCCAGGGCTAGGTGGTCAGGGCTAAGGTGGTTAGGGCTGGGTTTATTACTCATAGGGTCACTAGACGTAGGATTGCCCAGCCCGTCCTCGTAGTGCACCTCTGTATATCAGTTTGGCTAAGAACGTCAAATGTTATGTATTATTGCATTTATTGGCATTATGTTGTGCTATTCCTGAAATTTTGGTTATAGACGCTAACCTAACCTTTACCAGCCCAGCTTAACCCAACCTGATGTAACCTAACCTAACCTAACGCAACCCAGCCCTCAAAACCTAACACAACCCAGCCCTCACAACTTAACACAACCCAGCCCTCATAACTTAACACAACTCAACCCTCATAACCTAACACAACACAGCCCTCATAACCTAACACAACCAGCCCTCACAACTTAACACAACCCAGCCCTCACAACTTAACACAACCCAGCCCTCATAACTTAACACAACTCAACCCTCATAACCTAACACAACACAGCTCTCATAACCTAACACAACCCAGCCCTCACAACTTAACACAACCCAGCCCTCACAACTTAACACAACCACCCTCATAACCTAACACAACCAACCCTCATAACCTAACACAACACAGCCTCCCACCTAACACAACCCAGCCCTCAAACTTAACACAACCCAGCCCTCATAACCTAACACAACCCACCCTCAAACCTAACACAACACAGCCCTCATCAACTAACACAACCAGCCCTCACTAACTAACCACCCTCACACTCATAACACAACCAGCCTCATAACCTAACACATAACCCAGCCCTCAAAACCTAACACAACCCAGCCCTCATAACTTAACAACCCAGCCCTCATAACTAACACAACCACCCTCATAACCTAAACACAACACAGCCCTCATAACCTAACACAACCCAGCCCTCAAACCTTAACACAACCCAGCCCTATAACCAAACAAACAAACCCTCATTACCTAAAACCAGCCCTCATAACCTAACAACCCAGCCTCATAACCTAACCACAACCAGCTCTCATAACCTAACACAACTAAGCTATAATAACACAACACCTATAAAACTAACGGAGTCCCTCATAAACCTCAGAACCTAGCTCTCATCCAAAACGTAACAACCCACCTCATACTTACAAACTCAGCCTTTACCTAACAGACTATTCAACCTCATTATCCGTAACACCAGCTCTATAACATAACAACCGAGTTCTCATACCTATACCTAACAACAAGTCCTCATCCCTAGCTTAATCTAACGTTTAATGAACTAAGCTTAACCTAAATAACGTACTGAGAAATTCTTAAAATCCACGAGATATCCGAGTTATCTTAAGATAGGGACGGATAAACAGAGGTTTACACCTGCATTCGTTCACAAGAAACATTTCCTCAGTGGCGATAGATTATAACTAGTATATTTCACTCAGTACTTGGTTTTTAAGGATTAAACAGGTTGGTTTCGATTCTTCTGACGCTGTATCACTGACGAAAATGCTATCATAAGGCTTTGTTGTAACAGTGGATTTAGGATAACGAGTGAAGTTGTGATGCAGAAATCCTATTTAATATTTTCGCTAAAATAAAAATCGCGCAAATTTTGCAGAAGATATTTTACATGCAGGTGATTTTTGGTTTGAGTAATATAATAATAATAATAATAATAATAATAATAATAATATAATAATAATAATAATAATAATAATAATAATAATAATAATAATAATAATAATATTTTATGTTTACTTGTTTTTTTTTGCGTATTTTATAAGCAAGAGTTATGTGTTTCAAGAATACATCTCTCTGTTTACTTCAGGTACATGTAAATAGTAGAACAGTATTAAATGCTATGCATATATTTATGACTATTAATTTACACAAGTGTGTGTTGAAAATGGTATAAAATACCGTCAAGTTGATGATTGAGACACATGTGCAACAGTTGGGTATATTTATTGTTGAAACGTTTCGCCTACACAGTAGACTTCTTCAGTCAAGTAAGAGAGGCAGCAGGTGTAGTTGTAGTGAAATGGATGGACTGATTACATCATCTTCATTTCACTACTACACCTGCTGCCTCTGTATTTGACTGAAGAAGCCTACTGTGTAGGCGAAACGTTTCAACAATAAAGACACAACTGCTGCACATGTGTCTCAGTCATCAACTATATGAATGCTTAAATGTAGAGATTGTTTCATTTTCCTCTTTACGTGATGGGTACACGAGGATTTTTTTTTCTTATTCGCCGGTGGTTCAATTTTTGCTGGTGTACCTACTGTTTTACCACTACGTTAGTGGTCAGTTTTTCTCCTCCCATTGTCTTCGTCTACCGTCTCCCCTTTTTATTTCTTCATCTGCATAGCCTTATACTTGTGGTTGAACTCCAGCAGCCACGTGTTTGACCACCCCTGTTACCTCTTTCTCTCTCTACGTCTACATGAAGGTTGGCTCTAAATAGTCAGTCTACATGTGTACACATTTAATATATCTCGTTGTGGGGTTGAGTTCCGGCTCCCGGACCAGCATCCTAGTTCTTCAGTTAATCAGTAAAGGACTTTCCGTGTCCCTTTGGATCTATAGACAGGGAGGTAAGTAAACGTGTGATAATTTATGAAGCTCCATTATGACTAATAATGCCTCACTGTAGGTAATAATGCACCAGTGTGGATAATAATTCACTACTGTGGGTAATAATGCGCCACTGTGGAAAATGTACCACTGTGGGTAATAATGCCCCACTGTGGGGTGAAGTAAATTATTATCTTAATTACCCACCAACAAGTAGAGTAGAGCACAGAGTAGAGAACAGAGTAGAGAACAGAGCAAGACGTCTCATCTCTCGCCTGGACCCATCCTGGATAGATCTGTCATTTCAGCAGAGCCTTCAACACAGGAGGGATGTGGGTGGCCTTACTGTTATGTACAGGCCAATATTGTCAAAATACCACACTTGGATCCACTTCGAGGACAGCGTGAAACAAGCTTTTATGCCACAAGACGGGCAGAAAGCAGCAACTTCACTCTGGCTGTACCCTTCTCCAGAACATCACTCCATCTGAGATCATATATACCCAGGATGACTCGAGTATGGAACACATTCGTACAGCATAATGATGTCAACGAGATGAAGTCAGTTGATCAAATGAAAATGCTGGCCCACAGATGGCTCCAACTTCATCCTGTTTCCTACTTGTATGTCTCATAACAATAAAAATGCTTTCAAATGAGCTGATGTAGGTAACAGCTCTTAGCTTGCCAATAAAGTTAGGAATCCTTAACCTGTAAATACTTGTCAATAAAGCTAGGGATCCTTAACCTGTCAAACCCTGTGTAAAAAAAAAAAAAAAGTATTATAAGAGTGATGAGTGGTGTCAATATGAACGACTCGACTGTCTGTTGGCAATGTTTTTTCTCCTGCTTTATGTGTTGCTGTTCCCATCTGTTTCACAAGGCTTTGCGGTTGAGTTTAGTCCCAACTCCGTCTTCGACTCTCTAGCCCTTCCTCTCATCGGCTATATTCTTCGTCTGTCCACACTGCCCCCTCGCCCCTAGTGGGTTCTTACCTGTGAGTCGTCTGATCTCATCTGATCGAACATACGTAAGTACCCTGTAAATATTTACATACGTTCCCTGTATACACACCCGAATATATTTCCATGTACACACAGATGTGTTCCTGTACACATATACAGGCACATTAACTGTACACAGACAAACATGGCCTCTCCCTCTATCTACATTTACACGTACGCTCCCTGTATGTACACAGGTATGTGTGGTGTTTACACAGATGTCTGGGAGGCAAGACATACCTGTAAGTCTGGCAGACAGATGCAGTGTACAGCTCAAGACTTGAGTCAAAATGTATGTCACGCTAGCCAGCACTTCATCAAAACACTGACTTAAAAACTCTGGTTAGAGCCCTAATGAAGCTCTAGTTAGAGCTCTGATGAAGCTCCATACATGCGAGCTCATCCATATACATCCCCTGCAACGATATATATGGGAGATATACGTTTTTGTTTATATTTGTATGAATGAGGAACACAATATGCAGTGAGGGCAAGTCCACAGTGCGCCTCACTTGTGTTACTTACTCCTGCATGACTCATGCGGGTTTAGCACATATTTTGAATTATAATAATAATAATAATAATAATAATAATAATAATAATAATAATAACAATAATAATAATGTAAAAATATTTAAATATAATAATATTTTAATAATAATAATAATAATAATAATAATAATAATAATAATAATAATAATAATAATAATAATAATAATAATAATAATAATAATATAATAATATTTAAATATAATAATATTCTAATAATAATAAAATAATAATTATTTTTATTATATATTTAATCACATTTAGAGGTTAATATGAGTGTACGTTTGCTTGTAGATAAGGACAAAATTTAATGAAAATGCCATTAAGTTTCTGCCTTATTGCAGCCTTCCTTAGTCATATTAAATTCAAGGGAGTGCGCTAGATTCGCAAGGGTCGCACAGTGCCTGGGGGGGGGGACTATGAGGGGAAATCAGGTTTGATCGGAGGAAGGGGAGGTCAGTTCCCTTTTCTTAAATCAAGAGCCCTTCTACAGCATTAAGGCGCCTTCCTTGAATTGTGTATCATGTTGATGTCAGCAACAATGTTGATGTCAGCAACAATGTTGATGTCAGCAACAATGTTGATGTCAGCAACAATGTTGATGTCAGCAACAATGTTGATGTCAGCAACAATGTTGATGTCAGCAACAATGTTGATGTCAGCAACAATGTTGATGTCAGCAACAATGTTGATGTCAGCAACAATGTTGATGTCAGCAACAATGTTGAAAATGGTGTAGAATACCGACAAGTTGATCAGTAAGACACATGTTGAACAGGTGTGTATCTTTAGTGTTGAAACGTTTCGCCCATGCGGTAGGCTTCTTCAATCAAATACAGAGGAGAATGTATTGTAGGCAGAACGATTAATGGCAAGGTAAAGATAATGTAATCAGTCCTTCACCCTTGGGAGAAATAGTCTGGGGAGGTCAGTCCCTCAAACTCCATGGTCTGGAACGATGTGAAGGTGGTCGGTCCCTCAGACTGGAGAACCTCAGCCTTCAATACACGCTCCTCTGTAGTTGACTGAAGAAGCCTACCGCGTGGGCGAAACATTTCAACATTAAAAATACCCAACTGTTGCACTTGTGTCTTCATCATCATCCATCTATATTTTGGCTGAACCTCCACTGGGATGTTGTAATGTATAATTATAACTTACTATGTCTTGTTGCTTAATCTTTGAGGAATTAGACACATGTGCCACACATGGGGAGATTCAGTCGAAGGCATTTCGCCAATCAATGGCTTTTTCAAACCCACGTCTTCAAATAAAGATAGCCATGTGTTGTAAGTATGTCTGATTTCTTGTCAGTATTGCATTACTAGTATTGTAGTGATGTAATCTATCTATCTTAGATTCTTGATTCTAAGAATATACATTTCTTATGAATACTACATAAATAACCCGCACACAGAGAGAACGAAACTTATGACGACGTTTCGGTCCGACTGAGACCATTTACAAGTAGTGTGACTTGTAAATGGTCTAAGTCGGACCAAAACGTCATCATGAGCTTGTCTCTCGAATGTGCGGGTTATTTGTTTATTGTTCCGCTCACTGTGTGGTACCTTTTTGTTGTCCTTTATTTCTTAGGAACTTGTTACTTAGAATTTGCTTACTTAACATTTTTACCTCTGGAACTTGATAGTTTACATTATTCTTTCTCCTTAGACACTTATAACATAGATTCGTGTCATTAATCTTTGCATCTTTGCCAGCCTTTGTTACATTTTGTAAATCCTTTGTTATCTAGTAAACTAGCACCCCACTGCACTATCCAGTGCGGCTATAAACTGTAGTTACCTTTTCCTGTTTCAGTTCACCATTTTACTCTGTTGGTTTTATTTTGTCAAAGTGTCCCAGCAACTCCTAAGTGGTTCACATCCACACTACTATCATCATGAAGGGCTCTATCCCTCGTCCTTTTCGCTACTCTAACCTATGACTTCCTCCTCTTAATTTCATGACATTCTTTTAGTGAATCCATGACCTGCTGAGCCCATGACCTCTTGAACCCATGACCTTTTGACCCCATGACCTCTTGATGAACCCACAACCTTGTGTTGACGAACTCAGGAGACCTCTTGACAAACCCAAGACTTCCTTCTAATGAGCCAGCTACCTCCTCTTAGCGAACCCGAGACCTCTTCTTAACGAACCCGCGACATATTCCATTCACAACCACGACCTCCTGCAGAAGGAGGAGAAGAAGGACGCAGCATCAGCGGCGGAACTGGGTCTTGAGAACGTGGGCGGCGTCTTCGTAGTGATGGTGGGAGGCATCGCCCTGGCCTGCGTCACTGCCTGCTGTGAGTTCGCCTGGAAAGCTCGTAAGCTGGCTACCGATGATGGGGTGAGTAGCAGACGGTATTATTAAAGTGCTAGAAAGCAGGTAGGTAGTGCTAGAAAGCAAGTAGGTAGTGCGGGAAAGCGAGTAGGTAATTACTTCATCAACAGAGACTCTTCTTGTGCTCAGGGGATAATAACAATGCGGTATTTCGGCTCTAGATACAGAGAACCATAAAATTAGTATGTGTATGTTATTTGTGCATTGTTCCAGTCACAGTATTGCTCCTTTATATATAATAGAAGTCCTCAGGTTGTTCTACAACTCTATATATCCTTGGTTAGGCCTCATTTAGATTATGCTGCACAGTTCTGGTCACCGTATTACAGAATGGATATATGGATATAAATGCACTGGAAAACGTACAGAGAAGGATGACAAAGCCGATGCTATGTATCAGAAATCTTCAATATGAGGATAGACTGAGGGCCCTGAATCTGCACTCTCTAGAATGGCGTAGAATTAGGGGGGGATATGGTCGAGGTGTATAACTGGAAAACAGGAATAAATAAAGTGGATGTAAATAGCGTGCTGAAAATTTCCAGCCAAGACAGGACTCGCAGCAATGGTTTCAAGTTGGAAAAATTCAGATTCAGGAAGGATATAGGAAAGCTCTGGTTTAGTAATAGAGTTGTGGATGGGTGGAACAAACTCCCAAGTACCATCATAGAAGCTAAGACTTTTTGTAGTTTAAAAAATAGGTTGGATAAATACATGAGTAGGTGTGGGTGGGTGTGAGTTAGGACCTGACTAGCTTGTGCTACTAGGTCTGGTGCCGTGCTCCTTCCTTAAGTGGAAGTGACCTGACTAGGTAGCCATTGTTCTAGGCGGGTAGGTGGTGGCATGGACCTGCTTCGCATGGGTCAGTAGGCCTCTTGCAGTGTTCCTTCATTCTTATGTTCTTATAAAATTAATTTCAATGATAGTGAAGTATGAAGGAGATGCAGCAACATATAGAAGAGAAAGATAAATGAATTAGTTATAATTAACAGTATACCAAATTTCAATACTTTATACAAGACTGTTATGTCGCTATTAAATATATTTCTTCAGAAATTTGACCACCATGTATGGAAAATAATTAACAAAAACTAAGTGCGAGGCTTCTTGAAGTTCAAGTTAGACCGCCCATTCATTTTGAATTTGATGAATTTAAGCGCTCTTCTTGCTGAATACGGCAAGCGAAAATCTGCGTACGCAATAATTTAGCAAAAAAAAAAAAAAAATAATTCTGAACCTAACGAAACAAATATATTTCATTGTGTTTGTTTATCATTAAATTAATTGTAAACTTATCTAAAATATATTTAGCTGAATTAGGCTAAATTAAATTGCCCTTGTTATAATGAGGTTAGGTAAGTTTTCTAAGATCCTTTTGGTACAAAATTATTAATTTTAACATCAACATTAATGAAAAAAATATATCTTTAAACGTATAAGAGGAAATTTTAGAAAGGACTTAATTTTTAATGAGTTCTTGCTAATTGACCAGTTTCACATATTCGGCACGACATATATATATATATGTGTGTGTGTGTGTGTGTGTGTATGTGTGTGTGTGTGTGTGTGTGTGTTGTGTGTGTGTGTGTGTGTGTGTGTGTGTGTGTGTTGTGTGTATGTGTGTGTGTGTATGTGTGTGTGTATGTGTGTGTGTTGTGTGTGTGTATTGTGTGTGTATGTGTGGTGTATGTGTGTGTGTGTGTGTGTGTATGTGTGTGTGTGTATGTGTGTATGTGTGTGTGTGTTATGTGTGTGTGTATGTGTGCATGTGTGTGTGTATGTGTGTGTATGTGTGTGTGTATGTGTGTGTGTATGTGTGTATGTGTGTGTGTGTGTATGTGTGTGTGTTCTCACCTAACTGTACTCACCTAATTGTGGTTGCAGGGGTCGAGACTCAGCTCCTGGCCCCGCCTCTTCAGTGATCGCTGCTAGGTTCTCTCTCTTTCTGCTCCTTGAGCTTTGTCATACCTCTTCTTAAAACTATGTATGGTTTCTGCCTCCACTACATCATTTGCTAGACTATTCGACTTCATGACAACTCTATAACTGAAGAAATACTTCCTAACATCCCTCTGACTCGTCTGAGTCTTCAGCTTCCAGTTGTGATCCCTTGTTTCTGTGTCCCATCTCTGGAACATCCTGTCTCTGTCCACCTTATTTATTCCACGCAGTATCTTGTATGTTGTTATCATTTCTCCCCTGATCCTCCTGTTCTCCAGCGTCCTCAGACCGATTTCTCTCAACCTTTCTTCATAGGACATTCCCTTGAGCTCCGGAACTAACCTTGTTGCAAACCTTTGCATTTTCTCTAGTTTCTTGACGTGTTTGACCAGGTGTGGGTTCCAAACTGGTGCTGCATACTCCAGTATGGACCTGACGTACACAGTGTACAGTGTCTTGAACGATTCCTAAGGTAACCGAACGCTATTCTTAGGTTTGTCAGGTGCCCATATGCTGCAGCAGTTATCCGGTTGATGTGTGCTTCGGGAAACGTACTCGGTGTTATGCTCACCCCAAGATCTTTCTCCTTACCTGGAGTTTACCTGGAGAGAGTTCCGGGGGTCAACGCCCCCCGCGGCCCGGTCTGTGACCAGGCCTCCTTAGGTCAGTGTCCCAGGATGCGACCCACACCAGTCGACTAACACCCAGGTACCCATTTTACTGATGGGGAACATAGACAACAGGTGGAAAGAAACACGTCCAATGTTTCTACTCTGGCTGGGAATCGAACCCAGGCCCTCGCCGTGTGAAGCGAGAGCGTTAACCACCAGGCCACCAGAGTGAGGTTTGCAATCTTTGTCCACCTAGCCTATACTCTGTCTGCAGTCTTCTTTGTCCTTCCCCAATCTTCATGACTTTGTATTTGGCAGGACTGAATTCGAGAAGCCAGTTGCTGGACTACTTGTTCAGCCTGTCCAGGTCTCTTTGTAGTCCTCCCTGATCCTCATTTGATTTAATTCTCCTTATTAACTTCACATCATCTGCAAACAGGGACACTTCTGAGTCTATCCCTTTCATCATGTCATTCACATATACCAAAAATAGCACTGGTCCGAGGACTGATCCCTGTGGGACCCCGCTCGTCACAGGCGCCCACTGTGATACCTCATCACGTACCATGACACGTTGTTGTCTCCCTGTCAGGCATTCTCTGATCCGTTGCAGTGCCTTTCCTGTTATATGCGCCTGATCCTCCAGCTTCTGCACTAATCTCATGTGAGGAACTGTGTCAAAGACCTTCCTGCAGTCCAGGAAAATGTAATCAACCCACCCCTCTCTCTCTCGTGTCTTCTGTTACATTGTCATAAAATTCCAGAAGGTTTGTGACACAGGATTTGCCTTCCATGAAACCATGCTGGTTGTCGTTTGTAATCTTGTTCCGTTCCAGGTGCTCCACCACTCTCCTCCTGATAATCTTCTCCATGACTTTGCATACTATACACGTCAGTGACACTGGTCTGTAGTTTAGCGCCTCGTTTCTGTCTCCTTTCTTAAAAATGGGGACTACATTTGTCGTCTTCCATACCTCAGGTAGTTGCCCAGTTTTAAGGGATGTGTTGACTATGGTCAGTGGCACACACAGCATCTCTGCTCCTTCTCTAAGGACCCACGGGGAGATGTTGTCCGGTCCCATCGCCTTTGAGGTATCAAGGTCACTTAGCAGCTTCTGCACCTCCTCCTCCGTTGTGTGTATTTCATCCAACACTTGTTGATATATTCCCTGTTGGTATCTCCCTCTGTGCTGTCTTCCCAGATCCCTTCCTGTCTCGTGTTGAGCTCGTGTTGAGCTCCTCACATACCTCATGATCGTTTCTTGTGAGTACCCCACCTTCTTTCCTCAGCCTGATCACCTGGTCTTTGACTGTTGTCTTCCTCCTGATGTGGCTATACAGCAATTTCGGGTCAGACTTCACTTTCGATGCTATGTTGTTTTCGTACTGTCGCTGGGCCTCCTTCCTTACCTGTGCATACTCGTTTCTGGCTCTTCGACTAATCTCCTTATTTTCCTGTGTTCTTTGCCTTCTGTACTTTTTCCATTCTCTAGTGCACTTAGTTTTTACCTCCTTTTACCTTCTGGTCTTCCCATTATTTCTGTTGCCCTTGGGAACAAACCTTTCCTCTGCCTCCTTGCATTTTGTTACGTATTCCATCATTTCGTTTACTGAATTACCTACCAATTCTGTGAGTGTGTCTGTGTGTGTGTGTCTGTGTGTGTGTGTCTGTGTGTGTGTGTCTCGTGCAATTAAAGCTGAAGTGGACAGTTTGGCTATTCGGCAAGGGTCTTCTTTGTCGAACTAGCAGAATTAAAATTTGTTTTTACCATATATCAGCGGATATCAATCAGAATTCCTTGCTAAATGTCGTCGAATAAAAGTGAAAAAAAAAAAAACAGCCTTACTACTGGAAACATTATTCTCGTCTAATTTCGGAGTACAAGTTATTCCATTATCAGATATTCTATAAAATCAGAAAAAGAAATCAAATATGAAAGCCCGATCATGTTAGATACTAAAATAACAATAACACACGTTAAAAGAAAATTGGAAATATCAAAAATTAAGTAGCATGACTGACCATTCATTACTCTACATTACACTACATTACTCTCCTTCTCTCAGATGACTTATATTTGTAATAATGTGAGGTAAATTAAATTTTTTACAGGGTGGACCGGTAAACCAGCACAAGGCGTTAGTCCCATGACCAAAATCTCCACTGAGATTATCAGCCTATGACTGAATGCCGCATCAGGAGGAATTATTTTTTACATTTCTTCAAACGAATAAAATATCCTTTGTTCCTATTTAGTTGAGGAACGTTCACCTCACCCACTCGGTGTGTTGCAGGTGACCTTCAGCGAGGAGCTGTGTAAGGAGCTGCTCTTCATAGTCAACTGTAAGGAGAACTCCAAGCCGGTGCGCAAGAAGAGTTCCTCCTCCAACACAGACTCTTCTTCAATCTACGGCTCGACAAACTACGGCTATACAGACAAGAAATGACAAGAGCAGACCATCATATCTTTACGTAGAGTCCAGGAGATTATCGAGTCCAGTTTGGGAGCTTCTACTCTCCAAGAGTTCCTTCAGTTCACAACATACTTCAGTTCTGAAGCTTTTTGAACCCAAGAGTTCCTTGGTCCAGGACCTTGTATTGTGGAGTCCAGAACCTCCTTGAGTCCACTATGTTCTCGAGTCCAGTGCCTCCTTGAACTCACGAGGTCTAAGAATCCAAGACTTCTTTGAGTTCACGAGGTCCACGAGACCAGGACCTTCTTGTGCTCTTGAAGTCTTCAAACCCAGGACCTCTTCAGCAGTGTTGATGAAGTGGCTGGCATTCTTCAACAACCTTCTGCCTTATCTTCCATCACCCGGACAGACTCAGTCATTGTAAACAACGTCCTGGAATCTGGATCAGCTTGTGGCTTATTTATCAGCCTTTTTCTTATATTAACACAGGTTGTGATGTACAAGCATTAGTGACGAACGTAGACTGAAAATGCTTATGTTACAAGAAAAGAGAAAACACATTTTTAGCAAGGTATGGTATGATAGGCTTTCGTAAAATCAACGAAAGCATACATATCTCAATGACAAAAAATTCACTTGTAGTGAGACGCATCAAAAGAGACGTTTGAGGTGGAAAGAAACAACTCTTTCTTCCCTCCTCCTCCTCACCCCCACCCCCTAGCTTTCCAAAAGAAAAAAAATCTCAGAAAGAAAGGCATCCTGACATCTCTAAAATTTAGCTAAGAAAAATTATTCTTTTCTTGAGGCTTGATGATAATGCTCAGCTTTTTAGCTCTAAGTAATAATATAGGTACGTAACTCAAGTATTGGTTAAGACAGTAGTTACTTGTGAGAAAAATATTATAAGTTTTGTAGTTAAAAGCTTTTGTTGATAATAGTATCAACAGTTTTAGATGTTGAATAAATTGTGTTTTTCCCCTTCCAAAACAGTGGATACATGCATAAATTTATACAGTTGATGAGCAACTCAACATACTTGTAATGAATCACTGTCTTTCTAATTATTCTTTTTGTTTTTTTTAGTTATAAAACATAAATTATTTTACTGTTGCTTATATTGTTATTAGTTATTCAACGTCACAAAAGTCTGGAAGGTTTCGGGACATTGTTCCTCAAATTCAACACCTGATAATACCCGCCCTTACTCCAACAGTTCATTCTCTCTACTAAGTCTCAAGTTGATAATGTCTTCTGTACTCTCCGTCATCGTCAATGTTCTCGCTTTTCTTCTCTCCCACAAGATTTCTGTAACTTTCTCACTACTACTGCTGTTGACAGTAGTGTAGCTGATGTGTTCATCTAGTTAACAGAGACTGCTAGTTCCGAAATAAAAGTTAATTCCAATTACATTAAAGGTTTTCACAAGAGTTCTGAATGGATGGGTGCAGGTCAGGAGCTGCATCCAGTTGTCCCGAAACCCTCTTTGAGTGATGTTGTAAATGGTGTAGAAAGCCGACAGGTTGAAGCCTCTGACACTTGTGCATTATTTGGTAATCTCTATTGTGGAAACGTTTCGCCAGCCAGCGGCTTCTTCAGTCCATTACAGAGAAGAACGGTGGAAGATGAGGAGAAATTTGAGGTATTCAGTCGCTCAGCCTGGAGTCGATGTGTTCAGTCCACCATTCTTCAGAAAAGTACAGCATATGCGTGAAGAAGTGGCTTATATACTGCAGACAGGTGAATTGAAGCAGCAGGAGGCTGCTTTGTGTTCGTCTCTCTGCTGGACTGAATAAACCACTGGGTGGTTTAAATAACAGAAAGACACGTAAGCAAACACTATGACATATTTATTAGAAAACGGTTCGGTCCTGGGACCTTGATCAAGAGAAGTGATCAGGGTCCCAGGACCGAAACGTTTTCTAATAAATATGTCATACTGTTTGCTTACGTGTCTTTCTAAACCAACTTGTCGGTATTTATTACCAAGGTTTATGCCACCTGTACTTGTACACCTGCAGCTACACACACAGAAAGCCTAGCTCAGCAAAACCATTCACAAATTTTATTTTAGGATACATATGCTTTATAAGGACATGTGAGTAAACACTAGTGTTGCTCACGTCTCTTTTAAACCACATGTTGGTATCCATTACCAAGGTTTATGTACAATGGAGTGAGACCTAGCTGTGGCGGGCCAGAGGAAGTTGACCACTGAACGGGTCATCATGTGATGTACACCAGTGCCAGAAGACACTATTTCCTGGCGAATAAATCACCATAACTTACCTTCACATGATATATAATGATACAGAGCAGTGTGTGTACATACGCCCAGAGTTTACTTTTATCCCTGTTTTACGTAGCATGGTATTTGTGAAGTAAAAGGTTTATAAAACCGACAAGTTGAAATATAGACACTTGTGCAATATGTCGCCAGTCACTGGCTAGCGAAACATTTTCTCAATAAAGATTCAGAAATGTTGTATAAGTGTCTCATTCTTCAACATATCATGGTATTATTGAATGGTAGCGCATGTACACTGAGAGGGTGTTTATGGTTGTATATATATATATATACACAAGGATGTAATATACTTCAGAAGTACATTCTTGATGACTCGTAGACTTAATAATTATTAAACCACCAGACTAACAAACCAGTAAAACTCTGTGGTAAATCGCGTGCATTTATTATTACCTAAACTAGTCAGATGAATGAGAGTCCAAAACACACAAAGAGTGCAAATAACGAGAAGGGTTTAAATAATGAAGCACTATAGTTGATGCTGGTACGTGATCGTTGCCATGGAACCTACAGTACAGGAAGCAGCCTCCGGAAGCTCTCGCTACTTCCCGAAGCATCCCTCTGAGACTCCTGGTGCAACACAGTAGGCACTGACGGAGATGGTGGTACCAACGAGGTAGGAAGTGGAGGTGAGGGTGATTGTACTGACCGAGGTGTACCAGATGGTGAGTATTTTACCATCTCTGTTGTTCACCAGCTGCCTGGAGCCTCGCCGCGGTGGATAAGCTTCCTCTTCATTCGTCTCCACCTCTGTCTGGCTTCCCGTCAACTCCAGCAACAAATCTTTATCGTGTTGCAGTTCACTGTGTGGGAGAGTACAGACCAACGTGGTCAGAAAGATGTAAAACTACTACGTGGGGAGTTGTATGATAGTTTCAGGCCTTTGCGTTGCAATCACATTATCAGGAGCTTGCAATGTTGCAGAAATGAGTTGGAAGTCCAGGCAAAAACTAGAGTAGTTTTTATGAGCGCTTCTACCTGGATTTCCTAATCAGGTAGAAGCAACATCGCAAGCTCCTGATGATGTGTTGTTTGCAACATTGAAAGGCCTAGAACAATCTGTTCTCTTCCCATGTGGTTGTTTTGCGCACACACACACACACACACACACACACACACACACACACACACACACACACACACACACACACACACATATGAACCCGATATAAGTTGTAATAATCGACTGTAAATAGATAAACGAAAATGAAGGAGGGGATCAAACCATGGTCCTGGTACTGACAGGTCCAGTGCTTTACCTCTCAGTTCCAGTTCTTCACTCCTCCAGTCCTTCCTACAGTCCTTCACCCATACAGTCCATGACAGTGCTCTATACCCCGTCACGGGATTAGCACTTAATATAAATATATAAGTATTATATAAAGTAAGGTTAAGTACCACTTACGGGTAACTGGAGCGCTTCTTCTTGCGTCTACCAAGGCAGCCAACAGAACCATCAAAGGAGAGGCAAGTGGAGAGCGCTGTTATGGTGGTGGTTGTGAGACTGCGAATGAAGGTACCGGTGAAGATGGCGAAGAATCGCTCCTGCCTCCTGGGTGCGTCAGATCTCTCCTCCAACACTACGGAGAGAGACTTTTCACGTCGTGGTCAAGGCGGCCACCATCTGATGTAGTCACTGTCATGGCCGCCAGTACCAGTAGACCAGCCAGCATTACCACACACACCATCTGTGATACAGCACTTCACACAGTAGTAGTAGTAGTAGCAGCAGTAATAGTAGTAGTAGTAGCAGCAGTAATGGTAGTAGTAGTAGCAATAATAATAATAATAATAATAATAATAATAATAATAATAATAGCATTAGTAATAGTAATAATAGTAGTAGCGTTAGTAATAGCAGTAGCAACAGTAGTAACAGTAATAACAAGAATAGTATTAGGAGTAGTAGTAATAATAATAGGCGTAGTAGTAGTAGTAGTAGTTTTAGTGGCAGTAAAAGTATTATTATCAATAAAACTAAATGTGTTTCTGTCTCTGAGGTATTCAAAGTCTGCAACCTCAGCCCCTTCTACCTAGCCACACACAATGGAAACAGTACAGAGTGCGGCAGCAATTTCTCACACAGCTAGAAATCAGCACTGAAGATCTGAAGCCAATCTAATGAATCATTCACAAGGTATAACACGGATACAAACATACCACCTACACAGATCAAAACCTCGAGTACAATACACCAGTTTTGAAAGTTTTAAGCCGATCAGAAGCAACATTCTCTAGTTACTGAAAAGACGCCACCGTCCAAAAGTGCATTAGCACTTAAAGTATGACGTCACTCTGGTGTTAAATGTTTGAAGTCAGTCAGAGGTGTTGCTTGCTTACCATCAACCAACACCTCCCAGGTATGGTAATCATCCCGTATACATCCCATATAAAGCTTCTACACTACAGTACACTATGCATACAACACACACTACAGTATACTGTACATACAACACACACTACAGTACACTGTGCATACAACACACACTACAGTATACTGTACATACAACACACACTACAGTACACTATGCATACAACACACACTACAGTATACTGTACATACAACACACACTACAGTACACTGCATACAACACACACTACAGTATACTGTACATACAACACACACTACAGTACACTATGCATACAACACACACTACAGTATACTGTACATATAACACACACTACCATGTGTTTATTTAGACAATAATAATCACATGAAAATGGAGTCTTTATACTAGTGATAAACTCTTGCTCTTAGAAGTGGGATCAAGCCTCCATTTCCTCGGATTAAGAGCAAGTACCACCCATTCCCCAGGTTCTGTATAACACATGTGGGTCGACCGCTCCCCCCTTCTCTTTCTCTCACTTCCTCGCTTATAAAACCTTATTGCAATGCTGAACAATATTCTAATTTCCATATTGAAGTCTGCCAGCTCAAAGTAACACTACTGAAGTCTGCCAGCTCAAAGTAACACTACTGAAGTCTGCCAGCTCAAAGTAACACTACTGAAGTCTGCCAGCTCAAAGTAACACTACTGAAGTCTGCCAGCTCAAAGTAACACTACTGAAGTCTGCCAGCTCAAAGTAACACTACTGAAGTCTGCCAGCTCAAAGTAACGCTACTGAAGTCTGCCAGCTCAAAGTAACACTACTGAAGTCTGCCAGCTCAAACTGACACATTTCAACACCTTGTACCAGCACCATCCTGTGTGACGGAATACGACATGTTTAACACAGGTTTTGTTCCCACCATGTAACCATCATATAGAATAGCGAAGCAACACACTTCTGACGCATCCAATTTAGTTTAATAAAGAAACAATAAAGAAGAAAGAGTCGCCTCACCAACACCAACCTTCACTTGTAAACTCACATAAGAACTCTATCACCCTGGGCTGGTGTTTATATATTGCTCCTCCGGCACGCTTTTTACACTGCATAACATTATAATTATTTTACCCTCGCCGCCGTCCTGAGATGGGGAAAACTAATTGCAAAACATGGATGCGGCATCCAGCGCCAGGAAAGCAGCTACTGTCTGGAATCCTCCCGCGTTGTTGCACGTAGCTGGGAAACCTGATACATGAGGAGTCGAGGATACTACGCTTTGGGAATGAAGATGAAGAATCAGACAAATGTACAACAACTGGGTATCTTTATTTGTAGATGTATCGCCATCCAGTGGTTTTATCAATGCAAATTCAAGGACATAATGGGAATAAACCATGTCCACACGACACGTGTGCAACACTTGGGTATTGTTAGAAATAAACATACCCAGGTGTTGTGGATGTGTCTTATTCTTCAACTTGTCGGTATTGTGTACCATAAAAAAATATGATTACATGTCCAGAAAGAGGTGTCAAAATTAATGAATCTGACGTCACGGAAAAGGTTAAGTGTTGATACTAGGAGGTTAAAATTTTATGGCATAGAACATACATTTTTGCTTTAAAACTTTTGTTGTGGACAATATTGTAGGTGTGTAATGATGGATGGGGAACACAGGAGAAGAAACCAGAGTGAACCACACTGACAATAACTTTGAGACCTTTGGCTTCGGTTATGAAGAATGAACAACAAAATGTATTCACATCTTTTATAGTAGACCAGTCAGAATTATTTGTGGTGCAGCCAATTACGGTCTGATGACTGTTGTACCTGCCAGAATACTGATGGTACAAGTAACTCCAGATTTATATCTCTTTTGATAGCCAAAATTATTGTGAAAGGTGTTACGACTCACTAACAAGTGCAGCTGGAGACGATGTTACGACTCACTAACAAGAGCAGCTGGAGACGATGTTACGACACACTAACAAGTGCAGCTGGAGACGATGTTACGACTTACTAACAAGAGCAGCTGGAGACGATGTTACGACTCACTAACAAGTGCAGCTGGAGACGTTGTTACGACTCACTAACAAGTGCAGCTGGAGACGATGTTACGACTCACTAACAAGAGCAGCTGGAGACGATGTTACGACTCACTAACAAGAGCAGCTGGAGACGATGTTACGACTCACTAACAAGAGCAGCTGGAGACGATGTTACGACTCACTAACAAGTGCAGCTGGAGACGATGTTACGACACACTAACAAGAGCAGCTGGAGACGATGTTACGACTCACTAACAAGAGCAGCTGGAGACGATGTTACGACTCACTAACAAGAGCAGCTGGAGACGATGTTACGACACACTAACAAGAGCAGCTGGAGACGATGTTACGACTCACTAACAAGTGCGGCTGGAGACGATGTTACGACTCACTAACAAGTGCAGCTGGAGACGATGTTACGACTCACTAACAAGTGCAGCTGGAGACGTTGTTACGACTCACTAACAAGTGCAGCTGGAGACGATGTTACGACTCACTAACAAGAGCAGCTGGAGAGGACATCAAAACAACACAGACAAGTTGATGAATAAGACACATGTGCAACACCTAGGTATCTTCATTGACGAATAAGACACGTGTACAACATCTAGTATCTTTATTGATGAATACGACACATGTACAACACCTAGTATCTTTGTTGATGAATAAGACACATCTACAACACCTAGATAACTTTGTTGATGAATAAGACACATGTCATGTGGGTTTCGAAAACGTGGATAGGGTAAAAATACTCACGTAGGCTGGTAGTACGTATAATATAACGGAAAGTGTGGGAAGCGCCAACAGCCGACCTGCCTCTCTCTGGCTCCCTGACTAGACTGACCCGTGAGTGCTTATGGGCGAGGGGGTGTTTGAAATCCTGCTATGGTCAGCAGCAATATGAATACAGTCAGTGATTCACGCAGAGACGGTTGGTAGTGAGTCATCTACTGGTACACTGGTTACTGGTAACTGGTTACTAGGAACTGGTACTACTACTGAGACACATGTGCAACGTCTTTGTATCTTTATTGATGAATAAGACACATGTGCAACACCTAGGTATCTTTATTGATGAATAAGACACATGTACAATACCTAGGTATCTTTATTGAAGAATAAGACAAATGTACAATGCCTAGGTACCTTTATTGATGAATAAGACACATGTACAACACCTAGGTATCTTTCTCAGTAGTAACAGTTCCCAGTAGTACCGGTTACCGGTAACCAGTTGCCAGTAGTATGACTCACTACCAACCGTCTGTGTGAATCACTGTTGTTCACTGACGTTACAGCTGACCATAGCAGTTTTTGAACGCCACTCACCCCTAGGACCCAATTCGTGAGTCAGTCTTAAGATAGAGAGCAGAGAGGCAGGGCGGGCCTGGTGCTTCCCATATATTCCGTTATAATTATACTAGAACATCCAACGTGAGTGTTATTACCCAATCCACGTCATCGAACCCCCACACATGACAATTTGGTGACAGCGGTGTGATAAGATAAGATAAGGCCGTGGATTTACGGGTATTTCCGATGTTGTTCAGGTAGAGGATAAGTTGTCACCTGACCAGTGGGTCAGTGCTATTTCTACCGGGGAGACCTCATCCACTTCACTGGATCAATCCGTTCCACCAGTTGAGGAGAAAGACTTAGCTCCCACTGACTTCCCAGACGAGGTCAAACGTTTGTTGGCTCTGTTGAACAAACGTCGTAAAGTGAGACGATGGGTATAATGAACTTATTGTCCCATCATATCCCACTTGAACCTGATGCTAGACCTATCTATATACCTGTGTACAAAATGCCTCATTCACAAGTTGCTGTCGCAGAAGAATTGATCAAGCAAATGCTTGATGATAGAGTTATTGCACCTAGCAATTCACCTTGGAATGCACCCTTGATCCTAGTACCTAAGAAGGATGGTACTTGGCGCCCAGTGATTGACTTTAGGAAGTTAAATGCGAAAACTATTCCAGATCGCTTCCCACTTCCTGTACTTGGTGATCTTTTATGTAACATCGGAGATAACAAAATCTTTTCGACCCTGGACCTGTTACAAGGGTTTTGGCAAGTCCCTCTTCACGAGGACAGCCAAGAGCTAACTGCATTCTCCACTCCTACAGGTCATTATCACTTCCTCCATATGGCCTTTGGATTATGATCCTCCCCTATCACGTTCTCAAGGCTCGTGACTAATATCTTTAGAGGTCTCATAGGTAATGCACTTATGGTGTACTTAGATGACATAATCGTCATGTCTAAAGACGTGGATACACACTTGAAAAGACTTGATGTAGTACTTGGTAAGCTTGAAGAAGCCAATTTAAAGATCAAACTGTCTAAATGTCAATTTTTCAGATCAGAAATCAAGTTTCTTGGTCACGTAGTCACTCCTAGAGGAGTCACGACTGACCAAAGTAAAGTAACTGCAGTACTAAATTTTCCATCTCCCAAAACTGCTGATGCCGTAAGATCCTTTGTGGGGCTTAGCAGGTTTTTATAGATCTTTCATTGCCAATTTTTCTTCCATAGCTGCTCCTCTAACTGAGTTGCTTAAGAAAGATGCTCCTTTCCTTTGGACCTTCCGTCAAGAAAGAGCATATCAAACTTTAAAAGAAAAGCTAACATCTGCTCCAATTTTGAAATTTCCAGATTTTTCTAAGCCCTTCTATCTGACAACTGATTCTAGTTCTATTGGCATAGGTGCCGTACTAGCTCAGAAGACTGATGGCAAGTACAACGCAGTTGCATTTGCTAGCCGAGTCCTTACGAAGGCTGAACATAATTATACAGTAACTGAGCAAGAAGCTTTAGCAATAGTATGGTCTTTAAAGCACTTCCGAGACATTATTTATCAGTACCCTGTTCATGTCTTGACATACCATGCTCCACTGATACCTTTATTCCAGAACAAACAATCTACTGGAAGGTTAGCCAGATGGACCTTGGCTATCCACTTACCTGGCAAGTCAAATGTAGTCGCAGATGCTTTATCGCGACATGTTAGTATAGTAACTGTAGACCCTCCATTTACTGCCGAGGATGTAAAGAATGCTCAACGAACAGATCCTATGTGGTCAGGTGTGATTCGATTCCTGCTCCAGGAAGATCTTATTCTGACTGTGAAGCCACCAGCACCCATCAGTGACTTTGTCATGAACCAAGAATTACTGTATTGAACAGCCGAGTTGGGTACTCCTAGCAGAATGGTATACCAGCTAGTAATTCCACAAACACTAGTGAATGTAGCCTTACAGCTAGTTCACAATGTACTAGGTGTTGCGCACCCTGGTATGGCTTGTTCAGTAAAACAAGCCAGATTGAAATACTTTTGACCTCGTATGGCAACTGATATTTCTGAGTATGTTAAGAAATGTAGTGTCTGCATGCAACATAAAGGTAATGCTAATGGTCCTAATCCAATCCAAGTGTATCCAACTACTAACGAACCGTGGGAAAGAGTTGCACTAGATCTGTTAACTAATTTCCAATGTTCCCTCCAGGGCAACAAACATCTGTGTGTTTATGGTAGACCATTTCACCAGATATTGTGAGTTAGTTCTTATCGCAGATAAGACTGCCGAGACAGTAGCTAAAGCGTTTAAAGAACGCATTATCTGCAGGCATACCACCCCTAAGTCCCTAGTAACAGATAATGGAGGTGAATTCTGTAATGAGATTCTTGAAAATTTGTGTACCTTGTACAAGATCTCTAAATCCACCATTGTTCCTCATCATCCTGCCAGCAATGGGTTAGCGGAACTAACCAATAAGAAAGTACTTGATGTCTTAAGAGCCACTATCAATCCCAACAGTGAAACTTGGGATGAAGTTATACCTGATGTGCAGTGTGCTATAAATTCTGCTTACAATGTTTCTATAGGTGACACTCCACATTATGCATTGTACGGTGTAGATAAACGTTTGCCTTATGAGTTGCTATATTCTAATCAGAAACCAAATTACAACCCTGATGATTTCATAGCAACTCGTACCAGCTTGGCTCAAAGCGTCTTTAGAAGAATCCGTGAAACACTCCATAAATCAACAGCAGAATTTACAAGAGTCGCTAATACTTGTGCAAAGCCATCCATAATCAGAGTAAGTTCGAGAGTTATGCTGACTAACTTTAACAAAACGTCTACAATGCCTAAGCTTGATCAAAAGTTTGTTGGTCCATATCGAGTAGTTGAACATATCACTGGCAATAAGTATAAGGTTAGAGAAATTAGTACTGGTCAGTATAAAGAATCGCATTTAGATCATATGAAGTTAGTACATATGTGATGATAATGATGTTCAAACCCAGACTAATGTGACAGACTCTGACAATCCTCCTGATCCTGTACTCTCTACCTCTAATACTCAGTCAGATGATCAGCCTGAATGTCGTTACTCCCTACGTACACGACAGGTATTGAGAAATCCTCAAG
The DNA here is from genome assembly GCF_026875155.1 of Cherax quadricarinatus. Lineage (NCBI taxonomy): Eukaryota > Metazoa > Arthropoda > Malacostraca > Decapoda > Parastacidae > Cherax > Cherax quadricarinatus. The sequence goes on from NC_069405.1 coordinate 80,230,154, forward strand.
CATCATTTGTAACTACTAATTCAGTTTTGCCTCAAATACGGCATGAGTTAGCCAGTGCAACAGAGTTTGATCCTCCCACAGATGACACCCATTCCGCATATGTCAATCTCACCCTAGCAGAGTTGGGGTTAAATGTAAATAACCTGTATAGATGAATAATTACAGTATCAACTTATCAATATTCAAGATTTTTTTTGTGTGTTCACATTCTATCCGAATTCTGAGATTTAACAGTCTAGATTTGAGTGCACCGAATCTGCCTTTCTGTTAAACACTTCTTTCTTTGTATATATTCCTTCCTCAGAATCCGTAGATCACATGAATACAGATCGATCGATCAAATTTTTTTTATCACTTTTATTGTGTAATCCCAATGTTGAGTTCATTCGATGAGTTGTGCTATATTATACCTTGTAATTCATTACAGTTTCATTACAGTAAGTTTCATTACAGTTTCATTAAAGTGAGTTTCATTATAGTCAATTACGTTAGCTTCCATTCCAATATTCTATTTATGTATGTTATAATGTTCCATTGTTGTGTACTTTGACATTGTATAGAATCAGCCCAAGCCATACAACTGCTGTCTCTAGTTTGTATTAGCTGTATGTCGGGATGACATACGTTAGTGTCGCCGAGCTCTCAGTAGCATCAGTTCCCAGTAGTACCGGTTACCAGTAACCAGTTACCAGTAGTATGACTCACTACCAACCGTCTGTGTGAATCACTGTTATTCAGTGACGTTACAGCTGACCATAGCAGTTTTTGAGAGGGAGCAGGGAGCTGAGACGAGGCGGAGCAGGAAGCTGAGAAGAGAGGGAGCAGGGAGCTGAGACGAGGTGGAGCAGGAAGCTGAGAAGAGAGGGAGCAGGGAGCTGAGACGAGGCAGAGCAGGGAGCTGAGACAAGGAGGAGCAGGGAGCTGAGACAAGGTGGAGCAGGGAGCTGAGACGAGGCGGAGCAGGGAGCTGAGACAAGGTGGAGCAGGGAGCTGAGACGAGGCGGAGCAGGGAGCTGAGACGAGGCGGAGCAGGGAGCTGAGACGAGGCGGAGCATGAAGCTGAGACGAGGCGGAGCATGAAGCTGAGACTAGGCAGAGCATGAAGCTGAGACGAGGCGGAGCATGAAGCTGAGACGAGGCGGAGCATGAAGCTGAGACGAGGCAGAGCATGAAGCTGAGACGAGGCGGAGCATGAAGCTTGGACGAGGCGGAGCATGAAGCTGAGACGAGGCAGAGCATGAAGCTGAGACGAGGCAGAGCATGAAGCTGAGACGAGGCGTAGCATGAAGTGAGACGAGGCGGAGCATGAAGCTAAGACGAGGCAGAGCATGAAGCTGAGACGAGGCGTAGCATGAAAGTGAGACGAGGCGGAGCATGAAGCTGAGACGAGGCGGAGCATGAAGCTGAGACGAGGCAGAGCATGAAGCGAGACGGCGGAGCAGAAGCTGAGACGAGGCAGAGCATGAAGCTGAGACGAGGCAGAGCATGAAGCTGGAGACGAGGCGAGCATGAAGCTGAGACGAGGCGAGCATGAAGCTGAGACGAGGCGGAGCATGAAGCTGAGACTAGGCGGAGCATGAAGCTGAGACGGCAGGAGCATGAAGCTGAGACGAGGCGAGCATGAAGCTGGACGAGGCGGAGCATGAAGCTGAGACGAGGCAGAGCATGAAGCTGAGACAGCGAGCATGAGCTGAGACAGGCGAGATGAAGCTGAGACGAGGCAGAGCATGAAGCTGAGACGAGGCAGAGCATGAACTGGCAGTGAGCAAGAGTGAGACGGAGCATGAAGCTGAGACGAGGCAGAGCAGGAAGCTGAGACGAGGCAGAGCATGAAGCTGAGACAAGCGAGCAGGACTGAGACAGGAGAGAAAGCTGAGACGAGGCGGAGCAGGAGCTGAGACGAGGCGTAGCATGAAGTGAGACGAGGCGGAGCAGGAAGCTGAGACGAGGCAGAGCATGAGCTGAGACGAGGCGGAGCATGAAAGCTGAGACGAGGCAGAGCATGAAGCTGAGACGAGGCGAGCAGGAGCTGAGTCAAGCGGACAGAGCTGAGACGAGCGGAGCATGAGCTGAGACGAGGCCGAGCGGGAGCTGAGACGAGGCTGAGAATAGGACAAGGCGCATGAAGCTGAGACGAGGGGAGCATGAAGCTGAGACTAGGCAGAGCATGAAGCTGAGACGAGGCGGAGCATGAAACTGAGACGAGGCAGAGCATGAAGGTGAGACGAGGCGGAGCATGAAGCTGAGACGAGGCAGAGCATGAAGCTGAGACGAGGCGGAGCATGAAGCTTGGACGAGGCGGAGCATGAAGCTGAGACGAGGCAGAGCATGAAGCTGAGACGAGGCAGAGCATGAAGCTGAGACGAGGCGTAGCATGAAAGTGAGACGAGGTGGAGCATGAAGCTGAGACGAGGCGGAGACATGAAGCTGAGACGAGGCAGAGCATGAAGCTGAGAAGAGGCGGAGCATGAAGCTGGGACGAGGCGGAGCATGAAGCTGAGACGAGGCGGGAGCATGGAAGCTAGAAGACGAGGCGGAGCATGAAGCTGGGACGAGGCGGAGCATGAAGCTGAGACGAGGCAGAGCATGAAGCTGAGACGAGGCGTAGCATGAAAGTGAGACGAGGCGGAGCATGAAGCTGAGACGAGGCGGAGCATGAAGCTGAGACGAAGCGGAGCATGAAACTGAGACGAGGCAGAGCATGAAGCTGAACACGAGCGGCGAGTAAGACATGAAGCTGGGACGAGGCGGAGCATGAAGCTGAGAACGAGCAGGGAGCAGGGAATGAAGCTGAGACGAGGCGTAGCATGACAGTGAGACGAGGCGGAGCATGAAGCTGAGACGAGGCGGAGCATGAAGCTGAGACTAGGCAGAGCATGAAGCTGAGACGAGGCGGAGCATGAAACTGAGACGAGGCAGAGCATGAAGGTGAGACGAGGCGGAGCATGAAGCTGAGACGAGGCGGATCATGAAGCTGGGACGAGGCGGAGCATGAAGCTGAGACGAGGCAGAGCATGAAGCTGAGACGAGGCGGAGCATGAAGCTGAGACGAGGCGGAGCATGAAGCTGAGACGAAGCGGAGCATGAAGCTGGGACGAGGCGGAGCATGAAGCTAAAGACGAGGCGGAGCATGATGCTGAGACGATGCGGAGCATGAAGCTGAGACGAGGCAGAGCATGAAGCTGAGACGAAGCGGAGCATGAAGCTGGGACGAGGCGGAGCATGAAGCTAAGACGAGGCGGAGCATGATGCTGAGACGATGCGGAGCATGAAGCTGAGACGAGGCAGAGCATGAAGCTGAGACGAGGCGGAGCATGAAGCTGGGACGAGGCGGAGCATGAAGCTGAGACGAGGCAGAGCATGAAGCTGAGATGAGGCGGAGCATGAAGCTGAGACGAGGCGGAGCATGAAGCTGAGACGAAGCGGAGCATGAAGCTGGGACTAGGCGGAGCATGAAGCTAAGACGAGGCGGAGCATGATGCTGAGACGATGCGGAGCATGAAGCTGAGACGAGGCAGAGCATGAAGCTGAAAAACTAGCGGGCGGAGCATGAAGCTGAGACGAGGCGGAGCATGAAGCTGAGACGAGGCGGAGCATGAAGCTGAGACGAGGCAGAGCATGAAGCTGAGACGAGGCAGAGCATGAAGCTGAGACGAGGCGGAGCATGAAGGTGAGACGAGGCAGAGCATGAAGCTGAGACGAGGCAGAGCATGAAGCTGAGACGAGGCAGAGCATGAAGCTGAGACGAGGCGGAGCATGAAGCTGAGACGAGGCAGAGCATGAAGCTGAGACGAGGCGGAGCATGAAGGTGAGACGAGGCAGAGCATGAAGCTGAGACGAGGCAGAGCATGAAGCTGAGACGAGGCAGAGCATGAAGCTGAGACGAGGCGGAGCATGAAGGTGAGACGAGGCAGAGCATGAAGCTGAGACGAGGTCTTGCAGAACGTTACTTCGTGATGAAGAAGACACAGGTGCAGCACCTGTGTATATTTATTACCCAAGGTTTCACCTGCTCAGTGAACTTCTTCAGTCGGATACAGAGGTGACTGTTGTACTGAAGACAGTGGAAGAATTAAGGTGGCAATTTTTTTAAGGTGTTAAGGCCTCTAACCTTAACTAAAGGTGTTTAATCCTTTATGTTTTGATTATAATTCACTCCTTGTACTCTCTCTCATAATAAAATCGTCTCTGTATTCGAATAAAGGAACCTGCTGAGAAGGCGAAACGTTTCGACAATAAAATCAACCAAGTATTGCACATGTATGTTGGTCATCAGTTTAACAGTATGGTATATCATCAATACAATTCTACAGCTGCTGAGTACACAGAAACAGTGTGGCACCAGCTGGATCTGCTGCTGGAAGTCATCCCAGTGACTGAGATACCAGCTGTGCTCACAGTGTATACACTCCACCTGCAGTCTGCCTCTCAGACACAAAAATAGATTTCCTTGTTTAATATATTTATTTGTGTGCATGTCAGCGAGAGTATGAGGAAAATATTCCCATTTTGTCTTACAAAAACAAGTTTTAATTCATCATTCTTTTGTGTAGTTTGCTAATAGTTTTGGTTTAATAAAGTGAAGGTAGAAGTAGTGGTGTAATGAGGAGGTGTTGATATTTCATAGAAAATTAGTTAGAATGGTGAATCGTTGATTGATTTTCCCCTCAGTGAGCTGCGTCAGTTTCCTGGAGTCAGTTTCCTGGCTTCAGCGATGCATTTAGATGTACTTCGTTATTTTTAGTACCGATAGAGAGAGACAGTCAGTTAACTTGACATATAAATGTTGCATGGAGGAGGGTCTTGTTAGTTTACCGAGTCAAGGGTTGGTTTTGGGGGCTGGGGGGGGGGGGTGGTGGTGGTGTGTGTGGTGGTGCTGGTATGGTGATGGTGGTGGGTGGTGGTGGTGGTGGTGGTGGTGTGGTTGTGCTGGTGGTGCTGGTGGTGCTGGTGGTGCTGGTGGTGCTGGTGGTGCTGGTGATGGTGATGGTGGTGGTGGTGGTGGTGGTGGTGCTGGTGGTGCTGGTTGTGCTGGTGGTGCTGGTGGTGTGGTGGTGCTGGTGGTGCTGGTGATGGTGTGGTGGGGGTGTGGTGGTGGTGGTGGTGGCTGGTTGTGCTGGTTGTGCTGGTGATGGTGATGGTGGTGGGGGTGGTGGTGCTGGGGTGCTGGTGGTGCTGGTGGTATGGTGGGTGGTGGTGGTGCTGGTGATGGGTGATGGTGGTGGTGGTGCTGGTGTTGGGCTGGTGCTGGTGGTGCTGGTGGTGCTGGTGGTGCTGGGGGTTTGCTGGTGGTGCTGGTGGTGCTGGTGTTTGGTGATGGTGGTGCGGTGGTGCTGGTGATGGTGGTGGTGATGGGGGGTGGTGGGGTGGTGGTGATGATGGCGGTGGTGTGGTGGTGATGGTGGTAGTGATGGTGGTGGTGGTGATGGTGGTTTGGTTTGATGGGGGTGGTGTGGTGGTGGTGGTGGTGATGGTGGTGGTGATGGTGATGGTGGTGGTGATGGTGGATGGTGTGGGGGGTGGTGGTGATGGTGGTGGTGATGGTGGTGGTGATGGTGGTGGTGATGGTGGTGGTGGTGATGGTGGTGGTGATGGTGGTGGTGATGGTGGTGATGGTGGTGGTGAGTGATGGTGGTGGTGATGGTGGTGGTGATGGTGGTGGTGATGGTGGTGGTGGTGATGGTGGTGGTGATGGGGTGGTGATGGTGGTGGTGGATGGGGTGGTGATGGTGGTGGTGGGGATGATGGTGATGGTGGTGGTGATGGTGAAGGGTAAATGGTATGGTGGTTTGATGGTGGTGGTGGTTTTGTGGTGGTGGTGCTGTTGGTGGTGATGGTGATGTGTGAGACATCTGCTGCTTCACTTCTGGGTTCCTTCTTACACCACATCATATTCTTACTCTTCAGAAAAGAACATCATCACAGGTGTTCAACTTTAGAATCAAAACAACAGCTTTCACAGATATGCAATTGACAGTAAACATACCTGATATGTGGACAAAATATTACTCTGGTCTGAGCAAACTGTAGTACCAAGTGATTTTAATTAGAAATGTTGAAGGAAGAGAAAGGGCGAGTCCCTGGTAGAGATGTGAGACTTTGAAACAGAACTAATAAAGGCGGACACAGACCACTTAGACTTCTTCAAGTGGAAGGGAAAAGTATGATGAAGGACGAACATAAAGTAGAAGACAGAGGTGTCACTAGTTTGCATATTAAAGAAACTCGGTAAATGGGAACGATGTCAGTGATTGTTGTAAAGGCAGTAAGAGCGTCACGGTCATGGAAGTGGTCAAAATAAGAAACACAGTGAGAAAGTGCAAAGGTTTGCAACAAGACTAGTCCCAGAGTTAAGGGGCATGTCATATGAGGAGAAGTTAAGGGAAATTGACCTGACGACACTGGAGGACAGGAGAGATAGGGGGAAGGGGTTATAATAAATACATATAAAATACAAAGAGGAATTGACAAGGTGGACAGAAACAAGATGTTCCATAGATGGGACACAGCAACAAGGGGCCACAGTTGGAAGTCGAAGACTCAGATGAATCACAGGGATGTTAAGAAATATTTCTTCAGTCACAGAGTTGTCAGGAAGTGGAACAGTCTGGTAAGTGATGTAGTAGAGGCAGGATCCATACATAGTTTAGAAGAGGTATGATAAAGCTCATGGAGAAGAAAGAGTGACCTAGTAGCGACCAGTGAAGAGGTGGGGTCAGGAGCTGTGACTCGACCCCTGCAACCACAACTAGGTGAGTACAAAAACATATATATATACATATATATATATATATATATATAATATATATATAATATATATATTATATATATATATATATATATATATATATAATAATATACATATATATATATATATATATAATATATATATAATATATAATATATATATATATATATATATATTATATATATATATATATATATATATATATATATATATATATATATATATATATAATATATATTATATATATATATATATATATATATATATATATATATATATTATATATATGCAAAACAACC
>NC_069405.1:80242200-80295594 GCF_026875155.1 Cherax quadricarinatus
TTAGGGTCGAGGCGTGTTCCCATTACCGATATGGGAACTGTTTGGAAGAAGTCCCCGGAGTGAGGTCCATTCACAGCCTGGAGACAGGCAGTCTCCCTGTCTGATATCACAGCCTTGAGCATGTTGGCAAGCACCTTTTCAGCGATCGGGCCATCCCAGCTTGACTGTTTGTGAGCCAGTGCTGCACTAGAGTTTGGTGCTGAAGCAGCAAGAGTCTCCCATTCAGCGATGGCACTGGCATAGTTAGGGTCCTGTATTCCTGCTGAGTCACTGAGGTTATCAGGAAGAATTTGTCTTATTAACTCGTTTGATGCTATGGAAGAGGATAGGAAAGCTGGTAGAGCAATCTGGGAGGATCTGCGTACTCCCAGCCCGCCAAGCCTGACCGGAAGTGAGGCTTGCAACCACTGTCCATCTTCCAGGGAACGATTCAATACACTCTCTAGCATGGTCTTAAGGAGAGAGTCATATTCCTTGAGTTTCGGACTGCTGAAGGCTGGGGAGCATCTCAGAAAGTAGGTACGTTTTGGGATTGACAGGCACCTGATGAGTAGGTAGAAAGCATCATGTGTATCACTGTCTTTCATTCCTGCCTTCCATCGTCCCGGAGGTCTGAGATTTTTTTTTCTAGGATCAGATAGATTGCATTGGACCCAAGAGGAGCGCCAAGGAGAGTGCTATTGGCTGGATCAATGGCTCGTGCTCCTGGTAAAACGGCACTAATATTATGGATCATCTGTCGATTGGTAGAAACTATTTCACATTTGGTGGGGTTTAAAGATAGGCCCAGGCTTTCTCCCATGCCTTTAATTTTTCTGATGTCCTCTAGGAGAGATTCTGTTGTGCCAGCTAGGGTACCATCATCCAAGAACCAGATACTGAGCTCACTGGAGAGTGCTTCTGTGACTTCCTTGATGACCAAACAGAAAAGAAAGGGGGCGAGAGGGTCCCCCTGTTGCACACCCTCACACGAGTCAATTTCATGGTCCCCAAACAATAGTTTGGAAGTCACACTATAACACGATTCTATGAAGGGATAGAGGGAAGGGAAGTTTCTATAAACTGCTTGGAGAGCAGCATCCCTTCTGACTGAGTTGAAAGTGTTGGCAAAGTCCAATTTAATCAAGGCTTTTTCATCGGACATGGTGTTGATATATACTCGTGCTGCGTGGGTAGCTGCTTCACAGCCCTGTTGAACACCAAAACCGAGCTGAGCTGGCTTCGACATTGCAGCAGCCTCTTGACTCACCAGCCTTGGCGACTAGGCGACGAAGGATGTTACCCACTGCAATGGGCCTGATTCCTCCATCTTTTTTTCCGAAGGGCACACAATGAGGCACCAAAGAAAAGGGGGTCTAATAGCCTCTGGGACACTGCCAGCCAGGCACAGGTTGGAAAATTTGGTGAGTTCAGACAGAAGCCTCTCTGAAACATCACCAAGTGCTGGATTGAGTATTTCTTTTAAGTGTTGAGGCCTTAAACCGGTGAAACCTCTGCTGAGCCCTGTGGAAATGACACAGCAGCTTTATACACATCAGCATCCTGTAAGGTTAGATGTTCTTCGCCTGCTGCAATGTCAGGGAGGGCGATTTTGATACTGGGAGCCCTGGGTGGATGTTTGTCCTTCAGAGCTTGCGCCGTACTAATGTCCTTAGGAGCGATGGGTATCCTCACTGGTTATAAGCCTCAGAGCTCCAATAGTATTACTCTCTTCTATTTTTTTGCTAATTTGGGCTCTGATTTTTGAGGCGTCGGGTGTCCTGTTGTTGACATTTGCCCAGCGGGAGACAGACGAGGTTGTCATCCCTCGGGAATGCATTTATTGCCATATATATATAATATATATATAATATATAAAATATATATATATATATATATATATATATATATATATATATAATATATATATATATATAAAATATATATATATATATATATATATATATTTATATATATATATATATATATATATATATATATATATATATATATATATATATATATATATATAAAATATATATATATATATATATATATATATATTTGAGCCAGGTGAGTGCTTCGACTCACCTGATTAAAATATATAAGCAACTTCTTCTACCATATGCTGTACTTTCTACAAGAGTGATGGACTGAACACATCGATTCCAGGCTGAGGGACTGATTACCTCAAACTCCTCCTCTCCTTACACCTTTCTGCTTTGTATTGTACTGATGAAGCCACTTTATAGTGAAACGCTTTTTCAATAAAGATTCCCATATGTTGCATAAATGTCTCAGTCTTCAATTTGTCGGTTTTAAACCATTTATCACATAGACGTATGTAGCTGAAAAAGGTATATAATACCGACAAGTTAACGAGTAAGACACATGTGCAACAAATGGTTATAATTAACTATAATTTTTAAAGGGGTGGATGGGTAAGCCAGCGGAAGGCCTCTGTCAGATGACCTAAAGCTCCAACGGTGGGTCATCATTTGACTAAGACCCGCATCAGGAAAGACTTGTCCTGTTTCCTGACGAACCTTGCCTAACCTAACCTGCAACAGTTAGGTATCTATATTGTTGAAACGTTTCGCCTACACAGTAGACTTATTCAGTCAAATACAGAGACATCAGGTGTAGTAGTGAAATGAAAATGATATAATTAGTCCATGAACCTTGGAGAAATAATAGTTGAGGTGGTCAGTATTTGAGGAGTTCAGCTCCGTGGAACTTGCAACACCATACAACAAAGAGCTAGTAAGAACATCATTTCAACAATAATTCTCCTTTCGAAATTGCTATATGCTGCTTCTCAGATATTATATAGCACAATAATTAGGTGACCTCATGCCTTCACCTGATCGTCACCTGCGACTTTAATTCTCTACTACATATACAGTTTTCATATTCTCCTGCATCATTTAAGGTAACCAAGGTTCCAGGATCAAAACGTATTTAATAAAGGTGTCCTAAGCATGTTCACCTGTATCTTTCATCCATATTAATTACTGATATCTATATACCTTTTCCTTCAAAGGATTTTACCTCTTGTCTCACACAGTGCGCTAACTTTTGACAACGATGTAATGCCGGAACTGGCGGGAAGTCAGATAGAGGAACAGATGGATGAAGAGGAAGGTGGTCCACTAAAACGAGGCGCGAGGCAGGTGACGAACAGAGATGGTAGAAAATTTACTGTTTGGTCTACATACTCCAGTACCCTCACACTCACCTCTACCTCCTACGTCGCCGGCACCACCGTCTCCGTCACAGCTTACTGTATTGCACCAGGACTTACAAACGGATGCTTCGGGAAGTAGCGAGCAACTGCCTGAGCCTGCTGCTGCTACTATTGCTGCTCTGCACCAGGACTCATGGCAGGTTGTATCGGGAAGTAGAGAGGACTAACATAGGTCCTGCAGGTCCCACCACAATGATCATGAAATAGCAACATATATAATACTGTATTTTTCATCTTTCTGAATCAAGTTATGTATTTTGGACTCTCTTCCTCGTGTATCACAATAATTTAGGTAATAAATGAACACTATTTTCCACCTAGTTTTACTGACTAACTTGCAGAGATAAGTTGTTAATTTACCTGAACACGTGAACCTCTGTTGATATAAAGCATTCTCTGTGGACGAAGACTTAGTCTCCTGAGAGAACATATGCAGCACATATTAGCCAAATTTAAATTGTCTCTGTTGATGCAAGACACGTAACCAAATGTTGTGGTGGTTAAGTAATCTCTGGTACAGTGAGTGATGATGACGCGTCTTGTCTGAGGTTCATGATGCTTACATTGTCTGAATTATTATTATTATTATTATATTTAAAACATGTGGTAGACCCGTAGCAATCTGAACTACGTATTGAACATTAAAATGGTATAAAATACCGACAGATTGTTAGGTAAGATACATATGCAACAGTTAGGTATCTTTATTTCGAAACGTTTCGCCTATACAGTAGGCTTCTTCAGTCGAGTACAGAAAAGTTGATAGAAGCAGAAGAAACTTGAAGACGATGTAATCAGTCCATCACCCTTAAAGTTTTGAGGTGGTCAGTCCCTCAGTCTGGAGAAGAGCATTGTTCCAAAGTTTGAAACAATATGGAGTTGAAGTATGTATGTGTGTATAATGTTCGCCAAGATCAGGGTCCTAGCACGGGTCTTAATCTTGAGATGACCCGTCTCTGGCTCCTGAAGGAGAATTGATTCTTCACTGTTGCAGCATATGCTGCTCAAGCACTGTTCCGGACAGTTCAGCTAGTGTGCCTCATAAGCGACTGAGGTTACTCCATCTCAGCTGTTTCCTGAGCTTGGGACTGGGCTCTGTCCGCTCTGATAATCTGCAGATTCATGGCATCCACTGTTTCCTGATCTGTCAGTAAGCACACCCTCAGGAGTGTGCTGACCATCTGCCGGAACATGCTCTGATGTTCTGTGGAGGTGACTGTGTTGCAGATAATATCTGTGAATGCCTTGATGAGTGTTAAGAGATCCTCTCTGTTGGGGGCCTGCGTTGTCGGTGGGTTCGAAGCAGTGGATATTATCTGGGCTGTTGTAATCTGTGGGGACTGCTGAGGGTTGTATTTCTTCACTGTGCACACCCTGGCCTGTTGCTGTATGCCAAGTTGTGTAACCGGCATCTGCTGGTGAGGTGCAGCCACAGCCTGCACAGTGGCTGTGCCTGGCAAGGAGGCCGGTGGGGGCTCGTGTAGTGCCGTCTGCTGATTGCGTTGCCCAGATGTTTCCTGTTGGCGCCGCCTGTTCCTCATGTTTTTGTTTCTTCGTTGCGGTAGTGGGGGAAGATGCTCCTGTTCATGACGCCTGGTTGAGTCTTCAAGTGTCGGAAATTCCTGGGCATTGAGTTGGGTTGCCTGATGAGAGTTCTGCAGTATCGCAGGATTCTCTGCACCCATCGTCTGCTGAGGGTGATGCTCTGCCCTAGACTGCTGTCTCGCCGTTGGTGCCTTCCAGGCCTCACGAATTCTAGTGAGCCTCTCAGGGCATCGAGGGTTCCAGGCATGGTGTTTCTGCCTGCAATTCGGGCATCGTGGAGTGGGTGGCGATGCATTCTTCAGCTTGGTGATGCATTCCTCGGTAGGGTGGGGCTGGCTGCAGACACCGCAGATTACTCTGTTTGGACAGAGTGCACCCAGGTGTCCGTAACGCTGGCACTTAAAACAGCGAAATGGTTCTGCCGTGAAGGTCCTGACATCGTACCTGCCCCAAGAACCGAGGTCCAGCTGGGATGGCAGCGGTCCTACATGCTGAATGAGGACCTGCCGGGTTGGTGCGTTGCCTGCCGATTTTGCCTTGAGACGCTGAGCTGACACGACACTGGGATGAGCTGCTACTGCCTCGATGGGCATCATCAGCGGGTATCGCATCACTACACCCTTGGTGACCTTCTGCCGAGAATCCAGTTCCTCCAGGGTGAAGGAGCGGTCTGTCTCCATGACTTTCTTCAAGGTGATATGCATTTCCCTGTTGATAGGAGTCAGTATTGGTTCTCCCCTCAGGTTGAACCATATCTTGAACCTCAGTTTGTGCCGTGTTTCCAGGTGTGTAACCACACCATAGTGGGTTTTGTGTTCCCCATAAGCTTTTACCTTGAATCTGGAAGGTGATTTGAGCTGGTTTACCTGCTCCTTGGAGGGACGGCGTGTCTTACTGTTCACATTGATCCATCCTTCCGTATTCTCTGGCTGCATGGTTAGGCTTGTCAGAACTGGAGACTTTTCCTCTGATGACACGGAGTGGTCTCGCAACTTCCTCGCTAGGATTGCGCCCCACATTTCTAAATCCGAGTCGTCCATTTCTAAATCCGAGTCATCCGTCGTGTCCCTGGAACATCGTGACCTCTTCCTTTCGGCAGAAGCCATGTGTCTGTCAACGTGGTGCTGGACTGTGATGCTATGTGTGGAAACGCTACTACTGTTTCAAACTTTGGAACAATGCTCTTCTCCAGACTGAGGGACTGACCACCTCAAAACTTTAAGGGTGATGGACTGATTACATCGTCTTCAAGTCTCTTCTGCTTCTATCAACTTTTCTGTACTCGACTGAAGAAGCCTACTGTGTAGGCGAAACGTTTCGAAATAAAGATACCTAACTGTTGCATATGTGTCTTACCTAACAATCTGTCGGTATTTTATACCATTTTAATGTTCAATCTGTCAGACACTGCAACACAAGGGTATCTTGGTACAGACCTGAAATCAACTTCGACTACCTCTACTAGTGAGAACGGCTGGATTTGAGAGGGACCTGACCTCCCAACATCCGCGTTCTACTAGTGACCTACGTCTCACCTCCTGGCGCTATATAAGGCTCCATCCTGTCACTTCAACTCCATATTGTTTCAAACTTTGGAACAATGCTCTTCTCCAGACTGAGGGACTGACCACCTCAAAACTTTAAGGGTGATGGACTGATTACATCGTCTTCAAGTCTCTTCTGCTTCTATCAACTTTTCTGTACTCGACTGAAGAAGCCTACTGTGTAGGCGAAACGTTTCGAAATAAAGATACCTAACTGTTGCATATGTGTCTTACCTAACTGAACTACGTATGAGATTAATCTACCGGTAACAAGTATAGTCTCAGTGTTAAGTTATTTTTATAACCTAACATTTGTGACAGTATCATTGGTTGATTGCCTGCAGAATTATACATACACTGTATGAGGATTAGACGTAAACGGACGCTTCTGTCTTCATACTTTTGAGTCATGAGTCATGTCTCATCTCGAGTATAAACACAAAGTGGACAGTAAAGCAAGTTTTGTTTGAAAATTTCTAGCTTTGGTGCTTTCTTTGACTTGTTTACTACCAGGTTCTCAGCGGGCGGTCTCATAGTATGGTTGTATGTACCACTTCTCACTCTCTCTCCTCTAATATTAATTGTGAAAGGGGAGGACTGGTAAGTCAGTGGAAGGCCTCGATCAGATGACCAAAAGCTCCAGTGGCGGGTAATTATTTTACTCAGACCCGCGTCAGGAAGCACTTGTCCTACCTCCTGACCAGTCTTAAGTAACCTAAACGTTATCTAGACAACTATGTCTTTGAACACGTTAGGTTAGGTAAGGTTTGTCAGGAAACAGGACAAGTGTTTCCTGACACGGGTCTTAGTCAGATGATGACCCGCCTTTGGAGCTTTGGTCATCTGACCGAGGCCTACCGCTGGCTTACCGGTCCACCCCTTTAAAAATTATGGTCAGTTATAACCATTTTTACATTTGAACACGTTATCGCTTACCCTGACCTTCCTCCCCGCAATGAAAACTCTTCTCCCTCACACGTTTCCTTCCTTCCTCTTCCTCTCAGGCTCACTACACAGACTGAGGGATTGCAGATATTGCACCTAGCCTGGCACAAAGCCAAGGGAAATAAAGTACGTAATATTGTAACAGAAGGCACATGTTAGGTGTGTGGAATACATCATCGGGTCCTCACTGGGAGTCCTGTTATTCCGGCATACAATGGGTGCACTGGGTCACATTTGACGTGTCTGACATCACTAGGTCAAGGCATTGGCTTAAGCCGGTGGGAGAGTTGGACCTGCCTCGCATAGGCCAGTAGGCCTGTTGCAGTGTTCCTCTTTCTTATGTTCTCATGATAGTCAATTCAGCTGCATGTGAACGGGATATTTGATGAATTGGGACGAGGCACAGCTCGTCCTCACTGACCAAGATCTTAGAGGCCTAGTTAATCGCCGTCACCAACAGCGTCACCAACATAGCGTTACCAACATAGAACATAATACTGGAAATTGCAAAATTTCAATAACATTATCATACACGATACTTAACCAGACAAGGCACCACCTACCTAACAACACAGAAGTCACGTGATCACATTGCTGACCTATCCTCATCCCAACATGGCATTCTTCATGTCACTGTATCACTCACATCTCACTCCCCACCTACATATACTGTCTTTTCAACCTCTGTGTGTTAGAAGTGATGAAGCTCCCAGGACCGAAATGTTCTTTAATAAATATGTCTTAGTGTTTGTTTACGCGTCTTTCTAAACCAATTTGGCGGTATCTATTGCAAGGTTTATACCAGTACTATTACTACTAATACTATCAGTATTAGTAGTAGTATTCTACTACTACTTCTACTATTACTACTACTACTGTTATTACTACTACAATATTACTACTTCTACTATTACTGCTACTTTACTATTACTATTATTACGTTTACTACTACTAAGAATAATAATATCCAGCAGAAACTAACGAATGTTACATCCTCTGGAAACTTCAGGAAAATAGATAAGAAACTAAACCCTGCAGAAGGGACCCCACGAGGCTGCAACTTACACCAAATTTTAATACACAGTGTGACACCAGCCTGTGTTGCTTGTTGTCACCTTAACACCTGGTAGTATAGCAAAGCAAGAGTCTCTGCTAATAGACCTCTCTGTACAGTAAGGCAAGAGTCTCTGCTGCTAGACGTCGCAGTATAGCAAAGGAACTCTCTTCTGATAGACGTCGCAGTATAGCAAAGCAGGGATCCCTGCTGCTTCACGTCGCAGTATAGCAAAGCAAGGATCTCTGCTGCTACACGTCGCAGTATAGCAAATCAGGGATCCCTGCTGCTTCACGTCGCAGTATAGCAAAGCAGGGATCCCTAATGCTAAACATCGCTCCAGCGCCGGGTAGTAAAGTGAAGCAGGAAAACTAAACATTAACCTTGCTGCATTATTCCTCTCAAGTACAAAAATAACCTGTATTATTTTTATACAACTTTCCGTAAGTTACTTAGTATGAGGAAAAATTTACAGAAAATTGTCTGTTTTTCAGATAAAACGCGTTGTTCACGTATTTTGTTCAGTAGTTTATATTTATGAAACTAAATCTTTACCTTTAAAGTACGGAGACTTGTGTTGATATTGCTTGAGTAATAAAAGAGGCGTCGATGGTACTTCTGTTTGGGAGCAACTTAGTTCACCTTAAGTTTTGGAATTCGTTTACCGTAGCCCCGAGCGATGCTCTAGCACATATTTTAAAGCCCGAGAGAGAGAGTGGGTGTAAACTTACTGGTATATAAATACCTACTCTGGTGAAGGCCCTGGTTACCATTCTCTTCACGTCAAGGTTGGTGCTGGTAGGTGGGACAACTTTAGGGGCTCCTCACACACCACACTTTAACACCATGTTGTTACTCTTCAGAAAGGCGCAGTTCCTTCCCACTGGTGAACTTTACCTTAACCTGGGAATCGACCCTCGTTACACTAACATATGTAACTTAGTGTATACGTACTTCAGGAAATCTTACCAATGTTCTTGTAAGATGTTTTCCCTTACTAACTCGACTTGTGTTTTGGTTCTGAAGGATGTTATTGCACTTTAAGAAGAGTTAAAGCAGTGTGGGGATAATTATCACTAGTTGTGACGTCAGATGAGTCATTAGATTAGTGCTTATCGCTGATGCTTCTCGTGGCATCAATATCATGAAGGACCATCAGTATTGCTCGTGAGAGACGTAATTATCGCTGGGTGGTGACACGAAATTTGGGGAAATCATTAGAAGGTTTTATCTGCAAGGAAAAGAAGTGTAATTAATGTTATTTTTCTTGGCCAGAATCTGTTCAAAATTCTCAAAAATTTGGAAGATTATTACTGTAGAAATTTATGTAAATATTTGTTAACTCTTATTAAAGCAGGCTTTGCACAGGAAAATTTTTAGTAATGAACATAATGAGAAGGATAAACAGCTTCGAGAATATGTATACATCGAGAGGTGCATTTTTTCAGCGTATATATACTCGGTTCATTTTAATCAAAATTTTAGGGATTAAATTCTTTAGTCTGGTAGTAAAAAAGTTATGTGATGTCTTAATAACCCTACTGAGGTAAATAAGCTTCAAGTCCCCTTAACTAACCATTAATCTCGAGGTTTTAAATACCATTAACCAATCTCGAGAGACCTGCTTCAACTTTCTTCTTTATATCTCGACCTTCTCTTCATTCTCCCTCTTCATCCTCTACCCACTCTTCATTCTCCACATATTCTTTGTCCATCTCCTATTTATTCATCTCTTTCCTTATCTTCCTCTTGTTAAACTCTTCCTCCTCTTTCTTTCATCTTGTTCCTCGACTTCTAACATCTCTCCTCTTGATCACTAAACAGAACGTAGGTGCAAACCAGAGTAGATACACATGTATAGACCCACACCATCTGTCTGTCATTCTCCCAGTGATGTAATGTGATGTTAGTGGACAGCTGGCAGGATTGAAAGTCAAGAGATATGTACAGTAGGTTACTACCTGTTTGGTCAGTCACTAGGCTGCAACACACTACCTTATGACGATGTCATTGATTTCATTGTGTCATGCGTGCCATCATTACAATGTTCAGGGTTAATACCATGCACTTTGCCATATAAATATTTCTACTGAATGTGATCATGGGCAGCAAAGCAACGAATCATTGCATTGCACAGGATCGGCGGCTTAAACATATTAAACAACTAGAAAATATTTCCCATCATTCCCACATACACTAACCTGAGCCTCACTTTCCTCGTAAAAACTCTGCGACTTTTAATAGGAACATAAGAAAGAAGGAACACTGCAGCAAGCTTATTGGCCCATGCGAGACGGGTCCAAGTTTGTATATTCCACACATTTGTTACATCTACCTCATTGCTTCCCTTATTCGCCCTATTATATTTTTTTAATTAAAAAAATGCGACAAACCATTGCTTACCTTCAGGTAATCAGTGTTCACGAATATCCCTTAATGTAAGCACTTCGACTGTACATGTTCCTTTTCGATCCTACTTTCTGTTTTACCTCTAACTTCTTCAATAATATTTATACTGTATGTTTTACCAGGTAAATTCAGCAGATTTATTCGACTATAGCCCTTGTCCAACTGTCCCTTGTTCCGTTATGTAAAGGTATTCTACCTATTCTTTTCCGATCCCTAGTACTCTTCACTAGGACTCACGAAATCATACTGACACGATTGCAAACAAACCATACCACGGGTGGGGATAGAACCCGCGATCTGAGCCATAGAACTCCATTCTTTCATGCATATATAAACCAAACACACCAACCTCCAAAGCTAACATCCCCACCTGCTTCTAGCATTTCTGTCTTAATTCCATCTGTCCAGTTTTATTTTGTTTTAACCCTTTAAATTCTACTTACTGTCTGTCTCACACTTTCCCCACACTCACCTCTGGCTCTTCTTTACTCTTACTACATGTTTCTTCTCGTTATCCAGGGCATCACATCACCGCCTCTCTCTTTTTCATCGTCAACATCTCATATCTCAAAATATTCTCTTCTTGTCTCCAGTCTGACATTTTCCCTCTGGTATTATTAACTGCCATGTTCATTTGATCTTCAAGCTTTCTCAACTTATTAATATTCCTCTAAATCTGTGTCTTAGTCCCAGTAAAATTTAGCCATAAAGACTCGTATTCTCTCATTGTCTCTCCTTTCGTACTTCCTCACCACTCATTTTTACCTTTTTTTTTCCTCTCAATATACTCTGTCTTCCGTACGTCATTGTAAAATTCTTTCATATGCCAACTTTTCCTCTTTTACCATCCTCTTTATCATCATTCCACTAATCATTCCTCTCCTCTCCTGCACCTGCCCTCCCACAACCACAAGCTTCTGTACACTAACACTGAATTCATAAACCTGTCACACCCCTTTTCAACCTCATTAGCCGTATTCTCTCTCTCCACCTCACTATGTTTTTTTTCATTATCGTACTCACTAATGTTTTTATCGTTTTCCTTCATCTGCCTTATAAAATAGTTACCGCTAAAAAATTATCAGCTGCACATCCAGAAGTCTATCCATCAACATTTTATACTTTATTGCAAAGTTAGCAAATTGCTGTCATTGTTCTTCACTTATCTCAAAAATTTATTTGTCCTTTTTTCCCACAATTCTTTCTAGACATAATTCAATTCGAGCCCCTCATTATTACGTACCTCTAGCACTCCAAACTTACCAACTACACCATCTACAACAGTTTCTCCCACTTTAGTATTTAGTTCACGCAAGGTTCAAAACTCCCTGAACAAGTCACTTTGCCTTTTTTGCGTTGTTCTGGGTTATTTACACTATGTATGATAATTGTATTTATGTGTACTTGTGCCTAAATAAACTTACTTAACTCTCAAAATGTTCTTCTCTCCTCATTCCTCTCGCCTCCAGGTTCATAAGCACTTTTTAATAAAGTCTACTTCTCATCCCGTTGTTACTCTAATCCACATTATTATTATTATTATTATTATTATTATTATTATTATTATTATTATTATTATTATTATTATTATTATTATTATTATTATTATCAAAAAGTCTAATCCACATAATTCTTGAACTGATACGCTCGTATCCCCTCTCTCTTTCCTTTCAGTATTGGTCATTTAATGTTAGTTCTACTTCTTTACCTTCAGTTGTCTCAAATACTCATGATTTAATCCCCATTACTCTTCCCCACTGAAATTCTCCCATTTTGTTTCACTTAGGACATTCTTCGTTCTTTCTTTCATAACATTAACTATTAATTTTATTATTATGTTCTACACTCATTACGCATTCTGACGACCCAACTTTATAATTTCCTTCTTTTTTATTTTTACTAGCGGAGGAAAATGTTCGACCTTGTTTGCACGGAGCGCCTTTGTTTCTGGCACTGGAGTCGCCTTTGTTTCTGCCTGGATCCTTTGTGGCACTGGAGTCGCCTTTGTTTCTGGCACTGGAGTCGCCTTTGTTTCTGGCACTGGAGTCGCCTTTGTTTCTGGCACTGGAGTCACCTTTGTTTCTGGCACTGGAGTCGCCTTTGTTTCTGGCACTGGAGTCACCTTTGTTTCTGGCACTGGAGACTTGTTCTGCAGGAGTCACCTTTGTTTCTGGCACTGGAGTCGCCTTTGTTTCTGGCACTGGAGTCACCTTTGTTTCTGGCACTGGAGTCGCCTTTGTTTCTGGCACTGGAGTCACCTTTGTTTCTGGCACTGGAGTCGCCTTTGACACACTCTGCTGCTCACTGGGCAAGAATTCTAACCCTCTTTCCCGTGGAATTCAAAGAAATAATTACGAGAGCAAGAACTATTAAGAAAGCGAGAAGAAAACTCAAATAAGTGTGTATACATACACATATACATATACACTCACATACATGTAGTGTATACTGGTTGTTAGTATTAGTTGCAAGATTTACATGTCTGTGTTTACATCTTACATGTTTATGCAACACGTAAGATGCAAACATATATTCAAATAAATGTTTCTAAAATTCCCATACAAATTTGCAAATGTGAGGGAGAAGATGAAAACACTCAAACAACTCGGGAAGAAATCTCTTAGATTTTCCCTGAAATATGTTTATCTTATTCTCTGAGGATGAAGGTCCTAATTAGAGGTGGTACTACCCTTATGTGTATATATAATATATACACATACACTGATGTGCAAGTGTTTTGTTACAGATGGTGTGCGTGGTAATGCTGGCTGGTCTACTGGGACTGGCGGCAGCGACGGTGACCACAGCAGATGTAAGTGAACTTGATCACGACGTGAAAACTCTCTCTCCATCAGAGTCGGAGGAGAGAATAGACGCAGCCAGGAGGCAGGAGAGACTCTTTGCTTTCCTCACCACCACCTCCGTCAAGCGCCTGGCTACCACCACCATCACTGCACTCTCCACTTGTCTCTCTGTTGGTACTACAGCTTGCAATGGTCGTAAGAAGAGGAACGGCTTCAGGGAAATTGAGTAAGCTTCACTTTATTCTTGTTTTACAATGTTTTATTTGAAACCTTGATTTTACTAGACGTGTCCAACAGACTTCAGCTTCACGAAGACTAAAAGATATATCGTGTATCATCGAGGACTATCCGTTTTATTTCCATTAGGGTTATTTAATCTTGTCCTCCAGGATGCGACCCACACCAGTCGACTAACACCCAGGTATTTACTTGCTAGGTGAACGGGGACAGCAGGTGTAAATAAAATACACTCGAGTTTCCACCCAGCTGGTATCGAACCACACTCAGTGTGTGAGGAAAGAGCGTTGCCAATCAGACCACGGGACACCCTAAGCAACATTATAGCTTTCTAGTTGTCTACAGAGAGAGCTAGATGCCTCGAAGACAAGGACACCAAACTGTTTATTCTCATAGAAGCTGCAGAAGCACTGTGTACTGTAACCTAAAATTTGCAAGTCAAATGATACAGGGCAAGTGCCAGAGGTATGGACGACAGAAGCAGACAGGAAATATCGAACCACCGGCCAGTGTCGCTGTTATACATACTGCTGGAGGTAATGGTGAAGATAATCATAAGAGTGGTGGAGCATGGTTTTAGAGACGGCGTATCGTCTCACAAAGTAACAGATGTGAAGGAAGAGAGTGGGCGGACTGCATATTCTTGGACTGTAAGGAAGCCTAGACAGCACCGCGTAAGAAACTGGAGAAAAGTTAGGGTAACAGTCATGACTAACAGGACATGCAATACAGCGAATCAGAGGAAATCTAAAAGGAAGGGAAAATAAGAGCAATTGTCAGAGAAATGAGAAATGACGTCAGAATGCGCAATTGTGAAAACTGGGGTTCAATAAAGATTGGTACCTAGATCAGTGCTCTTTTGTTATACTGACGAGTAGGACGGAGCCTCGCTGCTGACACCCCTGCCCCTCGTTAGTCCGGAGTCCGGAATCTGATTGGTCTATGGCCAAGGTGTTTTTAAAATGGGAGTCACGTGACACTAGCGTGATTGACAAGGATGGTACATATAAAAGGATACATATCATTGACACTTAATAGTTAACGTGATGACGTGCTGAAAGACGTTTATTACATGAGAATGTCTTATTCGTCAAACTTCAAATTTTCAACGTTGTTGCAGAACAAGCTGCAGGGGGATGGAAATCTTTAGCTCTAGATCTTTTGCACTCTCACGCGTTGCCAGGAACTATGCAATGTTGCAATACTAGCAACAGGTAGGAGAAATTCTCTGAGGTGAGGCAGGGGCGTATCAGTAGCAGTCATGTCACAGTGTGCGATGGTCGTACTATCAACATTGGTGCAATGTTACTTGGGTAAGATTTATGGGACTATTTCCATAAGTGGTGCAGGATTGGTTAAGAAAGCTGGAGAAGGGTAGAAGGGACCTAAAATGGAGTACAGGCTCTGGAGGACCTCGGGGTGAGCAGTGTACCGAGCATATCCCTGATTCACACATCATCCGAATAATCTCTGTAGCATTTGCACGTTTAGTAAATCTAAGATTAGCTTATTGGAATCGCAACAAAGAATAATTCATAACAATAGAGACGGCATATGTCAGACCCATTATGCAGTATACAGCAGTAGCCTGGAAGCCATGTTTGAAGAAGCATGTTAAGCAACTGATAAAACTGCAAAGGTTTGCAGCGGGACTAGTCCCATTACAGGACAAATAGAAAAGGCAAGACATGACAACTATGCACAAAATACTCAGAGGAATTGACAAGATGAGAAGGGATAGAATGTTTGAGAGGCAGGAAATAGTACATGAAGGTACAGCTGGAAGTTATAAACACGTATCAGTCACAGGGATATCAAGAAATATTTTTTTACAGCCTCAGTGTGTCCAGTAAGTGGAACAACCTGGAAGTGAAGTGGTAAAGGCAGAATCCATACATAGCTTTAAGAACAGATTGATAGGGCTCAATCAGTCAGATTATATAGAATCCTGTAGTGGAAAGTGGAGAGGCAGGACCAGGAGCTAAGATTCGACCCCTACAACCACATACAGGTGAGTACATATTTATGAACGCATTCTCACACACATGTGCACACAAACAGTCTCACAAATTTACATACACCAATGAGAGGCGGAGCGAGAAGCTAACACAAATAGATGAGTTTATCCTCACTAAACAGGTAACAGTACCCAAGGACTACCAGTGACAACTCCAGTGCCACCACATCATACTTGACCTCTGTTTCATCTCTCACACAGCTCGCTGGAACAATTGGTGCCGGAGCTGACAGGAACACAGGTGGATGAGAAGGTAGAGATCGATGAAGAGGGAGGTAATGGAAACAAGAGAGGGATGAGGGAGGTCGTGAATAACAGGGATGGTAAAAAACTCACAATTTGGTCCACCTACGTCAGTACCCTCACCCTCACCTCCACCTCCTACGTTGCCGGCACTACCATCACCGTCTCCGCTTTGTGTGTGGCGCCAGGAATCACAGCAGGATGCTTCGGGAAGTAGCGAGGAGCTGCTTGAGGCTGCCACATCTCCTGCAGGTCCCTCCGCAACGATCATTCAACAGCATCTACTAACATTATTATTATTATCACACCGGCCGATTCCCACCAAGGCAGGGTGGCCCGAAAAAGAAAAACTTTCACCATCATTCACTCCATCACTGTCTTGCCAGAAGGGTGCTTTACACTACAGTTTTTAAACTGCAACATTAACAAAATAAGCAGTAGTTTGGAACATGTCATTTCCAATAAAAATCTACTTTGGAACAAGAAAATTAAAACACATACGTGTCTGTATATGTCAGTCTCAAACTGGAGGTCTTTTCAGCAGACTAACAGATGTACAAGATATGAAACAAATATACAAAGGC
The DNA here is from genome assembly GCF_026875155.1 of Cherax quadricarinatus. Lineage (NCBI taxonomy): Eukaryota > Metazoa > Arthropoda > Malacostraca > Decapoda > Parastacidae > Cherax > Cherax quadricarinatus. The sequence goes on from NC_069405.1 coordinate 80,258,809, forward strand.
AGTTCTTACCTGAGTCACATATGACTTGAGTGAGGAGTAGGAAGGAAGACGGAAGAATCAAGTCAGGTACTGGTATGGTTATCTTCATGACAAGAGTAGTTATAGCATTATGTTCATACTTCTACTAAAGTTTGGAGCAGTTCCAATGACGACTAACTCATTTAATGTTCCAATCCTACCATGACACATGTTCACCATTCACCTTGCAGTTGAAGTTGTTAACAAATATGAAGACAGAGCTTTTTATTTATTTGTTATGGATGGTTTGTGCTGCATATATCCTGCTGATTATGTTAGGGTAATTGAACGTTATGTCCGAGAGTTAACTTCGTTATGTATTATGCAGTGTTAACCGTCTTATTTGCGCTTCTTGATTTGTAAATAGAGCGATTTGTTTATCAAAGCTTCTCCTGGAAAACAGTCTGAAAAACCTAGATTAAGAAAATGTTCAAAGACTACATTAAGGGGCACGTCAGTTCCCCTGTTTTCTAATAATATGTTATTTTTCCCCTACAACTACCTTGTCCATAATTACTATCACATTTGCTTTGCTTTCGTAAGATGAAGTCCAGGATCTATCCTTAATTCATGGTATAACTTAACAAATTTTTGAGGACAGTTGTGTTCTAGAGGTGTGAGCAAAGCTCAGTATACACGTCAGTGTGTCGAACAAGGCCTCGGTGTGAGGATCGTATATACAGACATGTCTGTTCCAGTTTTCTTTCCAGACAGAGTTTAATTGGTAATATTTTATTATTTATATCAATGAATCTGAGAATTTTGGACTCTCTTCCTCAAGCATCTGAGCAATTCAGATATTAAATGTGCACTATTTTCCAGTGTGTTTTAATAACCAATTTTCAGAGAGAAATTGAAAGCCTAATATAATTTGTGATACATTTATTGATGGATGACTTAAGGTTTCCTGGGAAAAAAAGGTTCTTACAGTGAAGCCTGGAAAATAACGAGACTGTTAGCATGAGTCGGTTGACTGGTTGGTTAATTTGGGTTTAAAGACTCTCAGCTACATGAGGGCCAATAAGTTTCATGTAATCTATACACCACCAGTAAAGGGTACCATAATTCTTAAAATAGAAGACTTAATGTGTACTCAGTGTATATACATAGAGATACACACCTGATGGGATGTATACCCTGGCGGTGTGTTGTTCGTCAGGAAACAGGCGTCTCCTGATATAGGTTTTAATTAGATAATGAAACGATATCTGGTGAAGGATCATCTAGGCTACAGCAGCTACTTTCACCTCACTAAATGACAAAGAATCACTATATTATAGATCATTTTCCCAGCTTACATAATTAGTGTCATTTAATTCCCTTGATCAGTAATCCATCATCCTGACCTTGACCTCACAACACCAGCAAACACCCCTTCTGCATTAGAATTTAATTCCCTCGTACACCACTTTCCTGCCACATACATGGTCTGCTTCGAGACAGCTACTCTCAGCTAAACTAGGGCTGTCTAATAAAAACACACCTGGACAATATTATTTTCTAACAATGTCTACTTAATGTAATAAATGTAGTGAATTCCTTGATAATGTGAGAAATCAAGAAATCTCTTGGAATTTCGCTAATTTTTCATTCTGGTTATTTTGTACATTGTGGTATCACCTGTTTATTGTGATGTTATTGCATTAATGTAATGAATGTATGTCACATCGGATATAAGTGCTCTACTAACCACATGCAACTATAAACAATGGATCATTTCTTGGGCTACAGAGTGAAGTAGGGCCTTCGTGTTGGACAGAAATAATTTTTGTTGTGTAATTCGTGAAGAGGTATTCGTCGACCACCCTTGGCGGAGGTCGGACGTCAGCAACGGTGCTCGCACCAGTTGGTAGCTCAGAGTGATTTTCGCAAGATGGCACAAACCACAAGGAGGAAAATCAACACTGTGTGCAATGAGATTTTGAAAGGCGCGGTGTATAACACGAACGCATAGATTCTGTTGCCTATCACCCTGCGCGACACCTATGGCATCAACAATGAAGACCTGTATGGTATTGCACTGAACGGCTCAACGAGGATTTTTGTGAGGTTTGTGACGGCGGCGATCTACGACAAGATGGTGGAGAAGTACCAGGATGTGTGGAAGATTGTTAATCCAGGTTTGGAGGTACGGATGCGGGATGTATCCAAGTACTACACTTGAGTAAAGTTAAGGAATGTGCCTTTGAGGCGGAAGAGGAGGATATACAAGTGGCATTCGAAGTGTATGGCGTTATACATTTAGCAACAATGGGACGATGGGATGAGGGTATGTATGCTGGAATACGTGAGGGCACTTTTACCCTTAAGATGACTCTAGGAAAATCCATACCGTCCTATGTGGTGTTGATTGATTTCAGGACGCAGATATATGTTACATATGCGGGACAGAGACGCACATGTACTGTGCGTCTCTGTCCCGCATATGTACACATGCATATGAACACATGGCTGCGCAGTGTTCTAAATGATCAGTACCTGAGAATCGCGGTGCAGTGAAGAGAGTGGAGAGGGACAGTGAGGTGATGAGTCAGACTCCAGGACGGAATTCTGAGGCTCGAAAGACATGAAGTGATATGGTGGAGGGTCATTTAGAGGAGTGTGTAATTTTACCGGAGGTTACACAGGTAACTGAGGTCATGAGAATGGAGGACGAGGCGGGTCCAGAGGAATTGGATACGGTGTGTCGGATGTCATAAACTCTTGTTACAACACTTACAGGAAGACTATAATGAGCAAGGAAGTCGGCATAATGTAAAGGATGGAGAATCTGTGGAGGAGGGCAGGATATGTGACGTAGGTAGTAAGGGTAAGCAGACATGAGATGTCACTGAGGATATGTGAGACGGAGGTTGAGGTGCACATAGAGGAGGGTGTCGATGAGGGCATGCAAATAATAGGTGAATCTCGTAAGAGAGAGGCGGGTACATCTGATGCAACTTTGAGCATCCCAAAAAATGTAGCGAGCTCCTGTCTAAAGGAGTGTGTCGTTCTTCTTCCTGTACTTTCTTTCACCCATAAATGTGTTACTCCTCGGTCCTCCAGAAGCAGTGTTACAACATCAACGGCCCTGCATACCATCTAAAAGGGACCAGGAGGCACAGACCCCACAAGACAAACAATAGTAGCTACGACAACCCAACTCCAGGTGATTTTTTAGTGGTAGGAAACGGAAAAAGAAAATGGAAGGAAATAACAAAAATAGTCCACCACCTTGGAGCCTTGTTGGATTGGAGGCGCAGCCAGTGGCCACCCATGGCCCTCCAGAACTACAACTACTGATGCCAATAACAAAATCCCCCCAACAAACACAGAATATAACCTTGTTCATATTTGCTAATATACAGGGCCTTAAGCCATCCACCAACAACAAAATACCTTTTATCAGTGGACTTCTAGAGGAGTCTAATGCAATGTTTGCAGCCTTCACAGAGACTCACACAAAAGATCACTTTGACAGTGAAATATGGATAAGTGGTTACAACCTTTTTTAGATGCGACAGAAAGAACAGGCAACAAGGTGGGGTTGGCCTGTATGTCAAAGAGTCCCTCATCTGCACGGAGTTGCTGAACACCACAAATGAGGTAGTTGAAGTTCTATCAATAAAGATCGAGAACCAAAACCTAGTCATTGTGGTTGTATATAAGCCACCAGATGCAACCTCACAACAGTTCAAGGAACAGCTACTGAAAATTGATTACTGTCTGGAAAACCTTCCAGTTCCATCCCCAAACATCTTTCTGCTTGGTGATTTCAACCTAAGGCATACAAAATGGAAGAATGTAGCAAATAATGTTATAGCTGAAACAATCCCCGGAGGTAGCGCAGATGAAAGGTCACATACACATGAGCTACTAAGTCTCTGCGAAAAACGCACCTTAAGCCAGCAGATAGTGGAGCCAACAAGACTAGAAAACACACTTGACCTTATCTTCACAAATAATGAGGACCTGGTAAGAGACATAAGAATATCAAAAACAACTAATTCCGATCACAACCTAATCAAAGTCCAGACGTACATGCATAGGGATCCTGATCAGCAGAATGCATGTACCTGTGAAAGTGTCTTCACAAAATACAACTTCAACAACAGGAACATCAACTGGGACCAGGTAAACCATGTCTTAAATGAAACCTGTTGGGAAGATATCTTAAATAACATGGATCCAAACCAGTACTTTGAAAGGATCAACTTCCTGGCAGCTTAAGCATGTTCTAGGCATATTCCCCTAAGAAAGAAGAAGAGCAGGAGTAAACTGGAGAGAGAAAGACGCTCCCTCTACAGAAGACGAAGAATCACTGAGCTCCTCAGGAACTCTAGAATATCTGATACACGGAAGGAGGCGCTGACCAGGAAAGTGGAAACTATCGAACTTAAGTTAAAAGACTCTTACAGGAACCAGGAGAGACAGGAGGAGCTTAAAGCTATTAGTGAGCCACTAATCAGTCTGAGGATCGACGACCCAAATGATTTCTTCATGAATGAGCCTCATGTATGCCAGATTTCCGACATTACCCTAACTCCGATAGACTTTGAAAAAGCCATTGTCAACATGCCCATGCACTCAGCCCCGGGCCCAGACTCGTGGAACTCTGTATTCATTAAGAACTGCAAGAAACCCCTCTCACGTGCCCTAAGTACACTATGGAGGAGGAGCTTGGACATGGGTGAAATTCCAGTCACTTAAAATAACGGATATAGCCCCACTCCATAAAGGCGGCAGCAAAGCATTAGCTAAGTACTATAGACCAATAGCTCTAACATCCCACATCATAAAAATCTTTGAATGAGTGCTAAGAAGCAGGATTGCAAATCACCTGGATTCCCAAAAACTGCACAATCCAGGGCAACATGGGTTCAGGGCAGGTCGTTCCTGCCTCTCACAACTACTGGATCACTATGATATGGCCTTGGATGCACTAGAAGAAAATCAGAATGCAGATGTAATGTACAGACTTTGCAAAAGCGTTTGACAAGTTCGATCATGGCGTAATAGCGCACAAAATACGTGCTAAAGGAATAACTGGGAAAGTGGGGAGATGGATCTTCAACTTCCTAACAAATCGAACACAAAGAGTAGTGGTCAACAGAGTTAAATCGGAGGCTGCCATAGTGAAGAGCTCTGTTCCACAAGGCACAGTACTCGCCCCCATTCTATTCCTCATCCTCATATCAGACATAGACAGAGATATACACCACAGCACCGTATCATCCTTTGCAGATGATACTAGGATCTGCACGAGACTGTCATCTATTGAGGACACGGTTAACCTCCAAGAAGATATAAACAAAGTTTTCCAGTGGGCAACGGAAAACAATATGATGTTCAATGAGGACAAATTCCAACTACTCCGTTATGGAAAACTGGAGGAGATAATAACTAGAACAGAGTATACTACTGACTCCGGCCATACAATAGAGCGGAAAAATAATGTAAGGGACCTGGGAGTAGTAATGTCTGAGGATCTCACTTTCAAGGATCACAACAGTGCCACGATCACAAGTGCAAAGAAAATGATTGGATGGATGTTGAGAACGCTCAAAACGAGAGATACCAAGCCAATGATGATCCTTTTCAAATCACTTGTTCTCTCTAGGCTGAAATACTGCTGTACATTAATATCTCCGTTCAAAGCAGGTGAAATCGCAGATCTAGAGAGATCCTTTACTGCACGTATAAGTTCTGTCAAGCACCTTAACTACTGGAAACGCTTGGAAGCACTTGACTTGTACTCGTTGGAACGCAGGAGGGAGAGATATAGCATAATCTACACTTGGAAAATCTTGGAAGGAATGGTTCTGAATCTGCACACAGAAATCACTCCCTACAAAAGTAAAAGATTGGGCAGGCTATGCAAAATACCCCCAATTAAAAGTAGGGGCGCCATTGGTACACTAAGAGAAAACACCATAAGTGTCCGGGGTCCAAGACTGTTCAACAGCCTCCAACGAAGCATAAGGGGAATTACCAATAAACCCCTGGCTGCCTTCAGGAGAGAGCTGGACAGATACCTAAAGTCAGTGCTGGATCAGCCGGGCTGTGGTTCGTACGTTGGACTGCGTGCGGCCAGCAGTAACAGCCTGGTTGATCAGGCCCTGATCCACTGGGAGGCCTGGTCGTGGACCAGCGTTGATCCCCGTAATAACCTCCAGGTAGACTCCAGGCATGTGCTGACACCAGCCCAGAGACCCGGTAAAAAACCATTGGTGGTAGTGTCAGGAAAAGTCAAGGGGGAAGGGGGAGGGAAAAGGTGAGGCTAGAAAAGGGGATAGTGATAAATATAGTGAGCAGAGGCGTAAGGATAAACAAGGTGTAAGGTCGAAAGGTAAGCCCCCGATAGCATATTTAAGTGTTTAACATTAAATATGAATGGCCTCAGGGCCGAAGTAAAATGCAGATGGTTTCATGAATTTTTGAGATACAGCATCGACGAGAATTGTTAATGGATGGGCATCATGTGTTTGCAGGGTATACGGGGAAGCATAAGGGAGGTGCAGCTGTTTTAATATCGCAGGCCAGTCCATTTCAAATTTTACATTGGGAAGAAGGGGAGGATGGGACATGGGGTGGAGAGAGGGTGTGTTTTGTGAGTGTTTATATGCCGACGGATAGTAATAGACGAGTAAAAGAGGAGTTTGTTAGGGGTACCTTAATATATAATATGCAGGGGTTGCCTGTATATGCACTGTTAGGAGGGGATTGGAATAGTGTGATTCGTTGGAAAGACGTTGAGCCGAGGGGTGCAGGGTGTGTTTTAGGGGTTTTGAGGGAAGTTTTAGGGGGAGTAGAATTGGTGGACGTAATGGGGGGGAGGGGTGAAAGGTGGAGCACATATATGTGTGTGTGGGGTATGCGGCGCGATTGGACAGTATATATGTCTCTCCAGGGATAATGGTTGCTAAAATGGAAGTTATGGATGCTGTGCTTTCAGATCATAGGAGGGTGGTGGTGGTGGACGTGGGGTGGGGAGGATTACCGAGGCGTTATCCGGGTTACTGGAAACTTAATGTGAGTTTGTTAGAGGGGAAGGAGGACGGTGATAATTTTGTTGAATGGTGGAAGCAAGCGTGGTGTGGCATGAAATGAGTACATAACCTTTATTCGGCGCATGTACACACCCTCATTGAAAGGCTGTCTCCCCCAGCCAGCGAACCAGTACTAAGGATCAGACGATGGGGCCCCGTCGTTCAACCAGTACCCAGGTTCAGCCAATGTGAAGATGGTTTTGGCAATTGCAGAGGTGTTGTGGGCACCACCTGCCTGTCTGCCCTTGTTATTCCCATTCTAGAGCTGGTTGAAGCACGGTCTGCTCTCTAGTGGGTTCTATTCTGCCTTGCTTACTGTGGAGTGCACTAATACCTATTGTTGTACATAGTTGTACATAGTTGTGTATAGTATATATAGTGTACATACTTCTGTTCTTAATTGGTGAAAGGATAATATAAGTCAAAAGTTTTTCTGCTGTGTTTATTTTGCTCCCTTTTCACCCAGGATAACAGGCCTTTGGATTTCTGTGTTTTAATACGTGGTCTCATGGGAGAAGAGAAAGCGATATACTATGATCGTGAGAGGAGTACGCTAAGCCTGGAATACGTGACTTTTATGTAAAGAAGGGTAGGGAAGTAATTCAATGGAAGTATGGGTTGCAGAGGTATCTGGAAGGGCAGTTGAAACAGTGTTATGAGGGCATTGGTGGGATATATCCTGTGGATGAGATAGGAGGAATAAAAACGAGATTGCAGGAATTGCAGAATGAAAGGTTTGATGGTGAGAGTGAGGGGTGGCTTGGAGGATGTTTTATGGGGGGATACGCCATCGGCATGTGTTTTGAGGAGACTAAGACAACGGTAGAAGATAATGACCATGATGAAGTTGGATGTACATACGGATGTGGGAGGGTATAAAATGGGTCAAAGGTTGGAAACAATGGGTGGAATGAGTAGTTTTTCTGATGCGTGGTTTGCTGTATAACTATTGCGGTTTTGCGTTTCTTTTTTATTATAATAATAATAATAATATGATGCATGGTTTGAGAATTTTATGAGATGGGGAGTTAGGGCGAGGAATAATCTGCTGATTCTAGAGGAGGGAATTCAGAGGAATCTGGGGCCGAAAGATAGGGCAGTTATTGAGGGACCCATTGATGAAGAGGAAGTGTGGATGGCTGTAAAAGGAATGAGTGTAGGGAAAATACCTGGGATAGATGGGATACCGAATGATTTTTATTTTAAAAACTGGGAGTATATGAAGGAATTCTTGGTGAAAGTACTGAATGTGATGAGGGAAACAGGGTGTATGAGAGTGACGCAAAAAACAGGGGTTGTCGTCCTGGTACCAAAGGGGGAGGTACAAAGTAGCATACAGGATAACAGGACAGTCTTTAATGTGTGGGGATTATAAGTTGTTCGCTAAAGTTTTGGGTAATAGGTTGCGTAGGGGTATATGGAAGGTAACTGATGAAGGACAAAAGGGTGCGCTAGACAGGTCAATGTATAGTGGACATGGGAGGATTAAGGATTATGTAGAGGAGCGTAGGATGGGTGGGGGAGGGGCTCTTGCCCTGGATTGGAAGGCGGCCTATGATTGTGTAGAGAGTCTTTATGGATGATCATGGGGAGAATGAAATTTGGGGAGAAGATTGTGAAGTGGACGGAAACACTATACAGAGGTGCTAGGGTACGAGTGCAGATAAATGGTATGTTGGGGACGGTGGTAAGTATGGACCAGAGTCTGAGACAGGGTTGCCCATTGTCACAGATACTGTTTGCATGCTTGCAAGATCCATTATATAGGTTGATAAATGTAGGGGTGAGTGAAGGGGTGGTAAGGAATAGGAGTGCGATGGGTATAGTAGGATATGTAGATGATACGACTGTTTTAGTGGGGGGAGAGGAGGGGTTATGGAGTGTTAGCAGAATCATAGATATTTTTAGTGGAGCGACAGGTTTATGTTAATGGTGTAAAGTCGAAATTCCTGGAGGTAGGAGCGTGGGTGGGGGGGGTACTAGGTATGGTTGGAAGGTGGTAGAGCAGGTAAAAATTTGTGGAGTGGTATATAAGAAGGATGAAAAGGGGGCTAGGAGGTTAATAGTGCAAGAGGCGTTACGGGGGTTGGGTGGTATAAGAGTGAGCGGTTTGACTTTACTACAGAGGATCACTGTGGTAAACACACTTATATATTCAAAATTGTTGCATGTGGCAGTGGCATAGCCTTTGATGCCGGGAGATGTAAGGGGATTGCAACGGAAAGCAATGAGGTTTGTTTGGGGATATGGTTGCCAGTGGTTGCAGCAAACCGTAGTGACGTATTCGATAATGATGGGAGGGTTAGGGCTAATACCTTTGCAGAACAGGTTGATGAGTATGTATGTGAAGCAGTGTTATCTTAGGTTGGGGGAGACGGGAAGCTAGGGTAGTGACAGTGATGGCTGATGTGAGGCGGTGGTGGGGGGGTAGGGATTTACAGGTGTGCATGAGTAAGTTGAGGTATTTATTACAGGTTAGAGATCCGAGTAGTGTGAAGGTATGTGTTTTGGGGAACTTAGGCAGGAGAAATGATGTGGTGGAGGGAGAGTGTTTTTCCGATGTATGATTGGAAAAGTATATGGGGGAATTACGTAAGTTAAGGTTCCAGTCGGGGGTGAGGGAAACATTGTATCGTTTTCTACATGGGATATTGCCCACTAAAGTTAGATTGTATAGGATGTGAATTTTGCAGTCTCCAGGATGTGTTTTGTGTAGGGAGCAAGAAACAGCCTATCATGTTGTGTATTTCTTTGCGAAAATACAGGGGGTACTAGTTTGGTTTCACATTCTTGGGTCTTATGTCTGGTAGGAGGGAGTAGGTTAGCCATGATCGGGGCATTGAGTTTAGATATAGAGGGAGTAGAGGATGGCATGAGGAGGGCTGTATTGTATTTAGTTGCGGATTATGTTTATGTATCATGGGCGATGCGGGAGGTGGGGTTTAGGAAAGAATTCCGGCTTTAGCGGGACGATTCTATAGAACGAGGTGTAGTAATGAGGTTGTGTATGGGAATAGGTGGGCTTTAGATTTTTCTGTTTCGTATAGGGGTATGACGATGGGAGGGTTCCGTGATTTAGCGTAGTACGAGTTGGGGTGGACTGGTCTTTAGAGGGGGGGGGGGAGAGTGCTCGCAAGAAATATAAATTTGGACTGCTGGTATCTCATGTTCATGCGGAACTTGATTATGTTGTAAAATTTAGTTAAGTGTGAATTTACTATAGTCAGGAAGGGGGGCTTATCATGAATAAAAAGGCGCTGTAATATTGACATTGCTTTGTGTGTGACAAGGTTCGTCTTTTGTGGTCCTTTTTGTCAATTTAGACCAACATTAGTGAGTTAAGGAATATGAAAGTATTTGTACTATCTTGTCTTTTAAGAGGTTGTATTATTATTTTTTTTTTGTTTTCAAGTTAGGAAGATGTAAGGTATGGTAAGCATGTGTTATGTAATGATATTAATAATGAGTTCGTAGATAGCGGGTGATATACATGAGATAACTAATTATGTGAGGAATCGAGCTGTTAGTGTAAATTCTATGCTTAATTAAATATTTATGTTGTATGATATATTGACAAATTGTACAACTGAGGAAATGCAAACTAATCCATGTTTATTTTTATGGCTTAGGTGTAATATGATAATATCTATGTAAATATATATATATATATATATATATATATATATATAATATATATATATATTAATATATATATATATATATATATATATATATATATATATATATATATATATATATATATATATATATATATATATATATATATATATATATATATATAATAGACATCTGCGACAGTATCATTCATAATTTTTGTGAGCACAGGTAATTACATGCCTAGAATGTGAAGGTATGTTCGGTGTTTGCGTGTAGATTTTTTTTTTTTGTGTTATAGAAGTGTATGTGCTTCTGTAATAGGCCTAGAGACAAAACGGAAAAGTTTAATTGGAAGATTGATTATGATGGTGATGGAATTATAATCTTTTGGTATTACATAAAAAATGGTATCATGTGTATATTAAAATGTATACTGATCCCCCAGACAGCGTTCAGATGGACTGGTGTGAAAGTCTTCCTGTTAGAATGTGTAATATTTTGTGTAATACAAGGCATGGTTGAAGTGTTTATAGAAAGGTTTTTGCTGATGAATTATTTATATTGTTTGTATGGATCTGCAGAGTAGTATTATTGTGCAAGTTTCATGTGTTATGTAAACTAGGTGGAAGGAAGGAAGGAAGGAAGGAAGGAAGGAAGGAAGGAAGGAAGGAAGGGGGGGGATATAGGATGAATAAGTGAAGGGATGTGCAGAACTGGTGAACCTGAGTATGTGTCGGATATTATAATACTTTACTTATGTGATAGATGAGATATTTATTGTATATCGAGGAAATAATGACCTTCCTTATCTTTGGTTACTCACTTTTAATTGCGTTGTATATACGACCTATGTATGTAATATATGGTTTTAATAATATATAAAAAAAAAATCATGAAGAGGTAAATCAGTACGGGTCATTCAGCGCAGTTAGTGGTGGAGTTCTCCTGTCTGTTAACGACGGCATTTTCTCTGCCTAGGCAAGCAGTCGTAGATTGTCTCTGTTGTGGAGAGGATAATGCACCGTAAAAAGCAGACCTCGGTAACTATTAGCCAGACACTATTTATTCTTCGTCTGCTCACACTTTCCTCTTTATCCTCCATGTTTTCAGAAAAGTTTTTTTGTCAGCTTAAGGGACACGTAAGTTCCCAGTCTTCTAATAACATGTTCATTTTTCCACTATAATCTACCTTGTCCAAAATTACTATCGCATTTACTGTGTCTGTTTCTTATGGAATACATCAGTGTTGATAGTTTGAAGCTGGTGAGCTGAATCATTCTTGTTGACTGGAATTCAACATCACTATTTATTTAATAAAACTGAAAAGTTGGGACTTTTGGAGGTGAATAAAGATGTCAACTTTGCTTTCTGGAAGACACATCACTGTTGAACATTATGACACCACTACCTGTGATGTTTGATGTCACCCCAGCACCTGGCAGTATAACTGCAGTGATGTTTGATGTCACCTTAGCACTCGGCAGCATAACTGCAGTGATGTTTGATGTCACCCTAGCACCTGGCAGTATAACTGCAGTGATGCTTGATGTCACCCTAGCACCTGGCAGTATAACTGCAATGATGCTTGATGTCACCCTAGCACCTGGCAGTATAACTGCAGTGATGCTTGATGTCACCCCAGCATCTGGCAGTATAACTGCAGTGATGTTTGATGTCACCCCAGCACCTGGCAGCATAACTGCAATGATGCTTGATGTCACCCTAGCACCTGGTAGTATAACTGCAGTGATGTTTGATGTCACCCTAGCACATGGCAGTATAACTGCAGTGATGTTTGATGTCACCCTAGCGCCTAGCAGCATAACTGCAGTGATGTTTGATGTCACCCTAGCACATGGCAGTATAACTGCAGTGATGTTTGATGTCACCCTAGCGCCTGGCAGCATAACTGCAGTGATGTTTGATGTCACCCTAGCACCTGGCAGTATAACTGCAGTGATGTTTGATGTCACCCTAGCACTTGGCAGTATAACTGCAGTGATGTTTGATGTCACCCTAGCAACTGGCAGTATAACTGCAGTGATGTTTGATGTCACCCTAGCACTTGGCAGTATAACTGCAGTGATGTTTGATGTCACCCTAGCAACTGGCAGTATAACTGCAGTGATGTTTGATGTCACCCTAGCACTTGGCAGTATAACTGCAGTGATGTTTGATGTCACCCTAGCGCCTGGCAGCATAACTGCAGTGATGTTTGATGTCACCCTAGCACCTGGCAGTATAACTGCAGTGATGTTTGATGTCACCCTAGCACTTGGCAGTATAACTGCAGTGATGTTTGATGTCACCCTAGCAACTGGCAGTATAACTGCAGTGATGTTTGATGTCACCCTAGCACTTGGCAGTATAACTGCAGTGATGTTTGATGTCACCCTAGCGCCTGGCAGCATAACTGCAGTGATGTTTGATGTCACCCTAGCACCTGGCAGTATAACTGCAGTGATGTTTGATGTCACCCTAGCACTTGGCAGTATAACTGCAGTGATGTTTGATGTCACCCTAGCAACTGGCAGTATAACTGCAGTGATGTTTGATGTCACCCTAGCACTTGGCAGTATAACTGCAGTGATGTTTGATGTCACCCTAGCAACTGGCAGTATAACTGCAGTGATGTTTGATGTCACCCTAGCAACTGGCAGTATAACTGCAGTGATGTTTGATGATACCCCAGCACCTGGCAGTATAGCGAAGAAGGAAATTTAAACATTATTAACTTGCACTGGTCATGGTAAGTCTAAAAATATCCCTCGTAAATTTCCAAATTCCTGCCATGATTGTCTAGTGTTACGCGGGAAAGTTTCCTCTGCTCAGTTTTTTCTTTATTTACCCGAAAATTTTATTTCTCTAAGTAAATACTGAAACAACATGACTTGCGGAGGTGGTGTTAAACTTGTCCTGATAATGAAAAATAAGAGCGTGTAGATTGTTCTTTTCCTTGGCGGGGTTTTATCCTTATGTTTTGAAGTTTGTTTCCCGTCGCGCAGAGTGCTTTTGTAACATGGAGAGGACATTCTTATGGTATATATAAATACTTTATCGCGTGTAAAGGACATGGTTACCTGCTGCTGCTGCACGTCAAGGTTGGTGTTAGTGGGACAACTGCTGCTGCTGCTGCACGTCAACTGCTGCTGCTGCTGCACGTCAAGGTTGGTGTTAGTGGGACAACTGCTGCTGCTGCTGCACGTCAACTGTTGCTGCTGCTGCACGTCAAGGTTGGTGTTAGTGGGACAACTGCTGCTGCTGCTGCACGTCAACTGCTGCTGCTGCTGCACGTCAAGGTTGGTGTTAGTGGGACAACTGCTGCTGCTGCTGCACGTCAAGGTTGGTGTTAGTGGGACAACTATGCTGCTGTCCACCTCTTGTGTTCGTTCCTACACGTCGTTGACACCATGTTAATACTCGATCTAAAAAGAGAATTGTCAATCTTAGTGCTGAACTTGGGAATTAACATTCATTTGCACTGAGATATATAAATAAATAAATAAATATAATATATATATATATATATATATATATATATAATATTAAAATTTATATATATTATATATATATATATATATATATATATATATATATATATATATAATTAGTGTAAATATACTAGTTTTGATCAGTCTTGTAAGGTGTTCCCGTGACTTACTACCTGCTTTTGGCCCTAGAAAGACAGCAGTCTTAAATCCTCGAGGGTCATTAAAAACAGGGTGTTGTGAAGGACCTCGGGATACGTGAATTATAACACTGGCTGATGCTTCTCGTGGTATGTATACCATGAAGCAAGAATAATCCATATTGTCTAGTGAAACATTTTATCGTTGGGTTGTGTCGCAAATTTTGGGAAATTATCAGAAGAGTTTGTCTCTGAGGAAGTCATGTATTTTTGTGGTCAAAATCTCTTCAAAACTCTCAGAAATAAGCAGACTTCTGAGTGTAACAATTTACATAAATATTTGTTAACTTCCAGAAAAGCAGTTTCTAAAAGAAAAATATTTAATAATGAAGGTGTAAGGAGCGGGAAGAGTCTCAAGGTTGACCTGGAGCGGGAAGAGTCTCAAGGTTGACCTGGAGCGGGAAGAGTCTCAAGGTTGACCTGGAGCGGGAAGAGTCTCAAGGTTGACCTGGAGCGGGAAGAGTCTCAAGGTTGACCTGGAGCGGGAAGAGTCTCAAGGTTGACCTAGAGCGGGAAGAGTCTCAAGGTTGGCCTGGAGTGGGAAGAGTCTCAAGGTTGACCTGGAGCGGGAAGAGTCTCAAGGTTGGCCTGGAGTGGGAAGAGTCTCAAGGTTGGCCTGGAGTGGGAAGAGTCTCAAGGTTGGCCTGGAGTGGGAAGAGTCTCAAGGTTGACCTGGAGTGGGAAGAGTCTCAAGGTTGACCTGGAGCGGGAAGAGTCTCAAGGTTGGCCTGGAGTGGGAAGAGTCTCAAGGTTGACCTGGAGCGGGAAGAGTCTCAAGGTTGGCCTGGAGTGGGAAGAGTCTCAAGGTTGGCCTGGAGGGGAAGAGTCTCAAGGTTGCCTGGAGTGGAAGAGTCTCAAGGTTGACCTGGAGTGGGAAGAGTCTCAAGGTTGGCCTGGAGTGGGAAGAGTCTCAAGGTTGACCTGGAGCGGGAAGAGTCTCAAGGTTGACCTGGAGCGGGAAGAGTCTCGAGGTTGACCTGGAGCGGGAAGAGTCTCAAGGTTGACCTGGAGCGGGAAGAGTCTCAAGGTTGACCTGGAGCGGGAAGAGTCTCAAGGGACCTGGAGGGGGAAGAGTCTCAAGGGACCTGGAGGGGGAAGAGTCTCAAGGGACCTGGAGCGGGAAGAGTCTCAAGGTTGACCTGGAGCGGGAAGAGTCTCAAGGTTGACCTGGAGCGGGAAGAGTCTCGAGGTTGACCTGGAGCGGGAAGTCTCAAGGTTGACCTGGAGCGGGAAGAGTCTCAAGGTTGACCTGGAGCGGGAAGAGTCTCAAGGTTGACCTGGAGCGGGAAAAGTCTCAAGGGACCTGGAGGGGGAAGAGTCTCAAGGGACCTGGAGGGGAAGAGTCTCAAGGTTGGCCTGGAGCGGGAAGAGTCTCAAGGTTGACCTGGAGCGGGAAGAGTCTCAAGGTTGACCTGGAGCGGGAAGAGTCTCAAGGTTGACTTGGAGCGGGAAGAGTCTCAAAGTTGACCTGGAGCGGGAAGAGTCTCAAGGTTGACCTGGAGCGGGAAGAGTCTCAAGGTTGACCTGGAGCGGGAAGAGTCTCAAGGTTGACCTGGAGCGGGAAGAGTCTCAAGGTTGACTTGGAGCGGGAAGAGTCTCAAAGTTGACCTGGAGCGGGAAGAGTCTCAAGGTTGACCTGGAGCGGGAAGAGTCTCAAGGTTGACCTGGAGCGGGAAGAGTCTCAGGTTGACCTTGGAGCGGGAAGAGTCTCAAAGTGACCTGGAGCGGGAAGAGTCTCAAGGTTGACCTGGAGCGGGAAGAGTCTCAAGGTTGACCTGGAGCGGGAAGAGTCTCAAGGTTGACCTGGAGCGGGAAGAGTCTCAAGGTTGACCTGGAGCGGGAAGAGTCTCAAGGTTGACCTGGAGCGGGAAGAGTCTCAAGTTTGACCTGGAGCGGGAGGAGTCTCAAGGTTGACCTGGAGCGGGAAGTCTCAAGGTTGACCTGGAGCGGGAAGAGTCTCAAGGTTGACCTGGAGCGGGAAGAGTCTCAAGGTTGACCTGGAGCGGGAAGAGTCTCAAGGGACCTGGAGGGGGAAGAGTCTCAAGGGACCTGGAGGGGGAAGAGTCTCAAGGTTGACCTGGAGCGGGAAGAGTCTCAAGGTTGACCTGGAGCGGGAAGAGTCTCAAGGTTGACCTGGAGCGGGAAGAGTCTCAAGGTTGACCTGGAGCGGGAAGAGTCTCAAGGTTGACTTGGAGCGGGAAGAGTCTTAAGGTTGACCTGGAGCGGGAAGAGTCTCAAGGTTGACCTGGAGTGGGAAGAGTCTCAAGGGACCTGGAGGGGGAAGAGTTTCAAGGGACCTGGAGGGGGAAGAGTCTCAAGGTTGACCTGGAGCAGGAAGAGTCTCAAGGGACCTGGAGCGGGAAGAGTCTCAAGGGACCTGGAGGGGGAAGAGTCTCAAGGGACCTGGAGGGGGAAGAGTCTCAAGGGACCTGGAGGGGGAAGAGTCTCAAGGGACCTGGAGCGGGAAGAGTCTCAAGGGACTGGAGGGGAAGAGTCTCAAGGGACCTGGAGGGGGAAGAGTCTCAAGGGACCTGAAGGGGGAAGAGTCTCAAGGGACCTGGAGCGGGAAGAGTCTCAAGGGACTTGGAGGGGGAAGAGTCTCAAGGGACCTGGAGGGGGAAGAGTCTCAAGGGACCTGGAGGGGGAAGAGTCTCAAGGACTGGAGGGGGAAGAGTCTCAAGGGACCTGGAGGGGGAAGAGTCTCAAGGGACCTGGAGGGGGAAGAGTCTCAAGGGACCTGGAGGGGGAAGAGTCTCAAGGGACCTGGAGAGGGAAGAGTCTCAAGGTTGACCTGGAGGGGGAAAGGTCTCATGGGACCTGGAGGGGGAAGAGTCTCAAGGGACCTGGAGGGGGAAGAGTCTTAAGGGACCTGGAGCGGGAAGAGTCTCAAGGGATCTGGAGCGGGAAGAGTCTCAAGGGACCTGGAGCGGGAAGAGTCTCAAGGGACTTGGAGGGGGAAGAGTCTCAAGGGACCTGGAGGGGGAAGAGTCTCAAGGGACCCCGGAGCGGGAAGAGTCTCAAGAGACCTGGAGCGGGAAGAGTCTCAAGGGACCTGGAGGGGGAAGAGTCTCAAGGGACCTGGAGGGGGAAGAGTCTCAGGGGACCTGGAGCGGGAAGAGTCTCAAGGGACCTGGAGGGGGAAGAGTCTCAAGGGACCTGAAGCGGGAAGAGTCTCAAGGGACCTGGAGCGGGAAGAGTCTCAAGGGACCTGGAGGGGAAGAGTCTCAAGGGACCTGGAGCGGGAAGAGTCTCAAGGGACCTGGAGGGGGAAGAGTCTCAAGGGACCTGGAGGGGGAAGAGTCTCAAGGGACCTGGAGGGGGAAGAGTCTCAAGAGATCTGGAGGGAGAAGTCTCAAGGGACCTGGAGGGGAAGAGTCTCAAGGGACCTGGAGGGGGAAGAGTCTCAAGGTACCTGGAGGGGAAAGAGTCTCAAGAGACCTGGAGGGGAAAGAGTCTCAAGAGACCTGGAGGGGGAAGTCTCAAGGGACCTGGAGGGGAAAGTCTCAAGGGACCTGGAGGGGAAGTCTCAAGGGACCTGGAGGGAGAAGAGTCTCAAGGGACCTGGAGGGGGAAGTCTCAAAGGCCCTGGAGGGGGAAGTCTCAGGGGACCTGGAGGGGGAAGAGTCTCAAGGGACTTGAGGGGGAAGTTTCAAAGGACCTGGAGGAGGAAGTCTCAAGGGACCTGGAGGGGGAAGTCTCAAGGGACCTGGAGGGGGAAGTCTCAAGGGACCTGGAGGGGGAAGTCTTAAGGGACCTGGAGGTGGAAGTCTCAAGGGACCTGGAGGGGGAAGTCTCAAGGGACCTGGAGGGGGAAGTTTCAAGGAACCTGGAGGGGGAAGTCTCAAGGGACCTCGAGGAGGAAGAATCTCAAGGGACCTGGAGGGGTAAGTCTCAAGGGACCTGGAGGGGAAAGTCTCAAGGGGCGTGGAGGGGGAAGAGTCTCAAGGAACGTGGAGGGGGAAGAGTCTCAAGGGACCTGGAGGGGGAATCTCAAGGAACCTGAAGGAGGAAGAATCTCAAGGGACCTGTAGAGGGAAGAGTTTCAAGGGACCTGGAGGGGGAAGAGTCTCAAAGGACCTGGAGGTGGAATCTCAAGGAACCTGAAGGAGTAAGAATCTCAAGGGACCTGGAGGGGGAAGAGTCTCAAGGGACCTGGAGGGGGAAGTCTCAAGGTACCTGGAGGGGGAAGAGTCTCAAGGGACCTGGAAGGGGAAGTCTCAAGAAACCTGCTCTAATTCTCTTACTCCTCTTTTCGTTCATTTCCTCCTCTTCTTGCATCTACTATTCATCTATTTCCTCTTCATTTATCTCCGAAATATCAATCTCCCTTCTTATTTACCGCCCTCCTCTTTATCTTCCTCTTTTTTCTCCTCTTCTTCATCCTCCTTCTCTTCATCCGTCTCCTTTTTTAACTTCTCTTCATCCTCCTCCTTCTCTTTTAACTTTTCTCCACTTCGCCCTTTCGCTCGGTCCTCAGTAGTAGGTCGGAACAGTTAGCACGGGTGGTTAATGATAACATAACTTGCAATATACATGTGCACATAACTTAGGATGTGGCTCTGGTTAAGCTCTTTGGAGATTAACGGAAGTCCAGGATGCAACAGAAGTTATCCTTCAGAGTCACCACTCTGTGGAGCACCAACTGGAAGGACAGAACCCTAAAATTATAGGAAAACTATTGGTACTTTTTCCTCAGGAGCAAAGAATCACCGATCCAACCAAGGAGCTGGACAGATAATTTGAACCCTTAATTAAACTGGTTGGGCTGCAGCACTACTGATCGACACTAAATAGAACGTAGGGGTAAGCCAAAGTCAGATACACAAGTATAAACCCACCATCTGTCATTCTTCCAGGGATGTAATGTGATGTTAGCGCGACAGCTGGTAGGATTGTAAGGTATGGGCGATGTACAGTAGGTTAATGTCTGCCTGGCCAGTCACAAGACTGCGACACACTGCCTCATAAACATGTCTTGGATTTCATTGTGCCTTGCCTGCCATCACTTAAAACGTTCAGAGTTAACACCATGCAAGCTATATTGGTCGGCTGCCACCTTGCCACATATATACTTGTACTTTATGTAAATATGGACAGCATAGCGAAGAGCCATTGGAGTACTGAGGATCGGCGGGTCGAGACGATTGCCAGTTACAGAAATGTGAACTGTTAAAAAGAAAATCTAGAGCAGTGGGCGTCAGAGAACTTTTCTTCCACTATGGAACTGTCACAGTTGAAATATTGTAAGTCAACCTTACGGCTGACCTTACTGTCACTGCTGTGAGAGCTTCCAACTGATTGGTGCCATTAGCGTCATTTGTGTCTTGTCTACCGCCGGGTCGCCATCTGGAGAAGACCCGGGCCGGAAGTACCGGCGAACCTACATGAATGAATGTCTTGTGTCTCAGAATTCGGTTCACTAGTTTACAGGATGCCTCGGAGCAAGAAATGAAAACTAACTGGAAGCTTACGTGGCTTGCACTAGGTGGGAGTATTTAAGAGATGTGATTTAGAACTGTTTTAGTTATGAACTGTAGAAGGGTGTCGTGCTTAGTGTGGAGATGCTGAGGGATGGTGAACATCTCAAAAAAAAAAAAAAGTACGCTAGCCTATTGAAGAGGAATAAATATTTAGGGAAGTGGATTCCATCGTGAGCATCAATATTTCCTATAATCTTGTTGATATCCTAACAGTCAAGTGGAGCAGCGAGGAGAGCACTGTCGATGAGATCACTACCTTGTACTCTTTGCTAGAAAGTTGTGACTAGATCATTAATTTGATTGTTGAAGAAATTGTTTAGCATTTTGAGGCGTTTAGGCACATTCTTAAAATCTCCGCTGTTTCAAATATTTTCTAGCAGAGATTCCTTCCATGTATACCTGAGGGTGTTCCGGGGGACAACGCCCCTGCGATCCTGGTATCTGAGATTCGTAATACCAAGACAAAAAAATAGTAGAGGGACGGGGATATTATCCTGGTGGACACATGTCAGAGGTGTTTCTCTTTTCAATAAAGAAATGCATTGTTTCCGCTGTAGTGAGCGGAGTTGTCAACAGCAGTGGGGCTTACTCTTTTGTTCTTCTTTAAGAGCACAGAGAGACAGAATGGAAAAAAAACAGCACCTGACAACTTCAGGAGCATCGGCAACTATGAAAACCTTGGCGAGTTTTGTTAGCTGAGAGAGGAGGCGCTGCGCGCTGACGATTATTATTGTGCGATATTGCCTGCTGGTCAGCGTAGGAAGGACATAACAACTTTATATACTTCAGATTCTATGGCTCTGTACTGGTGGAATCCTTAGGAACAATTTTATATGAATGAATCTGCCTTTTTTATTATTCGCCTCCAATATTTTCTTATTGAATTTTCCATTAACTTCAGAGCTTTCACATAGGATTTTGTTTACTAATATCCAGCAGTGTGTTTTGATTAAGCTTTAAGAAGTTTTAATTGCTAAAGAAGTTTTATTAACAAATTGTTTCTCCAGCATGAGAAGCCAACATCTAATGAGAAAGCGGGTGTATATAAAATTCCATGCCAAGACTGTGACCTCGTCTACATAGTGGAGAGGAGTCAACTTCCAATTAGGACTGCAGAACATTAATAGTCTGTGAAATACGGCCAGGAGAAGAGCTCTATTTTGATCCAACACACACAGGATAAATGAGGACAAAGACAAAATATTACAAAGAGTAAAAAAAAAAAAAAAAAAAAAAAAGAGACAAACTGAAACTTCCTTAAATGAAACAAAACTCACTCTCAACACCGAGACGCTGACATATATGGCCATAAAAACAATCTTTAAATAACAAAAAACAAGAAGTCACAAAACCGTGACTGGAACGATACACAAATAACCCGCACATAGAAGAGAGGATCTTACGACAACGTTTCGGTCAACTTGGACCAGTGTGACTTTGTAAATGGTCCAAGTCGGACCGAAACGTCGTCGTAAGCTCCTCTTCTATGTGTGGGTTATTTGTGTATAAAAATAATCTTTGCTCGGCCACCAAGCAGACCTCACACACGTTACAAGCTTTCTTCCTTGTATAAGCTCAGGTACATTTGTAACGTGTGTACATTTGGAGTGACGAAAGGAAAATGAATTCCTGAGGTATTTCGAAAATTTGCTATGAGGAGATACATTCCTGAGGGAGACTCGCGTTCGAACGACCTTACACATACTGGTCACCACCAGCTCGTGATTATATCTTCACATGTGGAAATGTATACAGGAAACTAATTGATCTGTATATTTCAGTCTGTGTGAGAACCTCATCAACATGTATACAGAGATTACAAGGTGGCGAGTAGGTAATGAGATTAGTGAGGCGGAGCTGTTGTATGACACCAGGTTAAGGGGACAGAGTTAACATGTCAAGTAAACCATACCCCCGGCCGGGATTGAACCCGCGGTCATAGTCTCAAAACTCCAGCCCGTGGCTAACGCGACGGGCTGGAGTTTTGAGACTCTATGACCGCAGGTTCAATCCCGGCCGGGGGTATGGTTTGTTTGCAATCGTGTCATTACGATTTCTTGAGTCAACATGTCAAGTAGTTGGTGTTATGTAGCCTACTCCAGCCCCTCCCTCCTTCCCTCATTTAAAACTAATTCTAACACCCCCTGCGTTATTACTCACTCGCCACTGTATAATCTTGTACTCTTCTCTGTGTTCATTGTTGATAAAGACGAGAGCCCGAGCCATGGGCCATGCTATTAAGCAGGAGCAACACTGTATCGACTCAGCCACAGAGCTCACGGTAGGATGATTTTGCAACCTCACTACTGTGACATGGCTGGAAGTGTCTCTGACGCTCTAACCTCTCATCTCCCCGTTTATATTTCTGGTATTTTACCTTTCCACTCCTACCTTTAGTAGATTATATGACGATTTCATCATCATCCTTCTGAAGTCTCCCAGCTCAGTCTTGCAGATTTCATTATCTGAAATAGGAAAGTCATTCTTTGACAAAATATGATAGAAAACGTAGTTAGCTTTAAATTCCACTGTGGTAAAGCCACTCATTATGACAATGGTATACAATATCACTGATTGAGACAATGGAGTTTGATGCTTCTCAAGGCTGATCACCTCAAAACTACTTTTTCAAGGCTGAGGGAACGATCACAACGTTTTTACCTATCCGTTGCGTCTGTTTCAGACAACCTTTTTTTTTTCGACTGAAGAAGCAAAATTTTTCGGGAATAAGGATACTTTGGAAATTTCTGTGTGTACTGTCCCTTTGTAAGTTGCAAAAGTTAGCCAGTGCTGCTGACGCAGGAGTCCAAGTTGATTCTCTCAGGCTTACAAATGGCTTTTGCAACAAATTTTCAATTACTGCTGCTGACGTGGGAATGTACAAAACATAGAGTTAACTCACTTGGTGGTATGGAGTTCGGTGTTCTCAGACTCAGGACACCACATACAGAGACGAACTTCAATCTCCTAGTGTCTGGTTGCACTCACCCACAGATTAACTACTTACTTCTTCCCCAGAAATGTCGGCAGACTATACTGCTAAGAATTGTAGATTTCGCCTCACTGCGGGTGCACCTCCCCTCAAGGAAGGTTCCTTGATGTTGGTGAGGGGCTCTTGATTTAGGGAATTGGATCTGCTCCAGTTCCCCGAATTAAGCCTGAATGCCTTCCACATCCCCCCCCCAGGCGCTGTATAATCCTCCGGGTTTAGCGCTTCCCCCTTGATTATAATAATAATAATAATGCGGGTGCACCTGATTAGTAAGTAAGTAAGTAAGTAAGTAAGTAAGTTTATTCAGGTATACACAAATACAGTTACATAGAATTATCATACATAGCAGCATATGTGTAAAGAACCTAGGATAACCCAAAAAAGTCAGACAGAGTGACTTATTTCCATTGGGGTCCTTTTACCTTATTATTATAATATAAAGGTTATAATATTTTCTTATTATTCTACAATGAAGATAACATCTTATTATCATACTAAAAAGACTATCTACTACACCAAGGTCATTAAGACTATCTACAATACGAGGGTCATTACTAGGAAAAGGGTTTAAAATTTACACGTATGTTAGCTAAAAAATAGAAAATCATTCCCCTCCCTTTCTGTAGTTTACATTCATCAGACCCCCTTTTGGCACTCTTCTTGAACTGGTTCATGCTATGACTGGCTTTGACATGTGCGGGCAGTCTGTTCCATTCCTTTATTGCTGTACAAAAAAGGCGTTTGAAGCCTGGCCACTGACGTGGGTACTACAAAATTATGCTCTCCTCCCCCTAGTACTATGATTGCTTTGGTTCCCAACCTTGACAAAATTGACAGCAAGATATTCTGGACCTGTTTGGTGAGAAAATTTTATAAACATGATTTAGCTTCAGTTGTTTTACTCTGTCTTCAACATTCAGCATATCCAACTGCTGTAATTCATCCTGGCCTACATGTTCTCTTGGTCCCAGCCCCAGGATGAATCTTACGATTTTGTTCTGGGTGATTTGCAGTCTATCATTCAGTTTTTTTTTGTCAAGGCAGAGTACCAAGAAGAGCAAGCGTAATCCATATGGCATTGTATACGGGCTAGACATAGGGTCCTGCGAGCCTCAGTAGGTAGACACTGTGCTTGTCTATACAGGAACTTCAGTCTGGCATTCGCTTTCTTTACTACACTGTTCCCTATCAATTCTCCTGACATGCATGGGTCAAAGGGGATTCCCAAATAGGGAACGAGTATCCAATACTTTGGGAAACCGCTTAAAGTTATCTTGTTCCCCAGCCACATGTATTAATGCCAGTTTTCTGGCTGTACGAACGAACGAAAGTTCAGGTAAGATCCCAAATGGGATGAGCGGGTAAGACGGGACAGACGAAGAGCAGTGCTGGAGAGGAGTGTTCTTAGTCGTAGAAATAGAGCCAGGGCTTAACCCAGCAGCGTGTCGCGTCCACTCTTGCTGGTGTCTGAGTTGCACCTGCTCTAGCTAGTGTCTTCTGACTGACTTCATTCGAATTTTGAATACACTATGAAACGTTTCGTGGAATATTTTGGTAGCCCAAAATAATTTCCACAGATACCCAAGTGTTCCATATGCGTCGTACCCAATCGGTTTATATATAAAAAAAACAAAGTTCTCCACTGCTAAGAACAAAAAAGGCACAATACCGTGACTGGAACGATACACAGTATAACTTGTAAATGGTCCGAGTCGGACAGAAGCGTCATCTTAAGTTTGTCTCCTATGAGGCTGTGAGGCTGCACCGGCTGTGAGGCTGCACCGGCTGTGAGGCTGCACCGGCTGAGGTTGCACCGGTTGTGAGGCTGCACCGGCTGTGAGGCTGCACCGGCTGTGAGGCTGCACCGACTGTGAGGTTGCACCGGCTGTGAGGCTGCACCGGCTGTGAGGCTTCACCGGCTGTGAGGCTTTGCCGACTGTGAGGCTGCACCGGCTATGAGGCTGCACCGGCTGTGAGGCTGCACCGGCAGTGAGGCTGCACCGGCTGTGAGGCTGCACCGGCTGTAAGGCTGCACCGGCTGTGAGGCTGCACCGACTGTGAGGTTGCACCGGGTGTGAGGCTGCAAAAGGCTGTGAGGCTTCAACCGGCTGTGAGGGCGCAAACCGCTGTAAGGCTGCACGGGTGTTTAGGCTGCACCGGCTGTGAGGCTGCACCGGCTGTGAGGCTGCCCGGCTTTGAGGTTGCAACCCGGGTTTTAAGGCTGCACCGTCTGTGAGGCTGCACCGGCTGTGAGGCTGCACCGGCTGTGAGGCTGCACCGGCTGTGAGGTTGCACCGGCTGTGAGGCTGCACCGGCTGTGAGGCTTCACCGGCTGTGAGGCTGCACCGGCTGTGAGGCTTTGCCGACTGTGAGGCTGCACCGGCTATGAGGCCGCACCGGCTGTGAGGCTGCACCGGCTTTGAGGTTGCACGGTTGTAAGGCTGCACCGTCTGTGAGGCTGCACCGGCTGTGAGGCTGCACCGGCTGTGAGGCTGCACCGACTGTGAGGTTGCACCGGCTGTGAGGCTGCACCGGCTGTGAGGCTTCACCGGCTGTGAGGCTGCACCGGCTGTGAGGGTTCCGACTGGAGCTGCAGGTTGGGGGCCGCACCGGTGAGGCTGCACCGGCAGTGAGGTTGCACCGGCTGTGAGGCTGCACCGGCTGTAAGGCTGCACCGGCTGTGAGGCTGCACCGACTGTGAGGTTGCACCGGCTGTGAGGCTTCACCGGCTGTGAGGCTGCACCGGCTGTGAGGCTTTGCCGACTGTGAGGCTGCACCGGCTATGAGGCCGCACCGGCTGTGAGGCTGCACCGGCAGTGAGGTTGCACCGGCTGTGAGGCTGCACCGGCTGTAAGGCTGCACCGGCTGTGAGGCTGCAAACCGGCTGTAAGGCTGCACCGGCTGTGAGCTGCACCGACTGAGAGGTTGCAAACCCGGGTGTGAGGGTGCAATGGGCTGTGAGGCTTCACCGGCTGTGAGGCTGCACCGCTGTGAGGCTGCACCGGGTTTTGAGGGTTTCACGGTTGTGAGACTAGCACGGCTGTGAGGCTGCACCGGTTGTGAGGCTGCACCGGCTGTGAGGCTGCACCGGCTGTGAGGCTGCACCGGCTGTGAGGCTGCACCGGCTGTGAGGCTGCACCGGCTTTGAGGCTGCACCGGTTGTGAGGCTGCACCGGCTGTGGGCTTTCACCCGGGTGTGAGGTTTTTACCGGTTGTGAGACTGGGACCGGGTGTAGGCTGCAAACCCGGGTTTTGGGGGCTGCACGGCTTTAGGCTGCAAACCGGTTGTGAAGCGAACGGGTGTCAGATGCACCGGCTGTGGTTGCCCCCAAAATGTGAGGATGCACCGGTTGTGAGGCTGCACCGGCTGTGGTTCGGGCTGTGAGCTGCACCGGTTGTGAGGCTTGCACCGGCTGAGACTGCACCGGCTTCGAGGCTGCACCGGCTGAGGTTGCACCGGTTGTAAGGTTGCACCGGCTGTGAGGCTGCACCGGCTGTGAGGTTGCACCGGTTGTGAGGCTGCACCGGCTGTGAGGCTGCACCGGCTTAGAGGCTGCACCGGATGTGAGGCTGCACAGGCTGTGATCCTGCACCGGCTGTGAGGCTTCACCGGCTGTGAGGCTTCACCGGCTGTGAGCCTGCACCGGCTATGAGGCTGCACCGGCTGTGAGGCTGCACCGGCTTTGAGGCTTCACCGGGTGTGAGGTTGCACCGGCTGTGAGGCTTCACCGGCTGTGAGGCTGCACCGGCTGTGAGGCTGCACCGGTTGTGAGGCTGCACCGGTTGTGAGGCTGCACCTGCAGTGAGGCTGCACCGGCTGTGAGGCTGCACCGGTTGTGAGGCTGCACCGGTTGTGAGGCTGCACCGGTTGTGAGGCTGCACTGGTTGTGAGGCTGCACCAGTTGTGAGGCTGCACCGGTTGTGAGGCTGTACAGGCTTAGAGGCTGCCCCGGCAGTGAGGCTGCACCGGCTGACAGACTGCAAAGGCTGTGAGACTGCATCGGCAGTGAGGCTGTACCGGCTTAGAGGCTGCACCGGCTGTGATGCTGCACCGGCTGTGAGGCTGCACCGGCTGTGAGGCTGCACCGGCTGTGAGGCTGCACCGGCTGTGAGGCTGCACCGGCTGTGAGGCTGCACCGGCTGTGAAGCTGCACCGGCTGAGAGGCTGCATCGGCTGTGAAGGGTGCACCGGCTTGAGGCCCGCACCGGCTTTTGAGGCTGCAGAGGCTGTGAGGCTGCAACCGGCTGTGAGGCTCAAACCCGGGTGTGAGGCTTCACCGGCTGTGAGCTTCACCCGGCTGTGAGGTTTCACCGGCTGTGAGGCTGCAAACCCGGCTGTGAGGCTGCACCGGCTGTGAGGCTGCACCGGTTGTGAGGCTGCACCGGTTGTGAGGCTGGACCGGCTTAGAGGCTGCACCGGCTTAGAGGCTGCACCGGCTGTGAGGCTGCACCGGTTGTGAGGCTGCACCGGCTGTGAGGCTACACCGGTTGTGAGGCTGCACCAGCTGTGAGGCTGCACCGGTTGTGAGGCTGTACCGGCTTAGAGGCTGCCCCGGAAGTGGGGCAGCACCGGCTGTGAGGCTGCACCGGCTGTGAGGCTGCACCGGCTGTGAGGCTGCACCGGCTGCGAGGCTGCACCGACTGTGAGACTGCACCGGCTGTGAGGCTGCACCGGCTGTGAGGCTGCACCGGCTGTGAGGCTGCACCGGCTGTGAGGCTGCACCGGCTGTGAGGCTGCAACGACTGTGAGGCTGCACCGGTGTGGAGGCTGCACCGGCTGTGGGCTGCACGGCTGTTAGGCTTCACCGGCTGTGAGGCTTCACCGGTGTGAGGCGCACCGGCTGTGAGGCTGCACCAGCTGGAGGCCCGACGGCTGTGAGGCTGCACCCGGCTTAGAGGCTGCCCCGGCAGTGAGGCTGCACCGGCTGTGAGGCTGAACCGGCTGTGAGGCTGCATCGGCCGTGAGGCTGCACCGGCTGTGAGGCTGGGAAACCGGCTGTGAGGCTACACCGGGCATGTGAGGCTGCACCGGCTTTTAGGCTTCACCGGCTGTTAGGCTTCAGCGGTGTGAGGCCCGCACCAGCTGTGAGGCTGCACCGGCTGTGGAGGCTGCACCGGCCCGTGAGGCTGCAAATGGCTGTGAGGCTGCCATCAGCTTAGGCTTTCACCGGCAGTGAGGCTGAGCCGGCTGTGAGGCTGCACCGGCTGTGAGGCTGCAACCGGACCGTGGGCTGCACCGGCTGTGAGGTGCACCGGCTGTGAAGGCTGCACCGGCTCTAGGCGCACCTGCTGTGAGGCTGCCACCGGTTTTGAGGCTGCACCGGCTGTGAGGCGCACCGCCATGGGGTGCACGGCTGCGAGGCTGCACCTTCAGTGAGGCACCGGCTGTGAGGCTGCACAGCTGTGAGGCTGCACCGGCTGTGAGGCTGCCTGGTTGTCAGGCTGCACCGGCTGTGAGGCGCACCGGCTGTGAGGCTGCATGGCGTAGGCTTGCAACCGGGCTGGGGAGGTCTGCATGGCTTGTGAGGCTGCACCGGGTTAGAGGCCGCACCGGCTTAGAGGCTGTACGGTTGCGAGGCTGCACCGGCTTAGAGGGCTGCAAGGCGTGAGGCTGCATCGGCTGTGAGCTAACCGGCCCGTATGCTTCCCAGCTGTGGTGCTGCATCGGCTGTGAGGCTGTACCGGAGTGAGGCTGCACCGGCTGTGAGTCAGCACCGGCTGTGAGCTGCATCGGCTGTGGGTTGCACCGGCTGTGAGCTGCAAAACCCGGGTGTAGCTGCACGGCTGGGGGAGGCTCTGCACCGACTGTGAGAAATGCACCGGCTGTGAGGCTGCACAGGCTTGGAGGCTTGCACCGGCTGTTTGGCTTCACCGGCCCGTGAGGCTTCAACCTGTGAGGCTGCACCCGTGAGGCCCGCACCATGGAAGTTGCACCGCTGTGAGCTGCATCACTGCGAGGCCGCACCGGTGTGAGGCTGCACCGGCCTGTAGGTTGCACCGCTGTGGGCTTCACCACTGTGAGGCTGCCAACCGCTGTGAGGCTGCACCCTGTGAGCTGCACCCGGCTGTTAGGCTGCCCGGCTGTGAGGCTGCAACGGCTGTGAGGCTTCACCGGCTGTGAGGCTGCACCGGCTGTGAGGCGACCGGCGTGGGCTGCCCGGTTGTGAGCTGCTCCGCTGTGAGGCGCAAACCCCTGTGAATCTGCACCCGCTGCCCAGGCTGTCCGGCTGTGAGGCTGCACCGGCTGTGAATCTGAACCGCTTGAGGCTGCACGGCGTGAACTGCACCGGCTGGAGGCTGCACCGCTGTGAGCTGCACCGGCTTTAGAGGCTGCACCGCTGTGAGGCTGCACCGGTTGTGAGCTGCACCGGCTGTGAGGCTGCACACGCTTGAGTCACCGGCCTTGAGGCTTGCACCGGCTGTGGGCGCAAACCGCTTTAGGGTGCACTGCTGTGAGGCTGCCCGGCTGTGAGTCTGCACCGCTGTGAGCTGAAACCCGTTGTGAGGCTGCACCGGTTGTGAGGCCCGCACCGGTGTTAGGCTGCACCGGCCGTAAGTTTGCACCGGCTGTGAGGCCTTTCACGCTTGAGCTGCACCGCTTTGAGGCCCGCAACGTGATTGCACGCTGTGAGGCCCTTTCCATGTTGTGAGGCTTCACCGGCTGTGGGCTTCACCAAACTGTGAGCTGCACGGAAAGTGAGGATTCACCGGCTGTGAGCTGCACGGCTGTGAAAGGCTACCGGCTGTGAGGCTGCACCGGCTGCGAAATTGCACCGCTTGGGGGCTGCACCGGCTGTGAGGCGCACCGGCTTTGAGGCTGCACCCGGGTTTTAGGCTGCACCCTGGGGGCGCCGCTGTGAGGTTGCACGCTGTGAGGCTGCAACCGGCGGATGGCTGCACCGGCTGTGAGGCTGCACATGTTGTGAGGCTTACACCGGCTTTAGGCTTCAACCCGCTGTGAGGCTGCACCCTGTGAGGCTGCACCGCTGTGAGGCTCACCGGCTGTTGGCTGCCCGCGTGAAAAGGGGCAGGTGTGAGGCTGCACCGGCTGTGAGGCTTCACCGGCTGTGAGGCGCACCCGGGTGTGAGGCTGCAGGCTTGAGGCTGCCCCGGCTGTGAGGCGCCCCGGGTGTGAGGCTGCACCGGCGCGAGGCTGTCCGGCTTGGGCTGCACCCGGGTGTGAATTGAACCCGGCTGTAGGCTGCCAGGCTGTGAGACTGCAAAGGTGAGGTGCCCGGCTGTGAGGCTGCGCCCGGTTAGAGGCTGCACCCGGGTGTGGGTTGCACCCGGGTTTTGAGGCGCACCTGTGAGGTGCACCGGCTGGAGGCGCACCCCTGTGAGGCTACCCGGGTGTGGGGGGCTGCACCGGCTGTGGGGCTGCATGGTTGAGGTGCACCGGGGTGTGATCTGCACCCGGTGTGAGTCTGACCGGCTGTGAGGCTGCCCGGTTTTTGAGGGCACGGTTTTGAGGCTGCACCCGGGTGTTGGCTGACCGGCTGTAAAGGGTTTCACCCGGCTGTGAGGCTGCACCGGCGTGAGGCTCCCGGCTGTGAGGTGCACCGGCTGGAGGCTGCACGGGTGTGAGGGGGCCCGCTTTGGGGGCTGCACCGGCTTATTATTACCACCCCAGGGCCCCCCATTAACCCTTCTCACCCTTATTTATCCCTTAATTCAAATTTTACTCACCCTTACCACCCCTTCTCACCCTTTTAAATTCACCCTTTCCCCTTTTTTTTTTTTTTTTGTTTTTTTCCAGGGTTATTTTCCCCCCAAAAGGGGGGGGAAACCCGGAGGCTTCACCGCTTAGGCTCACCCGGCTTGAGTGCACCCCGGGTGTGGGCTGCACCGCTGTTAGGTGCCCGGCTGTGAGGTGCACCCGGGTGTGAATTTAACCCCTGTGAGGCTGCACAGTGGAGCTGCCCGGGTGTGAGGGGGGCCCCCGGGTGTGAGGCTGCACCGGCTTGAGGCTGCACCGGCTGTGAGGTGCACCCGGGTGTGAGGCTTGCCCCGGGTGTGGGGCTGACCGGCTGTGAGGGGAAGGCTGTGAGCTGCCCGCTGTGAGGGTGCACGGCTGTGAGGCGCACCGGTTGAGGCTGCCCGGTTGAGGCGACCGGCTGTGAGGCTGCACCGGCTGTGGGGCTAAAACCCTGTGAGGTGCACTGCTTGAGGGTTCCCTTGGAGGCTTCACCGGCTGTGAAGGCTGCACCGGGTTGGGCCGCACCCGGTTTGGGGGCTGCACCGGGGTGTGAGGCGCATGGGCTGTGGGCTGCACTGTGTGAGGCCCTGCACCGGCTGTGGGCGCACCGGTTTTGAGGCTGCACCCGGTGTGAGGTGCACCGGGTGTGAGGGTCTTCTGTAGGCTGCACTGTGTGAGGGGTTACCGGTGTAGGCTCACGGTGTGGGCTGCACCGGTGGAGGCTGCACCGGCTGTAGGCTCACACTGTAGGTTGCACCCTGTGTGAGGCTCACCGGCTTGGAGGTTTACCGCTTGAGGCTGCACCCGGTTAGAGGCCCCGCACCCTGTGGGGGTGCACCGGTTGGGGTTTTACCGGGTTGAGGCGCCCGGCTTGAGGCTGCCCGGCCCGTGAGCTGACCGGTGTGGGTTTTCACCGGCTGGACTTCACGGCTTGAGGCGCCCGGCTGTGAGGCTGCACCGGTTGAGGCTGAACCCGGGTGTGAGGGCTTTCCCGGCTGTGAGGCTGCCCCTATTAAGCTTAAAAACCAACACCTGTCTTAATTGATAAATTAAACTTTTAATAAATTAATTGCAGAAAACACCTTTCTTTTTTGGTTTGTTCCTTCCTCTCGTGATCCTGCTTTGTTTCCCCTCGTTCATGGGTTGTCCTACCTCACAACACCTCTCACTAATCTTGCCCATTATCTCTACCTCACAAACCCTCCTCACACATCTTGCCCTTTTCTTACCTCAAACCCTCTTCCTACATTTGCCCATTATCTCTATCACAACCCCTCCACTAATCCTGCCCTTTTCTTACCCCACAACCCCCTTCCACTTCTCTCCCCATTTTCTTTCCTCACAACCCCTCTCACTACATCTCTCCCCCTTTTTTCTACCTACAACCCTCTTCATACATCTCTGCCCATTATGTCTACCTCAAACCCTCTCTCATACTCCGCCCTTTACTCTACCTCAAACCCCTCTCACTACATCTCTGCCCATTATCTTCCCCTAAAACCCCCTTTTCTCAACATTTCCCCATTATCTCTTCCTCACAACCTCTCTCACAAATCTTCCCATTACTCTACCCAAACCCTCTCTCATAACTCTGCCTTATGTTACCTCACAACCTCTCTCCTACTTTTCTGCCCATTATGTTTTCCTCACAAACCCTCTCTCATAATCCTCCCCATTTATGTCACCTCACAACACTCCTCATACATCTCTCCCCATTATGTCTACCCAAAACCCCTCTTCCTACTCTCTGCCCTTTATGTCTCCTCACAACCCCCCTTCACTACTCTCTTGCCCTTATGTCTACCTCACAACACCCCTTCATACATTTTGCCCTTTTCTACCTAAAACACTCTCTCACTATTCCTGCCCATTATGTTCCTCACAACATCTCTCATCATCTTGCCCTTATCTCTACTCAAACCCTCTTCACTCATCTCTGCCATTATTCTACCTCAAAAACCCTTCTACTACATCTCTCCCCTTTAAAAACCCTCAAACACTCTTCACTCATCCTCCCCATTTCTCTCCCCTACAACACTCTCTCACTACATCTCTCCCCTTTAAATTTCTACCTCACAACACTCTCTCATAATTTTGCCATTTTCTACCTCAAAACCCTCTCTCATCATCTCTCTCTCATCAAAGTTAAGATAATATAATTAGAAGAAACAAAACAGTAAAATATTATAATATATAAATTTTATATATATATTTTTAATTATATTTTTTAAATTTATATTATTATATATATATATTATATATTAATATATATATAATTTTGTTTAAAAGCCTAATCATGGGGAAGGGAAATATTTTAAACATCTAAAAAAAACCAAAATTTAAATAAAAAATTTTGGGGAACTAGGTTGTGGGTTGTGATGGCAAGTGTCGCCATAGAGGAAAACATGATATAAAGACAATTTCCACTTGGTGTGTTCCTTCCTCTCAGGACTAAAAATAACCTTCCTTATATCATTTTCTGAACCTCTTGATTGGTATGACGAAAAAACTCCCCAATACTTTCATTAAATGCATGCATTCTTAGTCCAGTTGTTGTCGTATTTCTCAAGTTTCTTTCTGAGGGATAATGCTGAAATAATGTAACATACTAGAGGCAGTGTTTTTTGATTTTTCCTGAAAAACAAGAGAGACATTAGTACAGCGTCGGTGTGTCTCATCTTCGCTGGATGTGACTTCGTCCTCCTCATGTTTTGCAGTTTATTTACCGGGACCCAGAGCGATGCTGTAACCCATTTTTTTTCACCCCTTGAAGTATATAAATACTGTCTCTCCCAGCAATGAGCCTTGTTATCATTCCCTGCACGTCAAGGTTAGTGTTGGTGGCTGGGGACCTGCTCCTCACCTACCTTCTTGTCACACCAGTGAGTCGAAGTATATTAGAAAAGAATTTCGTCACTCACGGTGTTGAACATGGATGTCAGAACTCTGTTCTGACATCCATGTGACAATGTGACAATGAAAATGTACTTGATATCCGAGCAACATCTTACGGCAGTCATGTGAGGTGCTCCTCGTGACTCATAGCTCATGTACTCAGTCTCAGGGGGCATTACATCCCCTTGATACTTCTGCTGGCATCAATATCGAGAAGGAAGAAAAAGCTTCGTATTGTCTTTGAAAGACATATTGTCGCTGGACAGTGTCACACTATATGGAAGAATGTCAGAAGGCTTTTCAGCAATAAAACAATGTGTTGAATTATTATGACTATTATGGTAAGAATCTGCTCAGAAATTTGTAGATATAACACAAAGGGGCTGTCCCAGCTGGGCTGTTTGTGATCATTGTTATTGCATTCTAGGAGAAGAATTGAAACCTTATGGCCAAACAGTGCCTGGAAAATGGGAGGTAATCAGATTCAATCTAAGAAAGGAGAAGTTAACTCCACTTCCTTAGACCAAGAACCCATCAACTACAACAAGGCGTCTTCCTCGATGTGTGAGCCATCACGGTAGATGGTCTTGGTGACGAGTGGTGAGAGCATTTCACTACTAGTGATACTAGTGCAACTGTGGCTGTGTATCAGTGAATTCACTAGTTCGCTGGATGGTGTGGAGAAGAAAATGGAGACTAGCAAGAGTGACTCTTAGTGTAGTTTACATCCAATGTGAGTCATTCACAGGAAATATTAGACGACTTTTCTGGCGTGAATTTTAAAACGATTTGTGCCACGTTGAGGTAGAGGGTGAGCTGCTGAATTGTTGAACACTGCACGAAGCTCAGGTAGGTATCGAGATCTAGTGGGAGGAAGAAGCCATCATGGGTATCAGTGTCTTCAGTCTTACCTTCCATCTTCTTAAGTCGACGATTATTCTTCCTTAATATCTCGTTGGCGACAAGAGCCAAGTGGAACACTGAGAAGAGTATTGTTGTGATCAATCACCTGCATTTCTTGCAAGTCACCTGTGAACCGATCAGTAGTGCGTTGGTTGGAAGAAACTTGTTTACATCTGGAGGAGTTAAGGTACACGCCTAAGGTATAGGCTCGGGTGTTGGCAAAAAGTGTGGGATTAGAGATAAAGATTCTAACACAAAGTGGGATTTGTCACTGATGTTTTTAGCTGATGACACTGTGCTTTTGGGAGATTTTGAAGAGAAGTTGCAGAGGTTTGTGGACGAGTTTGGAAGGTTATGTAAAAGAAGGTAATTAACAAAAAAAGGCACAATACCGCGACTGGAACGATACACAAATAACCCGCACATAAAAGAGAGAAGCTTACGTAAGCTTCTCTCTTTTATGTGCGGGTTATTTGTGTAAAGAAGTAAATAAAAGTGAACATAGAAAGACGCAAGAAGAGATAATAAAATTAGAATGAAAGACTGGTTATCAGATTGGAGGAAGGACTCAAAGGGAGTATGAAGAAAGTGAATGTATTCAGATATTTGGGAGTGGACTTGTCAATAGATGGGTCTAGGAAAAACGATGTGAACCATAGAAATGGTGATAGGAAAAAGGTGAGTGGTGCACTGAGAAATCTGTGGAGACAAAGAACGTTATCCATGGAAGTGAATAAGGAAATATATGAAAGTATAGTCTAGTAGAACCAAAACTCTCTTAAGGGTGTGAAGCATAGGTGGTCTGCCTCCTAGTGCCAGCACATTCATGGTCGAGGATACTGCATGACTAATTTCATTCTTTTAGTGAGTGGGATAACCAGTCTCACCAGCATTGCAACTTATTAAAATGTATCACTACCACGAATGTGCGACAATAGGAGGAGACCCATGTACTTACTGAGTCCTTGTGTTTGAGCATGATGGACAATGGTCGTCAGAAGTTAGCTTGGGTTTCCAGGAGGTCCGAGCTAAATGGCCCTGGTTTTTGATTCCTGGCTGGAAATATATATATACTTTCCACGAGGCAATGGTGGCCCAAAAAGAAAAACAAAGCTTCTCTTTTTTTAAAATTATAATTTATACAGGAGAAGGGTTTTAGCCCCTTGCTCCTGGCATTTTAGGCCACCCTCTTACGAAGTGGGGAAAAAGGAGTTACGGAGAAGAATTCTGTTCCACTTTATATAAATATATATATATATATATATATATATATATATATATATATATATATATATATAATATTAAATATCATAATGTGCAAATGTTTTAATTGCCAGATGGTTGTGTGTGGTAATGCTGCTGGTCTACTGGGACTGGCGGTCGTGATGGTGACCACAGCAGATGTAAGTCAACTTAACCACGATGTGAAGAGTCTCTCTCCATCAGAACTGGAGGATGGACTTGACGCAATCAGGAGGCAGGAGAGACTCGTTGCCATTTACACCACCACCTCCGTCAAGCGCCTGGCTACCACCACCATCACCGCAGTCTCCACCTGTGTCACTATTACTGCTAACGCTGTTGCTTGCAATGGTCGAAAGAAAAGAACTCTCTTCAAAAATCTTTCGTAAGATCTGAATTGTATTATTTATGCTAATCTTAGGACCAAATGGTTTTAAAGGAGGTAAAGATAGATTCACTACGAAAGTTCCTGGGCTGTAAGGAAGAGTCAGTAGGGTTACAGCTAGTGGCTTTGACGGAAACATGTACACAAGTACTGTTTCCAAATCTTCCTTATTAGAGGACTAGTAGCTCAGTGTAAACAAACACTGGACCTGTTATTCTCGGACTATGGTGCCTACCTCCCGTTCTTTCTACTTTTAAGTTTAGTGTGCATGTGGTGTGAGGTGTGTGTGTTGTGTGTGTTGTGTGTGTGTGTGTGTATGTGAGTGTGGTGTGTGTGCACACTCACCTAATTGTACTCACCTAATTGTCGTTTCTAGGCCGAATTCATCTTATAAGCTAATGGTATGGTTCTTGCCTCCACTACCTCACTTGCTAGGCTATTTCCACTTTTTTGACTACTCTATGACGGAAGAAATACTCCTAACTTCCCTTTGACTCATCTGAGTTTTCACTTCCAATTGTAACCCCTTGTTTCTGTGTCCCCGTCTCTGAACATCCTGTCTCTGTCCACCCTGTGCTATTCACGCAGTATTTTGTATGTTGTTATCAGGTCCTCCCCTGACCCATCTGGCCTCCAGTGTCGTCAGGCCGATTTCCCTTAAACCTTTCTCTTGACATTCCCCTTAGCACTGTAACTAACCCTTGCCGCAACCCTTTGCTACTTTCTCTAATTTCTTGACGTGCATGATATAGTGTGGGTTTACAAACAGGTGCTGCATACTCCAATATGGGCTTGACATACACGGTTCAGTGTCCTGAACGATTCTTACTAGTTATTGGAA
>NC_069405.1:80296094-80311481 GCF_026875155.1 Cherax quadricarinatus
AAAAAATTTGGGGGTAAATACTAACTATATCTGCACAGCGCAGTAACATACATACCACTTTTTCCCTACCTCAGCTGATGCCACAGATAAAACACAGTGTAAAATAGAGGCGCCTCGGGAAAGTAGTGAGCTAGGACAGGTCGATCTGGGTACTGATGACTTTTGTCCTAAAGCATACTTGCCCAAAATACTTTTGGGTTTCCACAATTTAGCTAATATTCTTTTTTCCCTAATATGAAATTTATTTTTTTGATTTTTATTTTTATTTGGTTTAACTTTTTTATTACTTATAATGGGTTTTATTTTACAACTTTATATACAAAAAATTTTCAAAATCCCCCTCCGGGGTACCGCATTGTTTTCTTGATTGTAGAATTCATAACTTTTTTTCTGCCCCCTCCCATTACCCCCCAAAAATTTAAATTTTCCCCCCGGGGGAATTTCCCCCCATTTTGGGAACCATGCGTGACTAACCATTTCCCCCAGTCCCGAATCTAAAATCCCATGTGGTTTTGGGAAAAAAGAAGCAGTATGGCAACGGTTTTGCCTACTCTGGGGGGAAAGGGGATGGCTTTGGGTTTTTGGGGGAAAGCTCGGCGGGGCGGGTTTGTTTGTTGTCAGGCTGGTGAGTACCTAGCGATAGGTTTACTTGCGGGCGGGCGACTAGCTGGCAGCCTAAAAATAACTGTTCATATGCAGCACTTGTTATCCAGTGAAAACGAAACACATAAAAAACGACAAAGGGATAATGTCAGTGATTTCTCAGGATCATTGAGATGAATTTGTTGTTATATCTCTTGTTTTTCTTTTTCTTGGTTAAAAATGACACATTCTTTTTGGTTTTTTTCTTAAAATGGACCCCACAAAAAGTTAAACCCAAGTTGTCTAAAGCAAACCGGTGTTTGGTACAGGGAAGTTTTTAAAACTTTTTTGTTAAACTTGCCCTCTTCCATAGGGGCCCACGCCCCTTTTACCCAACTCCCGTATTTTTCTCAAAACTACCCGGTGTTGCCTATGCTTAAAAAGGCTTGAGGACTGACCACCTTCCCCCGAGTGATGATTGATCCCGACAAAATTACTTTTACCTGCCCGTGCGCCCTACCTGTACCAAAAGGGGAAACCGTTGTAAGGGGGAAAAGGTTTGTCAATAAAGATATTCAATTTGCAAAAGGTTTTTTATCTTCTGGGAGTTTTAAAAGACCCCGGAAAAACAAGTTACCCCCTTTAAAGGGATACTTCCCCTCTCGCTTTTTAGTGGCAGGTTCCAGGCAAAATTTTCGTACAATATTAAAACTATTAAAAAAAAAATGAGAGTTAAGGGTTTTAACAGGGGTATCCATACCCTTTGGGGGATGGGAAAAAAATGTGGGTTGGGATCGAACTCCGAACAATTTTTAAAAAAAAATTGTAAGATTTGAATAAACTATCACAATTTTGTTGCTAGTTTCGATAGTACGTAAAAAAAAATTACTGCATCATTTATGTCACACTGTACCGAACAGGTCTACATGTGGGATTCGACAGTGGATTTGGGAAGAAATACTCACGTAGGGTGGGATTAGTATAATTACAGTAAGGGGGATGAAGCCCTTACAGCCGTGACCTGCCTCCTTGCTCACTCTCGTTTAACTAAATGCCCTGACTGGCCGCCCACGACCCTTAGAGGCTCTTTTGAATAAGGGCCAGGTCAGGCCAATATAAAAAAAAAAAATTCAGATGTGCTCAGGCAGAGAGGGGTTTTGGTCTTTGAGTCAACTGGCCCACAGGGGTTTTACTGGTAACTGGTTACTACTATGGGGACTCGGCGACGCAAAACGTATGTCGTCCCGGACATAAAATTTTAATACAAATGAGGGGGGGGGGGGGGTTATTTTCGGCTTGGGGCTGATTCTTACAATGTAAAGTAACAAAAAATTTAAAAACATTATAACATACTAAGTAGAACTTTGGAATGGAACCCTTACTTTATGAAACTGTAATGCAATAAAAGGTATATATAGTAAAACTTTAAAAACCCTCAACAAAGGAAAAACAAAATCAACTTTTGGAGATTACAAGTGATAAAAAAAAATTTTGATCGATCGTCTGTTTTCCCGGGGAAATCTAGGGAAACCCTGGGGAAAGGGGGAATAATACAAAGAAAGAGTTTTTTAAACAAAAGCAAAAATTCGGTGCACTCAAATCTAGAATTTTTAAACTCTCAAAATGGGGGAAAGAAAAAATGAACAAAAAAAAAAAAATTTTTGAATCTGAAAATTGATACGTAATTTTTTTCATCTATACAGGTTATTTAATTTTAACCCCCAAATCTGGCTGGGTGAAAATTAAATATGCCGAATGGGGGGGTATTTTGGGGGAGGATAAAATCTGAAAGCATTGGCTAACTCATGCTGTATTTGGGGGCAAAATCTGTTTTGGGAAATTAAAAATTTGATATTTAAAAGGTTTTCTCAATCCCCTTCGTGTAGAAAGGAATAACGACATTCAGGTTGGTCGTCTGATTTTTGAGTATCAGGGGGGAAGAGAGCCCGGTTTCAGGGGGGATTGTCAAGTCTTTTTCACTTTTAGTCGGGGTTTGGGAAAACATCATTTTCAAAAATTTAACTTCAAAATGATCTAAATGCGACCCTTTTTACGCCCAACAAATTTCTCAAACCTTTTTATTTTAATTACCGTGTTTATGTTCAACTACTCGATGGGGAAACCAAAAAAACCCTTTTGTTTTAAGTTTTTGGCATTGCAGACTTTTTTTTAAAGGGAAATTCAGCTTAATCTCGAACCTACTTTGATTTTGGATGGCTTTGCTCGAGTTTTTGGGGACCTTGTAAATTCGGGTTTTGATTTATAAAGGTTTTCCCGGGATTCTTCAAAAAAAACCCTTTGACCCTAAGCTGGTCCCGATTTGCTAGAAACCCGGGGTTTTGTAATTTGGGTTTGGATTAAAATTTTAAACAACTCAAAAGGGAAAAACGTTTTTAATCAAAAACCATACAATGCAAAATTTGTGGGGGTTTCCCCTATAAAACATTGTAAGCAGAATTTTAAAGCACATTTCCCCAATGGGGTTTAATTTTCAACCCAATTTCCCACTGTTGGGTTTTGTTTATGGCTCTCAAGCCCATCAAGTACCTTTCTTATTGGTTCGTTCCCGCAAACCCCCATTGTTTGGCAGGATGTTGAGGAACAATGGGGGGGATTTGAGAATTTTTGTAAAAGGTCCCAAAAATTTTTCAAGAATCTCTTTTACAGAATTCACCCCCCATTATCTTTACTGGGGACTTAGGGGGGGTATGCCTGCAGAAAATGCTTTCCCTTTAAAGCTTTACTACTTTTCTCGGCAGTCTTATCTAAAAATGGGAAAATTAACCCCAAAATTTTCGGGGGAAATGGTCAAACCAAAAAAACCACACAGATGTTTGTTCCCGGGAGGGTTTTGGAAAATTTTTAATTTAAAAAAATCTAGGGGAAACTTTTTCCCCA
Source organism: Cherax quadricarinatus (assembly GCF_026875155.1). NCBI lineage: Eukaryota > Metazoa > Arthropoda > Malacostraca > Decapoda > Parastacidae > Cherax > Cherax quadricarinatus. The sequence continues at coordinate 80,299,575 of NC_069405.1, forward strand.
AGGTTCGCTATGTTGGTACACTTTGGTTTGGTTTTAGGCCCTTTAGCATTCCCCTTTATGTTCCCAGCAGACTTTTACATTTTTAAAACATACTCAGAAAAAACATTTGGGCCTTTGACCCCAAAAGTTTTTTCAATTGGCTTTGTTTTACTAAACGATCCCCCCCCGGGTGGCAACACCTTTTACACGTGAACTGGGAAAAGGCACTTTTCACTGTGACTGGGGGAATTACTAACTGGTATACTCTTCTGCTAGGGTCCCCCAATTCGGGCTTTTCGATCCCATTAAACCCTTGGGGTTCAGGGACAAAGCCCACTGATGGGTGCTGGTGGCTTCACAGTCAAATAAAATTTCCCCTGGAGAAAAAATCGAATAAAACCCCAGCCCTTTTTTGGGAACTGTTCTTTGGGGCTTTCTTTACCTTTTCAGCACAAAATGGAGGGTCCATTACTATTAACAGCCCGCGAAAAGGGCTCTGCGACAAACTTTTGGGACTTGCCGGTAAATGTTTAAAAGGGGGGTTGAACTCTTGGTAGTCAAGGTCCATCGGGCAAAAACCCCCAAGTAGGTTGTTTGTTCGGGAAATTAAGGGGTATCAGTGGAGCATGGTCTGTAAAGGGAACATGAACAGGAAACTGAAAAATAATGTTTTGGGAAGTGCTTTAAAAAACCTACTTATGTTTAAAGCTTCTTGCTCATTACTTTAAAATTTACTTTTCCTAGCCTTGTCAGGATCGGCTACAAATGCAACCTGCGTTGTATTTGGGCCATGGTTTTCTGAGCTGGGTCCGGAAACCTACCCAAAATTGAACTAGAAACCCAGTTGTCAGATAAAAGGGGGCCTTAAAAAAATCGGGGAAAATTTTAAAAAGGGACCCGATTTTAAAGTTTTTTCTTTTGGGATTTTGGGGAATGTCTTTCTTGAAGGGGGGTCCAAAAAAAAAGGAGCATCTTTTTTAAGAAAACCCCGTTAGAGGAGAGCTATAAAAGAAAAAATTTGGCAATGAAGGATCTATAAAAACCTGCAAAGCCCACAAAGGATCTTAGGGGCATCAGCATTTTTTGGGAGGGGGAAATTTATTTACTCAGTTACTTTACTTTGGTCAGTTTTCCCCCTCTGGGGAGTAAACTACGTGACCAAAAAATTTAAATTTCTGATCTGAAAAATTTTGACATTTAAAACATTTTAAACAAAAAATTGGCTTCTTAAAGCTTACCAAGTACTACTCAAGTTTTTTCCAAGTGTGTTTCCCCCACCCCTTTAGACATGACGATTAGTCATCTAAGTAAAACCAAAGGGGCTTTCCCCCATGAACCTCTAAGAATTATTTAAAGACCTTAAGAACGTGTGGGGGGAAGATCGAAATCCAAACGCCATACGGGGGAAGGGGAAAAATGACCTGTAGGAGTGGAAAATGCGTTAGCTCTTGGCTGTCCTCGTGAAGGGGACTTGAAAAAAACCCCTTTTGTAAACAAATCGGGGTTTTTTGAAAAGACTTTTTTTATTCCCAAAATTCTAAAAGTTTCCCCCCAGAAACGGGGAGGGGAAAGCGACTGGAAGGGTTTTCCCCGTTTAACTTCCTAAAGTCAATCACGGGGGCCGCCAAGTACCATCCTTCTTAGGTACTAGTATCAAGGGTCCCTTAAAGGGGATTCTGGGTGCAAAAAATCCACCCTCAAGAAATTTGATTGATCAATTCTTCGGGGACAGAAAACTTGTGTGAGGAATTCTGTACGCAGGTATGTAGATGGGTCTGTACCAGGTTCAAGTGGAATACGTTGGGCATTTAATTTCGTTATACCCATCTTTTTTCAGGGTTTTAAAGAAAGGGTTTTTACGACGTTTGTTCAACAGGGGCAACAAACGTTTGGGAACTTCACGGGAAAAGTCAGGGGGAGCAAAAGTTTTTTCCCCTTTCAACTGGGGGAACCAGTTTTGATCCAGTGAAGTGGATGGGGTTTCCCCCCGGCAGAAAAAAAGAAACCGCCCCCCGGGTTTAGGGGGGACAATTTTTCCACCCTCTCCCCCTGAAAAGGGAAAGGATAGTGAACAAGGTCAACAAGTTTGGATTTGCTCTGAGGCGAACTCGTGACCAAATTGGCCAGGAAAAAGGGGTCTTACTATCTTTTTAAAACATGAAAGGGAAATGGTTAAAACAAATAGCCCTTTTATTTGCGGGAACCCACTGTACTTTATCCCCACGGGAAACCTTTGGGAAAAACTCGGGACACTCTAGTGAGAGCACTACCCGGCAACAGAGACGTCTTTTGCAGACGGCATGTAAATCAACAAGAGAGGGTTTAAACTAGTTTCAAGAAAATTTTTTTCCCGACAAGGGTCCCCTGTGGAGAAACTTTTTACTCGAACCAGCATCATTTGCAGGGAAGGTTGTCCCTCAAGGCAATCTGGGTGTCCCTCGGAACTTGGGGGACATCGGACTATCCTGCAAGTCGAAGGTTTTGGGTTTGGAAAAAATGATGGGGGGGACAGAATTCCCCAAGTGCGGGGCCGTTTGGGGGTACGTACGGGGAAAAATCCCCTTGCTTGAAAAGGACTTAATCCGTACATATACTCTGCAGATTAAAAACAGATTTTAAACCAAGCTTAAAAACCCCAAAATGGAAACGATCAGTCGAAATTTTGGGGCCATGCCAATGGGAAAAGGGGGGTCGACCCCAATGCGTAAGTTTTCGCCGGGGGAAGAAAAGGGCCCGTGGGAAGGCACCAGGGAAAGAAATCGGGTGGGAAAAACAAGGAAGGAAGCAGTAAAGCCCCTCCCCTTTGGATAGAAAAAGGTTAGGGAAGCCCGACCTGGGACACGAAAGGTGAGAACCAGCTACTCCCACAAAGGGAGGACCCCTGAGTGGGTTTCTACGAGAAGGCCATGCCCAAAACCCCTTACCCCTTAAACAAACTGGGCCCCTAAATAATTTGTTTGCCCCACCAGAGTCCATGAAAAATGAACGGGCGCATTATAAACAAATGCTTGATTTTTGGGCCCTTTATGGTTGCTTTGGAAAGGGTTATTGAAAAAAAAAAGGGGGGAAAGGTGTCATCAAAAAAAGACTTGTTCCATTTCACCCCCAAAAATCACAAAGCCCAGAGAATGTGAAGCCCCATCTTCCCCCAAGGTTTGTCTTTTTCCCCAAAGGATGTTTAAAAGGGGTTTTCAAAGGAAATTGTAAAAGGGGGAGGGGTTTTTATCATTTCACCTATGCACCGGGGAAGGGGGGTTTAGAAACTGGGGCGCTCGAACCCCCCCGAATTGGAAGAACAGCTGGTTCGGGTTTTTTTTTTGGAATTGGAAGAATGAGCCGGGGTTCTGGTTTTTTTGAGAACCACGATATCTTTTTCCCTCTGGGGGTTTTGCTTTTGGGAAAAGGGCCCAAAAGGGAAAAAACCTAGAGTACTGAAGGTTATAGAGGGGCATTGCACTAAGATGTGTCATGTCCATTTTATTCATAAAATTACAGTAGGGAAGATCTGGGAAATCATATCAGTACGACGTCTCTTAGGGTAACTATTAGGCCCAATTTTTGGGCCAATATGGCCACGGAAACCACAGTTGAAAACAATTCCCCCCCGGGACAAGGGTTTTCTAAATTTGTACTTTTGAATATACGAGGTGTATACGACTCTTTTACAGGGTTTTTTGGTGTTCTTGAGAGGGTTTGGGAGGGACCCGATTGTCTCTGTCGCAAAAAAGAGTGGTGCGACTGGGCATGGGTGTGAAATTTATTTTAATACAGGGGAAAAGACCCGGGGCAAAAGGGAAAAAACATGTTTTTAAGGCTGTAAGGGGTTTTCCATCGTCACTTTTGGGAGGATGACCTCATAAGCACACAGGGAAAGCAGGGGGTTTTTAGTTTTTTTAAAATTTAGCCCCAAAAAGGGTGTATTTTAGCAATTTGATTCTGTAAATGGTTTAGCCTCTTCAGGGAGAAAAGATGATGCTGGGCAGCATTGGGTAAAGAAAATTTAAAAATTTGTTAATCCCAACAGCAAAAAGCACTCACGATTCATTACTATTGGGGGTAGCATTCCAAAAAAGTTCCCAAAAAAAAGGAAAATATGGATCAGCTGTTTTTTTAAATGGGGCAAGGAAAGAAAAGAATTTTTCCTCATATTGTGACCATTAGTAAATTCCCGAATCCCCAAAAGTGAACAACCCGCAGGGGATCGGTTAAAAAGCTTTTTTACAAGTCTGATAAATTTCCTCTGAAGGGGACCTTAAGAGGCACGGCACGAGAACGAATGGGTGCAAAACCATGCTTCAAGAATATTACTTGGGGCCTTGAAAAAAGGTAAGCATCAAGGGAATCATGAGTATAAAATATAGTTCTCGGGGTTGGGTCGGTTTGTCGTCCGCAAGGAAAAGTTTAGGGCTGATGGCAGGGGCAACAGTAGCCTGGAGGGCTGAGTACGCATTCCTAAAGTATCAAATTGAAAGGTATGTGAAAACAAAATGGGGAAAATAGCCCCAAAAAACAAATAAGGCAAAAATAATGGGAAAAATAAAAATGATATAAAATTCTAGAAATTTAAAAAAAAGATATACAACTAATTCTGCAGGAAAATAATAAAAAAAATTTTTTTTAAAGAACCCCTGAAGAGGAAGAACAACTCAATTTTTAAAAGGGAAAATTTGGGGAAGAAAAAAATTTTCATTGAAATATACAAGTAAAAATAATTTCTGGAGCCCGAATTAAATCCCAAAAAAGCTGTCCCTTTTTTTTTTGTAATAAAGAAAAATTAAATTAAAATTTAAAATTTTTAAAACAAAATTTAAAAAATATAAAAAAATTACTAAATTGTTAACTGGGAAATTTAAGTTTTTTTCTAAGAAAGCCCTAAAAAGAGATTAAAATATAATTCATAAAAATATCAATAAAAAGAAAATAAATTCCCCTGCGAACAAATGCAACAAAATAATTATGCAGTAATAAAGTGCAAAAGGGGGAAAATCAGGTTTAAAAGAAAAAAAAATTTTAAAAAAGGAAAAAAAAACTGATTTAACCTTTAAATCTTAATTGTTTAAAATTTGACAAAACAATTTACTCAAACAGAGTAAGGGAAAAAAAAATTTCGTTTAAAAAATAATTGAAAATTTCTCAAGAGGGGAAAATTTTTTTTAAAAAAATATAAAAATATGAAAAAAAATTAAAACCCAAAAAAAAAAAACGGGTAAATTAACACTTACAAATGGCGGGGCCCAAAAACATTATTAGTATATTTTACAACAAAATCTTGCTGTGGGGTGATACGGGCAAAAATTTTCTGGCAAAAATAATGGTACACAGTTGCGAAAAAATTAGAGGAATTGGGGAAAATGCTGGGAAAACGAAAAAAAAAAAAAAAAAAGACCACATAGAAATAAATGGAAAAAATTTTTTATTTCTGGGGTGAAAAAACACTTATGAAAAAACAATGACAATTACTGGAAAATTTCAATGCTGAAAAAAATACCCCTAAAAAAAAAGAATCACTTCACACAGAGTGATGACCCGGGACACTAAAATAATAAATTACTAGAGCAAAGGAGTTTGCATAAAGAAAAAAAAACACATAAAAAAAATATAAAAAAGTGAAAACATTTTAAAAACAAAGGTTTTGAGTACACAAGAAATTTACTTAAATGTTTCACAAAATTTTCAAAGGTTCCCTTTAAAATTTAAAAAAAATGGGCTCTAAATATCACTGAAGTCTGTATAGTGGCGGGTAAATTTCGGTGAGAGGGGGGTTGGGAGGTTGTCCTGCGCGGGGGGAAATGACCCCCCCTACACTCACCCGTTGTCGGAAGAAAAGCGCTTTCCCGGGGGACTCCCATTTAAATTTGGGGTTTTTTCGTTGGGCTCACCCACAATCTCTTGAAACCAAATTTTGGGAGCCCCAAAAAAAGTATTAGGACCCCGGGACAAAGGGGACAAACAACCACAGGTAGATGAGGTGGGGGGCTTTGGGGGTTTGGGATTTATGTTTTGGGTTTTGGGGTGGAGGGAGAGCGTTGGGTGAGAGAACCCCTTTTCTGACGCCACTGCCGCGCACCCCACTCTACCCACGAAGGTGGCTTATAAGCCCCTCTAAGCCACAGGAAGGTGAAAACCCCCTCTTACAACCAACAGGGACACAAAGCGATATAGAGCAATATGCAGAGGAACTTGGCTTAAAATTTTTTACTGGGGGGGGGGGGGGGTGGGGTTTCCTTTTTCCTCCAGCGGGGGTTTGAAAACTGGGTTGGCTGGGCTGGTTTTAACCCCCCCAAAATGGCTGGCTGGAAGACGTGTAACGATGCACAAAGGGACGGAAAGGGGCGTTGGATGACAGGAACAGGTGGATATAGGCTGACTGGCGTTCATTCCACATTTTGGGTTCTGGGCCCGGCCTTAAAATTTCAAAATCCGGGGGCAAACCCCCCCGAGATTGAGAAAAACCCCACGAACTAAGCCCCCGGGAAACTTGAAACCCGGTGCAACAGGCTTGCAGGCTGGAGGTTTTTGAGGGGAAAATAAAAGGGGTGGTGGAGGGTTTAACCCTTGACCCCGCCCGGGTACTCACAACAGTCTTGTAACGCCTGAATTAAACCCCCTTAAAAAAAAAAATCCAAAGCTCCCCCAACCCGGGGCCAACCTTTTAAACATGTGGGAGTTCGAAAAACCGGGGGATTAGGGAAGAAATACTCACTAGGTGGTATTTCGTTAATTACAGATAAGGTGGATGACGCCCCTTTCAAACCGTGCCGCCCCCTTTCTCACTCTGTTAAAATGACTGACTTTACTGGGCCGCCCCCCGTACCCCTAGGGGGGGTCTTTGAATAAAGCCCGGGCAGCGAATATGAGTTCAGATTTGTGACCCAGGCAGGGACGGTTGGTCGTGAAGGGGCAACTGGCAAAAGTGGTTTCTGGTAAAATGGTTTTACTACTAGAGGCTGATGATGAGACCAACTGGTCTCATAAAAGTTTGAAAATTTGAACAGGGTGGCCCGGTGGCCCGGGGGGCCAAAAACCCCCCTTCCACACCGGGAGGGGCCCGGGGGTTTTATTCCCCGGGGGGTGGAAAAAAATTTGGGCACGTTTCCTTCAAAATGTTGTCCTGTTCCCCAGCCCCAAATAGGTTTCCCGGGGTTAGTGGGCTGGTTGGGTCGCATCCTGGGGGGCAAGAATTTAAAGGCCCCCAAAGTAAATAAGTTTAGACAGTCCCGATGACGCAAGACCCTTTTTGGGGTTAAACCCGGGTGGCTAACCCCCCGGGGGTTTAAAAATCCGGGAAAGAAATCTTAACATTATGTATGTAAAACTGAACAGTGTGCGGGGTGTTTTAAACAGGGCCCCCCGGCCCCCCGGGGTAACAAAACATTTTGTGGTGGAGGGGGGAAGCAAAACCCCAAGAGTTTTAAACTTCTTTGGGAAAACTGACTTTTCGAATATTTTAAAAATTGACTTAATTTTCTGTCCCTTGCTTTGAAAAATACCATTTTGGTTTTTGGAAAAAAAAAACGTGTTTAATAAAAGGGTTGATATTCTTTTTTAACTCCCGGGAGTGGCAGCCAATCCCTCTGCCGCCCCTGGCAGCAGCTCTCTCATTGGGTGATCAACTATTGCCCCAAAGTAGGGGGAAAAAAAAACGATTTTAAAAAATGAAAAAAATAATCATCATACCCTTTTTTTTACGGCCCCTCAAAGAAGGTTCCTTTACGCGGTGGGGGGGTCTTGACTAGGGGATTGGATTGGTTTTCCCGTTTTTAAATTTAATTAAGCTTTAATACCTTCCATCCCCCCAAAAAAGGGGACTCTGGGGGGGGGGGGGTGGAAGGTATACAGGGCCCTAGTTACTCATTGGCATTTTACTATTATAGAAACCGTTGTTATGCTGACATTTCCCGCAAATTAGGCAGTTTTTTCCCCCGGATGCGACCCACACCGGTCCACTAAAACCCCCGGATGTTTTACTTCTAGGTGAAAAATGGACAAAAGGGGTTTTAAAAGGGGAAAAAACAACTTTACATTTAAATAGTTACGAAAGTTAGTAACTTCATGAAACATTCCTGAAATTAAATTTACTTTTTGGATCCCCCAGACCATCAAGTGTAACAGAGTATGAAGGGGTTTTTTCTGAAGTTTTTTCAAATTTTTATCCTTAAAAAAATTGCAAGGAAACCTCTAGTGTCCATCATATTTGCTTTTAATGTCAATAAAATTTTTGATAATTACTTTTGTTTTTTGGAAAATTTTCAGCCCCATCATGACCTCTTTAAGGTCAGGTTACATTTTTCAGGTAATAGGGAGAAATGTTTCCGGGTGACCAGGGGGCTGAGGGTTTTGGCTATCTTAACCCAGGCCTTCCGCTGGCTTTGCCCCTCCACCCCTTTAAAAATTATTTGGGTTTTAATTATAACCATTTTTATAAACCCCCCTTTTTTTTTTGCCTGTGAACGCTTGCCGGTTTTTTGATAATTAAAAAATACTTTATCTATAAACCTTTCGTGATTTTTCTTATCTTTTTGAAAAGTTTAAAAAGTTTTGGGGGGCCCCAACTCCCCTTTTATCACTTTTAAAAATTTTCCCGGGCCCCCAAAGCTTAATTTTGATATTTCTAAAACATTCGCTTCCAAGTGTCTTTCCAATGACCCAAAAAATTGGATTTTTAAAGGGAAATTCCCCTTTTCAAATAATTTTTACAGTAATTTTTCACTATTTTACAATAAGTCCAAAAACCCAAAAGGGGTTCCATGTGAAAAAAGAAATATATGAAATACTTTTTTGTTTCAGCAGTGAATACCTACTCGCGAGGCAGAAAGTTAGGAAAACCTTTGTTTTGAGCCCCAAATGTTGGCTTGGAGGGGCCCGACACTTTCCCCAAACCCCGGGCAACGAAACCCTCAGCACTCCCTGAGAGTCGGACACCCAAAGTCGCCCAAAAAAATCAGGGGCCCTTGGGATTACCACTAGGTGGGCTGACCACCTTACTTACAGTGGATGACAACAGAATCGGGTTTTTTTATTATGGGCCGGGTTTAAAAAAAACAAGGGGCCCCAAATACAAGAGTTAATGGTTGCAGTCTACACGATCGTTTTAAAGCACTTTGGCACAAAAACAAAATCTGACGCCGCTAACGTGTTTCTTCAAGAAACATGTTTATATTATTATTTGTCTGCGATCTTCAATTTATTAAAAAAAAAAAAAACTATTCTACGCACTTTTATGATGTTAGATAAATGTACACACATACATCTAATGTGGCATTTTATTGTGGCAATGTTTCGCTTTCCAGGAACTTTCACAATAAAATCTCACATTAATTGCGTCTGTGTCCATTTACCAAATATTCTGTCGGAAATTCTACCATTATTATTAGTGTTATGATGCCTTCAGATAACGTTCCTTTTTAACCTGCTGAGAAGACCTACATGTGCAGTTAAGAGCCTGCTAAATATCACGTAACATTTCACCCTCATGGGAAACTTAACAAATTCTGGTAAATTCACAACTGTCTTCTGCAAGTTGATCAATAAAACCCCGTGGAAAAAGGTGTTCATTTATTACTTAAATTAATTATAAACATGAGGAAGGGAGTCCACAATACATAACTATGTTAAATAAGATAAATACAGTAGATGATGCTGTTCCATGATTATTGTCGTCAGGCCTCCAGCAGCAGCAGCAGCAGCAGCAGCAGCAGCAGCAGCAGCAGCAGCAGCAGCAGCAGCAGCAGCAGCAGCAGCAGCAGCAGCAGCAGCAGCAGCAGCAGTTGTAGCAGTTGTAGCTGCAGCAACAGTTGTAGCAGCAGCAGCAGGCTCAGACAGTTGCTCGCTACTTCCCGAAGCATCCGTTTGTGAGTCCTGGTGCAATGCAGAGAGCTGTGACTGAGACGGTGGTGCCGGCGAGGTAGGAGGTGGAGGTGAGGGTGAGGGTACTGACGTAGGTGGACCAGATGGTAAATTTTTTACCATCTCTGTTATTTACCACCTGCCTCGAGCCTCCACTCTGTGGATAAACTTCCTCTTCATATTCTGCCTCCGACTTACTTCCTGTCAACTCCCGCCTCGAATCTTCCTCCAAATCTTTCCACGAGCTGTGTGGCAGATAATACGAACGTCAAACATAACGCAATAATTGTATTGGGAGAGGAGTGGGATTCGAATATAATGAATTTGATACAAAATGGGAGTTGTTCAGTTGCTTTTTTTCTAATGACACTTTTCTGTTGAGAGATTCTGAAGAGAAGTTGCCAAGGATAGCCGAGGAATCTGATAAGAGTAACAAAATCTAGACACTGAAAAGTTGGATATCAGATGAGAGAGAGAGAGGGAATATAGAAGAAGTAAATTTGTTTAGATGTTTAGGAAAAGTTATGTCAGTGGTTGGGTCTTTGGAAGATGAAATGAACCATAAAATTCACGAGGGTAAAAAGGTGGCTGGTTCACTGAGGTCTGTGTGGAGACAAAGAACGGTGTACATGGAAGCAAAAGGAGGAAATGTTTCAGAGTATAGTGTTACCAACACTTACATGGATGTGATGCATGGGTTCTGAACGTTACAAAAAAATGAGATTGGAGACAGTATAGATGTCGTATTTGAGGACAATGTGTTGTGTGAATATTATGCAGAGAATCAGGAGCTTGGAAATCAAAAGGTGTGAGGTTAAGAGAAGTATTATTGAGAAGGTCGAATAAGGGTTGTCGAGGTGCTTCGGACATTTAGAGAGGTGCAAAATAGTATGACTAAGAGGGAGTAGACATCGGGAGTGAAGGAAAGAAGAGGTAGAGAACCTCCAAGGAAGGTTAGAGGGAAGAGGTAAAGGAGGTTTTGAGTACTGGTGGCTTGGGCATTTAACAGGCATGTATGAAAGAATCAGAAAGGAATGGAGGCAAGAGGATTTCATAATCTGATGGGCTATTGGAATGTGAGCAAGGTATTTATGAAGGGTTCGGGAAAACAGGTTAGCTAGGCTTAAATCCTGGAGGTGGGAAGTACGATGTCTGCACTAAAGGATGGGTGGGAATGTTGCAGTTCGGGGGACCATCTGAATTCTGATATCAACTTGCTTCTAGCAAGAAAATGATTGTATAAATGATGCTGAAAGTGCTTTCTCTCTCTATTGAGACCCTACCTGGGTGAGAAATAGCCAGTGTGTTGCACGCACACACACACACACACGCACACACACACACACACACACACACACACACACACACACACACACACACACACACACACACACACACACACACACACACACACACACACACGTACACACACACGGAAAGCTTATCAGGAAAAAGAGTGGGTGGAGCACCTAGAAAGGAATGGGCTCATACATGGCAGCCAGCAGGGCATCATGGAAGGGGAAAATGCTACATCAACGACCAACTGGAGTTCTATGATAAGCTAAAAGAAGTAAGACAGGAGGGAGAGAGAGGGATAGGTAGACTGCATCTTCATGGACTGTAAGAAGGCTTTCGATACAGTACCACACAAGAGACTGGTTGACAAGCTAGAGGAACAGGCATGCAGAGCAAAAGAAAGTACTGCAATGGATCGGGAATACTGACAGGAAGGAAGCAATGTGTACTAGTAGGTGACGAGGTGTCAGAGTGCATGTGTCGTGTGGGGTTTCACAAGGATCAGTCCTGGGTCCGGTGCTGTTTCTAGTATATGTGAATGGCATGACAGAATGGAGATTCAGAGGTATCCCTTTATTGCAGACGATTTAAAGCTAATGAAAAGACAAGAAGTGGGCGAGGATCAGGTTAAGCTGCAAGGAGATCTGAATGAGCTACAAGCTTAGTCCAACAAATGGCTCCTGGAGTTTAACCCCCGCAAGTGCAGTCTGAAGTTTTATGTTGACAAAAAAAACTCAGAGGAGACAGTCTCGAGGTGAAAAAACTGCAAAAAATCAAAAAAAAAGC
>NC_069405.1:80311981-80387242 GCF_026875155.1 Cherax quadricarinatus
TCAAGGCATTCCCCTTGGGTAATTGCAAATTTGAAATTTTTAGTTTCTTGCTGTTTTTCAGTGGGGTTAAAAGGGGGAAACCCCCTTTTGGGGCCTGAATAAGGTTACATTTTGACGTTCCTTACTAATTGGGAAGGGTTTCTTTTTGCACCCCTTTTCTGGCTTATTGATTATTTTTCCCAACCGTGGTTTTACCCCCCCAAGATTTTCTCCTTATGGTTTGCGTTTTATACCTTTGTTCTTTCCCGGGCCCCTCCCCTTCTTCTGTTTTAATTTCAAAAATTTTTTTTGGGAAACCCCTTTTGCACCAGGGCCCCGCTGCCGGTTCTTTAGTTTTCTTTTCTTTTTTCTCCTTTTTAATTTTCCCCCCGGACACTTCTGGTCTCCTTCCTCAGTGTTCCATTTCCAAAATGGGGTTGAGATGGGGGGTTAAGGGCCCACAAAAAATTTCGCCCCTCTCTTGGCCCCCTGTCGGATTCTTGCCTTTGAGGGTTTTTTAAAGCCCTACCCAGCTTCTCACTTCTCTTGTGAATTGTCAAACCTTTTGCCTCGGTTCCCCTTTTTACTCACAATTTTTTGTGGTTGAAGGGGTCGAGTCTTAGCCCCGGGCCCCCGCCTCTTCCCCGGTTGCTACTCCCTCTCTCCCCCCGCCCCTTGGTTTATAAAAAACCTCGTTTTAAAAACTGTGATGGTTCCTGCCTCCACTACGTCATTTTTAGGCATTCCACTCCCTTTACAACTATGCTGAAGAAATACTTCCTAATATTCTTGATATTTGGTCTTACCCCCCAATTTTGGGCCCTTGTTTCTGTGCCCCCTCCCTGGAACACCTGTCTTTGTCCATTGTCTTTCCAGCAGATTTTTATGTCGTTATCATTCTCCCTACCCTCCTGTCCTCCAGGTCGTGGCCGTTTCCCCTTTAAATTTTCTTCATGGACTTTCCCCCTTAGCTCTGGAACTAACCTTGTCGCAAACCTTTGTACTTTCTCTAGTTTCTTGAGTGCTTTATCAAGTGCGGGTTCCAAACGGGTGCTGCATACTCCATATGGGCTGACATACACGGTGTACAGTGTCTTGAACGATTCCTTACTAAGGTATCGGAATGCTGTTCTCAGGTTTGCCAGGCCCCCATATGCTGCAGCAGTTATCTGATTGATGTGTGCTTCCGGAGACATGCTCGGTGTTATACTCACCCCAAGATCTTTCTCCTTGAGTGAGGTTTGCAGTCTTTGGCCACCTAGCCTATACTCTGTCTGTGGTTTTCTGTGCCCTTCCCCTATCTTCATGACTTTGCATTTGGCAGGATTAAATTCGAGAAGCCATTTGCTGGACCAGGTGTCCAGTCTGTCCAGGTCTCTTTGAAGTCCTGCCTGGTCCTCATCAGATTATTAATTCTCCTCATTAACTTCACATCATCTGCAAACAGGGACACTTCTGAGTCTAACCCTTCCATCATGTCGTTCACATATACCAAAAATAGCACTGGTCCTAGGACCGACCCCTGTGGGACCCCGCTCGTCACAGGTGCCCACTGTGATACATCATTACGTACCATGACTCGTTGTTGCCTCCCTGTCAGGTATTCTCTGATCCATTGCAGTGCCCTTCCTGTTATATGCGCCTGATGCTCTAGCTTCTGCACTAATCTCTTGTGAGGAACTGTGTCAAAGGCCTTCTTGCAGTCCAAGAAGATGCAATCAACCCACCCCTCTCTCTCGTGTCTTACTTCTGTTATTTTATCATAAAACTCCAAAAGGTTTGTGACACAGGATTTGCCTTCCGTGAATCCGTGCTGGTTGGCATTTATACTCTTGTTCAGTTCCAGGTGCTCCACCACTCTCATCCTGATAATCTTCTCCATAATTTTGCATACTATCCACGTCAATGACACAGGTCTATAGTTTAGTGCCTCTTTTCTGTCTCCTTTTTTAAAAATGGGAACTACATTTGCCGTCTTCCATACCTCAGATAGTTGCCCAGTTTCCAGGGACGTGTTGAAGATTGTGGTAAGTGACACGCACAACATATCTGCTCCCTCTCTAAGGACCCACGGGGAGATGTTATCTGGTCCCATTGCCTTTGAGGTATCGATGTCCCTTAGCAGTTTCTTCACCTCCTCCTCATCTGTATGTATGTCTTCCAACACTTGTTGGTGTATTCCTTGCTGGTGTCCCCATCTGGTCTGTCCCCCCAGAGTCCTACCTGTCTCTACTGTAAATACTTCCTTAAATCTCGTGTTGAGCTCCTCACATACCTCTTGATCGTTTCTTGTGAGTTCTCCACCTTCTTTCCTCAGCCTTATCACCTGGTCCTTGACTGTTGTCTTCCTCCTAGTGTGGCTATACAGCAGTTTCGGGTCAGATTTGACTTTCGATGCTATGTCGTTTTCATACTGTCGCTGGGCCTCCCTCCTTATCTGTGCATACTCGTTTCTGGCTCTTCTACTAATCTCCTTGTTTTCCTGGGCCCTATGCCTCCTGTACCTTTTCCATTCTCTGTTGCACTTAGTTTTTGCCTCCCTACACCTTCGAGTAAACCAAGGACTCGTTTTGGTCTTCCTATTATTTCTGTTTCCCTTGGGAAAAAAACTTTCCTCTACCTCCTTGCACGTTGTTGCCACATATTCCATCATCTCGTTTACTGATTTTCCTACCATTTCTCTGTCCCTCTGAACCTCCTGCAGGAAGTTTCTCATACCTGTGTAGTCCCCCCTTTTATAGTTTGGCCTGTCCCCTTCAGTTCCTGTTACCTTCTCCACTTGTAACTCTACTATATAATCAAAACTCAGAACCACGTGATCGCTAGCTCCAAGGGGCCTCTCGTAAGTGATGTCTTCAATGTCTGAACTGCTCAGGGTGAACACAAGATCCAGTCTTGCTGGCTCATCTTCCCACTCTCTTCTGGTTGTGTCCCTGACATGTTGATGCATGAGGTTTTCAAGTACCACATCCATCATCTTGGCTCTCCATGTTTCGGGACCCCCATGTGGCTCCAGTTTTCCCACTCGATCTCCCTGTGGTTGAAATCGCCCATTACCAGTAACTTTGCTCTGCTCGAGTGAGCTCTTCTTGCCACCTCAGCCAGTGTGTCCACATCACCCTGTTGTTTTCTTCATACTCCTCTCTTGGCCTCCTGCAGTTCTGTGGTGGGTTATACATCACTCCAATGACTACTTTATGTTCTCCGGACTGAATTGTACCTACAATGTAGTCTCTTTCCCAATCATGACCATGCCTTCCATTTCCTCAAATCCCCATCGGTGTTTTATGAGCAGTGCAACCCCTCCTCCCCCTCTACTCCTTCTATCTTTCCTCAGGATCTGTATCCCGTTGGGAAATTGTGTCTGTTATTGTCTCAGCGAGTTTTGTTTCTGTGACTGCTATGATGTCTGGGGATTTTTCACTGATTGTTTCGTTCCACTCCTCATGTTTGTTCATTATTCCATCCGCGTTTGTGTACCAAACTTTCAGTTTCTTTTTCTATCATTGTGGTCATGCAAGAATTTGGGGTTGGGGGAGCGAGAGCTTGGTGGGGGCCTATATGGGGCTGTGGTGTTGGTGGGTTTGTGATGATGGGGTGGGGTCAGAATGGCCCATAAGGGGCAGCTGTTGGGGTGAGGTTTTTGATATGGGGGTTGGTGGCAGAGGGAACAGTGAGTGGGTTGTAGTATAGGTTGCTCAGTTGCGTTGGGAATGTCGCGGTTGGAGTCTTTTGGTGGGAGATTCTGTGGGGGTGTGTTGCCCTTCCTCCTGTGTCTGGGTCCTGCTCATTTTCGTCATTGCCTCTCGTTCCTCCTTGCGTCTCTGTACCCTCTCTTTCAGTGTAGTCCTTTCTTCTTGTGTTCTGTCACGGTCGAGGTATACTCTCTGGTACCCCTGTTTGTCCCTCAGTCTTGCTTTCTCTTGCAGAATCCTGGTTCGAACTGATTCTTCCTTGAAAGTTACTCTGACAGGCCGTATCCTTCCACTCGCAAACCACCCAATTCTCTGAAAATTTGTCACCTGGGTCATATCGCCCTCACCTATTGTTTTCATGATGCCTTCAATCATTTTTTCTCCTCCTGTTTTATTTCTTCAAAGTTGTCCCCCTTGGCTTCTTGGAGCCCGTACACAAAAACTGACCTCGCCCTTTCCTCCTCCCACTGAGTCTCCATCTGCTTCCCCTGAGGCATTTTATTTCCTTCCATTGACATGTTCTTGCCCTCAGTCCCTGTCATATCTGAAACTTCTATTCTCAGTGAACTGTCTTTCATGACCAGCTGTCCCTTGCTACTGCAGTTGGCTGTTAGAATCTCTGTATATAGCATACCTTCATTGTCTTCGGACCTGTCATTTGATCTTAGTGTGCTCCTCGTCTTTTCCCTGGCCCCACGTGGGTCTGATAGGGCCTTCGTGTACGTCATGTCTCCGTTGTTGCTTACCGTCCCCTTGTCTGCGCCTGACATTGAATTTCCTGATGTCACATCTGAATTGTCATTTGTCTCTCTAATCTGTTTCAGGCTTTGCAGTTTCTCTTCTAAGCACTGTATCCTAGCTTCTGCTGCTAAGACCTGTACTTCCCACTTCCTGCACTCTTCAGCTATCCGCTCCTCCATTTTCTTACCAAGCTCTACTATCTTCCTTCCCCATTCTTCCTCCCTTTTTTGGAGCTCTAACTCCCAGTCTTTCCTCCCTGGTTCGTCTACCAGATCTCTGGTTTTCCAGATGTGTGTGTGTGCATGTACTCACCTAATTTTATTCACCTAATTGTGGTTGCAGGGGTCGAGACTCAGCTCCTGGCCCTGCCTCTTCACTGATCGCTACTAGGTCCTCTCTCTCTCTCTCTGCTTCCTGAGCTTTGTCGTACCTCGTCTTAAAGCTATGTATGGTTCCTGCCTCCACTACATTACTTGCTAAGCTATTCCACTTCATGACTACTCTATTGCTGTCCTAACATCCCTGTGACTTGTCTGAGCCTTCAGCTTCCAATTGTGACGTCTTGTTTCTGTGCCCCCTCTCTGGAACATCCTGGCTCTATCCACCTTATCTATTCTACACAGTATTTTGTTTGTCGTTATCATGTCTCCCCTGACCCTCCTGTCCTCCAGTGTTGTCAGTCCGATTTGCCTTAACCTTTCTTTGTAGGACATTCCCCTGAGCTCCGGAACTAGCCTTGTTGCAAACCTTTGTACTTTCTCTAATTTTTTGACGTGCTTGACCAGGTGTGGGTTCCAAACTGGTGCTGCATACTCGAGTATGGGCCTGATGTACACAGTGTACAGTGCCTTGAATGATTCCTTACTAAGGTATCGGAATGCTATTTTCAGGTTTACCAGGCGCCCATATGCTGCAGCAGTTATCTGGTTGATGTGTGCCTCCAGAGACGTGCTTGGTGTTATGGTCACCCCAAGATCTTTCTCCTTGAGTGAGGTTTGTAGTCTTTGACCACCTAGTCTAAACTCTGTCTGCGGTCTTCTTTGCCCTTCTCCAATCTTCATGACTTTGCACTTGGCAGGGTTGAATTCGAGAAGCCAGTTGCTGAACCACGTGTCCAGCCTGTCCAGGTCTCTTTGAAGTCCTGCCTGATCCTCATCTGATGTAATTCTCCTCATTAACTTCACATCATCTGCGAACAGGGACACCTCTGAGTCTATCCCATCCATCATATCATTCACATATGCCAAAAATAGCACTGGTCCTAGGACCGACCCCTGTGGGACCCCGCTCGTCACAGGTGTCTACTGTGGTACCTCATCACGTACCATTACTCGTTGTTGCCTCCCTGTCAGGTATTCTCTGATCCACTGCAGTGCCCTTCCTGTTATACATGCCTGATCCTCTAGTTTCTGCACTAATCTCTTGTGAGGAACTGTGTCGAAGGCCTTCTTGCAGTCCAAGAAAATGCAATCAACCTACCCCTCTCTCTCGTGTCTTACTTCTGTAACTTTGTCATAAAACTCCAAAAGGTTTCTGACACAGGATTTGCCTTCCATAAATCCGTGCTGGTTGTCGTTTATAATCTTGTTCCGCTCCAGGTGCTCCACCACTCTCCTCCTGATAATCTTCTCCATGACTTTGCATACTATACACGTCAGTGACACTGTATTGTAATTTAGTGCCTCTTTTCTGTCTCCTTTTTTAAATATGGGGACTACATTTGCTGTCTTCCATACCTTGGGATGTGTTGAAGATTGTGGTTAATGGCACAAACAGCATTTCTGCTCCCTCTCTAAGGACCCACAGGGAGATGTCCGGTCCCATTGCCTTTGAGGTATCAAGGTCACTTAGCAGCTTCTTCACCTCCTCCTCAGTTGTGTGTATGTCATCCAGCACTTGTTGGTGTATTCCCTGTTGGTGTCCCCCTCTGTCCTGTCTTCCCAGAGTCCTTCCTATCTCCACTGTCAATACTTCTTTAAATCTTGTGTTGAGCACCTCACATACCTCTTGATCGTTTCTTGTGAGTTCTCCACCTACTTTCCTCAGTCTGATCACCTGGACTTTGACTGTTGTCTTTCTCCTGATGTGGCTAAACAGCAGTTTCAGGTCAGACTCTTTTCTTTTCTAATTTTTTTCTTTTCCTAGTAACATTTGTGGCCTGTGAGACTTTCGATGCTATGTCGTTTTCGTACAGTCACTGGGCCTCCCACCTTATCTGTGCATATTCGTTTCTGGCTCTTCGACTAATCTCCTTGTTTTCCAGGGTCCTTTGCTTTCTGTACCTCTTCCATTCTCTAATGCACTTAGCTTTTGCCTCCCTGCACCTTCGGGTAAACCAAGGACTCGCTCTGGTCTTCCCATTGTTTCTGTTGGCCTTGGGAACAAACCTTTCCTCTGCCTCCTTGCATTTTGTTGTTACATATTCCATCATTTCGTCTACTGACTTTCAAACCAGTTCTCTGTCCCACTGAACCTCCTGCAAGAAGTTCCTCATACCTGTGTAGTCCCCCCTTTTATAGTTTGGCTTTTCCCATTCGACTCCTGTTGCCCTCTCCACTTGTAACTCTACTATGTAATCAAAACTCAGGACTATGTGATCACTAGTTCCAAGGGCCCTCTCATATGTGATGTCCTCAATGTCTGAACTACTCAAGGTGAACACAAGGTCCAGCCTTGCTGGTTCATCCTCCCCTCTCTCTCTGGTAGTGTCCCTGACGTGTTGATGCATGAGGTTTTCCAGAACCACATCCATCATCTTGGCTCTCCATGTTTCGGGACCCCCATGAGGCTCCAGGTTTTCCCAGTCAATCTCCCTGTGGTTGAAATCACCTATAACCAGTAACCTTGCTCTGCACGATTGAGCTCTTCGTGCCACCTCAGCCAGTGTGTCTACCATTGCTCTGTTGTTCTCTTCATATTCCTCTCTTGGCCTCCTGCAGTTCTGTGGTTAGTTATACATCACTGCAATGACTACCTTATGTTCCCCAGATTGAATTGTACCTACTATGTAGTCCCTTTCTCCAATCCCATCCATGCCTTCCATTTCCTCGAAACCCCCATAGGTTTTTATGAGCAGTGCAACCCCTCCTTCCCCTCTGCTCCTTCTGTCTTTCCTCAAGATCTGATATCCTGGTGGGAAGACTGCATCTGTTATTGTCTCAGTGAGTTTCGTTTCTGTGACTGCTATGATGTCTGGTGACTGCTCGTTGATTCTTTCATGCCTCTCCTCGTATTTGTTTGCTATTCCATCTGCGTTCGTGTACCACACCTTCAGCTTCTTATCTATCATGGTGGACCTGGAAGAATATTGAGGTTGGGGGAGCGGGAGCCCTGGTGGGGGCCTATGGGAGTTTGTGGTGTGGGTGGGGTTTGTGATGGGGGAGCGAGGGCAGAGTGCCCGTAGGGAGCTGCTGTAGGGGTGGGGTTTGTGATGTGGGGGATGGGGGCAGAGGGAACAGTGTGTGGGTTTTGGTTGAGATTATTCAGTTACTTCGGGGTTGTTGTGGTTGGAGTCCTTCTCCGGGTGTCTCAGTAGGGTGTATTTGTCCTTCCACCTGAGTTTGGGTTCTGCTCATCTTCATCAATGCATCCCATTCCTCCTTTCGTCTTTGCACTCTCTCTCTCTCCGTGACTTCCTTTCCTCCTGTGTTCTGTCGCGATCTAGGTACACTCTCCGGTACTCTGGTTTGTCCCTCAGTCGTGCTTTCTCCTGCAGGACCCTGGTTCAAGCTGATTCTGTCTTGAAGATTACTTAGACAGGCCGTTTCCTTACCCTTGCAAACCATCCAATTCTCCGAAAATTTGTCACCTGGGTCATGTCTCCCTCACCTATTGCTTTCATGATACCTTTGATCGCTTTCTTCTCCCCCTTGTTTCTTTCATCGTAGGTTTACCCTTCGACTTCTTGCAGCCTGTAGACAAACACTGACCTCTCCCTCTCCTCCTCCTGCTGAGTCTCTCTTTGCATCCTCTGAGGTGTTTTAGTTCTTTCCATCGACACATTCCTGCATTCAATCCCTGCCCTTGCTGTAGGCCCTATGCTCAGTGGACTGCCTTCCTTGCTCAGCTGTTCCCTGCCACTGTAGCTGACTGCTAGAGACTCTGCATACCTGGAGTTTACCTGGAGAGAGTTTCGGGGGTCAACGCCCCCGCGGCCCGGTCTGTGACCAGGCCTCCTGGTGGATCAGCGCCTGATCAACCAGGCTGTTGCTGCTGGCTGCACGCAAACCAACGTACGAGCCACAGCCCGGCTGATCAGGAACTGACTTTAGGTGCTTGTCCAGTGCCAGCTTGAAGACTGCCAGGGGTCTGTTGGTAATCCCCCTTATGTGTGCTGGGAGGCAGTTGAACAGTCTCGGGCCCCTGACACTTATTGTATGGTCTCTTAACGTGCTAGTGACACCCCTGCTTTTCATTGGGGGGATGGTGCATCGTCTGCCAAGTCTTTTGCTTTCGTAGTGAGTGATTTTCGTGTGCAAGTTCGGTACTAGTCCCTCTAGGATTTTCCAGTGTATATAATCATGTATCTCTCCCTCCTGCATTCCAGGGAATACAGGTTTAGAAACCTCAAGCGCTCCCAGTAATTGAGGTGTTTTATCTCCGTTATGCGCGCCGTGAAAGTTCTCTGTACATTTTCTAGGTCGGCAATTTCACCTGCCTTGAAAGGTGCTGTTAGAGTGCAGCAATATTCCAGCCTAGATAGAACAAGTGACCTGAGAGTGTCATCATGGGCTTGGCCTCCCTAGTTTTGAAGGTTCTCATTATCCATCCTGTCATTTTTTCTAGCAGATGCGATTGATACAATGTTATGGTCCTTGAAGTTGAGATCCTCCGACATAATCACTCCCAGGTCTTTGACGTTGGTGTTTCGCTCTATTTTGTGGCCAGAATTTGTTTTGTACTCTGATGAAGATTTAATTTCCTCATGTTTACCATATCTGAGTAATTGAAATTTCTCATCGTTGAACTTCATATTGTTTTCTGCAGCCCACTGAAAGATTTGGTTGATGTCCGCCTGGAGCCTTGCAGTGTCTGCAATGGAAGACACTGTCATGCAGATTCGGGTGTCATCTGCAAAGGAAGACACGGTGCTGTGGCTGACATCCTTGTCTATGTCGGATATGAGGATGAGGAACAAGATGGGAGCTAGTACTGTGCCTTGTGGAACAGAGCTTTTCACCGTAGCTAGCCTCGGACTTTACTCTGTTGACGACTACTCTCTGTGTTCTGTTAGTGAGGAAATTATAGATCCATCGACGACTTTTTCCTGTTATTCCTTTAGCGCGCATTTTGTGCGCTATTACGCCATGGTCACACTTGTCGAAGGCTTTTGCAAAGTCTGTATATATTACATCTGCATTCTTTTTGTCTTCTAGTGCATTTAGGACCTTGTCGTAGTGATCCAGTAGTTGAGACAGACAGGAGCGACCTGTTCTAAACCCATGTTGCCCTGGGTTGTGTAACTGATGGGTTTCTAGATGTCTCCTTCATTGTCTTCAGGCTTCTCATTTGATCTTCCTGTGCTCTTCTTTTCCTGAATCCCTACAGCCCCCTCGTCTGTGACTGGTATGGAAGTTCCTGATGTCATGTCTGTACTGTCATTTGTCTCTCTAGCCTGTTTCAGGTTTTTTAGCTCCTCTTCTAAGCACTTTATCATATCCTCTACTGCTAAGACTTGTAGTCCGCACTTCCTGCTCTCTTCAACTATCTTCTCCTCCATTACCCTGCCGAGCTCTGCTAGCTTCCTTCCCCACTCTTCCTCCCTTTTTTGAGCTCTAACTCCCAATCTTTCCTCTTAGGTTCCTCCCTCCTGGGTTCGACCTCCAGACTCCTGGGTCTCCACCCTCTTCGGGTTACCTTTTTTTTACCACAGAGAGAGAGAGAGAGGGAGAGAGAGAGAGAGAGAGAGAGAGAATGATAGGGAGAAGGCTAGGGATGATGAGAGGGAAGAGAGGGGAAGCCAGGAGGGAGGGGGTAGGAGGAAAAGAAAGATGAATGGAAGGTGTGTATGAGGGGAAGAGAGCTGGAGAGAACGAGAGGGGGAGATAGATAGGGAAAAAGAGAGAGAGACAGAGAGAGAGAGAGAGAGAGAGAGAGAGAGAGAGAGAAGAGAGAGAGAGAGAGAGAGAGAGAGAGTCATAGAGGAGAGGAGGGAGAGCAATGGATAGAGGGAGAGAGAAAGGTAAAGAGGGAGAGAGAACGGTAGACAGGGAAAGATAGAGAAATTGAGAGAGAGAAAGAGAGAGAGAGAGAGAGAGAGAGAGAGAGAGAGAGCTACTTGCATGTCTCATAACAATAAAAATGCTTTCAAATGAGCTGATGTAGGTAACAGCTCTTAGCTTGTCAATAAAGCTAGGGATCCTTAACCTTGTCAAACTCTGTGTAAAAAAAAAAGCGATAGAGAGAAAGGGAGAGAGAGAGAGAGAGAGAGAGAGAGAGAGAGAGAGAGAGAGAGAGAGAGAGAGAGAGAGAGAGAGAGAGAGAGAGAGAGAGAGAGAGAGAGAGAGAGAGAGAGAGAGAGGGAGAGAAGAGCAGAGAGCTCACACCTTGAGCATGCTCCACTTTCTTGGTTTGCCTGCCCCCCCTCTCATCTGCAACTGCTTGACAGAGTAGAGAACAGAGCAAGACGTCTCATCTCGCGCCTGGACCCATCCTGGATAGATCTGTCATTTCAGCAGAGCCTTCAACACAGGAGGGATGTGGGTGGCCTTACTGTTATGTACAAGGCCAATATTGTCAAAGTACCACACTTGGATCCACTTCGAGGACAGCGTGAAACAAGCTTTTATGCCACAAGACGGGCAGAAAGCAGCAACTTCACTCTCTCTGTACCCTTCTCCAGAACATCACTCCATCTGAGATCATATATACCCAGGATGACTCGAGTATGGAACACATTCGTACAGCATAATGATGTCAACGAGATGAAGTCAGTTGATCAAATGAAAATGCTGGCCCACAGATGGCTCCAACTTCATCCTGTTCCCTACTTGTATGTCTCATAACAATAAAAATGCTTTCAAATGAGCTGATGTAGGTAACAGCTCTTAGCTTGCCAATAAAGCTAGGGATCCTTAACCTTGTCAAACCCTGTGTAAAAAAAAAAAAAAAAGGGGGAACTGGGGGGTGGGGAGAGAGGGAAGGAGAGGGTTAGGAGGGCGTGCGCGGTCAGTTTTCACAGTGTGTGTGTGTGTGTGTGTGCGTGTGTGTGTGTGTGTGTGTGTGTGCGTGTGTGTGTGTGTGTGTGTGTGTACTCACCTAGTTGTACTCACCTAGTTTTAGGTTGGCAGGGGTCGAGATATAGCTCCTGGCCCCGCCTCTTCACTGGTCGCTACTAGGTCACTCTCCCTGAACCGTGAGCTTTATCATACCTCTCCTTAAAGCTATGTATGGGTCCTGCCTCCACTACATTTGCTTCCCAAACTATTTCACTTCCTGATTACTCTGTGGCTGAAGAAATACTTCCCAACAACCCTGTGATTCATCTGTGTCTTCAACTTCCAACTGGTCCCCTTGTTGCTGTGTCCCATCATTGGAACATCCTGTCTTTGTCCAAACCCTTTTCAATTCCCCCAGTATTTGTATGTCGTTATCATGTCCCCCTACCTCTCCTGTCCTCCAGTGTCGTTTAGGTTGATTTCCCTTAACCTCTCCTCGTATTATATATCTCTTAGCTCTGGAACTAGTCTTGTTGCAAACCTTTGCACTTTCTCTAGTTTCTTTATGTGCTTGGCTAGGTGTGGGTTCCAAACTGGTGCCGCATACTCCAATATGGTCCTAAGGTACACGGTGTACAGGGTCCTGAATGATTCCTTATTAAGATGTCGGAATGCTGTTCTGAGGTTTGCTAGGCGCCCATATGCTGCAGCAGTTATTTGATGTGCGCTTCAGGAGATGTGCCTGGTGTTATACTCACCCCAAGATCTTTTTCCTTGAGGGAGGTTTGTAGTCTCTGGCCCCCTAGACTGTACCTCGTCTGCAGTCTTCTTTGCCCTTCCTCAATCTTCATGGCTTTGCACTTGGTGGGGTTGAACTCCAGGAGCCAGTTGCTGGACCAGGTCTGCAGCCTGTCCAAATCCCTTTGTAGTTCTGCCTGGTCTTCGATCGAATGAATTCTTCTCATCAACTTCACATCATCTGCAAACAGGGACACCTCAGAGTCTATTCCTTCCGTCATGTCGTTCACAAATACCAGAAACAGCACTGGTCCTAGGACTGACCCCTGTGGGACCCCGCTGGCCACAGGTGCCCACTCTGACACCTCGCCATTTGCCATGACTCGCTGCTGTCTTCCTGACAAGTATTCTCTGATCCATTGTAGTGCCTTCCCTGTTATCCCTGTTTGGTCCTCCAGTTTTTGCACTAATCTCTTGTGCAGAACTGTGTCAAACGCCTTCTTGCAGTCCAAGAAAATGCAATCCACCCACCCCTCTCTCTCTTGTCTTACTGCTGTCACCATGTCATAGAACTCCAGTAGGTTTGTGATACAGGATTTCCCATCCCTGAAACCATGTTGGCTGCTGTTGATGAGATCATTCCTTTCTAGGTGTTCCACCATCTTCTCCTGATAATCTTCTCCATGATTTTGCATACTATACATGTCAGTGACACTGGTCTGTAGTTTAGTGCTTCATGTCTGTCTCCTTTTTTAAAGATTGGGACTACATTTGCTGTCTTCCATGCCTCAGGCAATCTCCCTGTTTCGATAGATGTATTGAATATTGTTGTTAGGGGTTCACATAGCACCTCTGCTCCCTCTCTCAGGACCCATGGGGAGATGTTATCCGTCCCCATTGCCTTTGAGGTATCTAGCTCACTCAGAAGCCTCTTCACTTCTTCCTCGGTTGTGTGTACTGTGTCCAGCACTTGATGGTGTGCCCCACCTCTCCGTCTTTCTGGAGCCTCCTTCTGTCTCCTCTGTGAACACTTTTTTGAATCTCTTGTTGAGTTCCTCACATACTTCACGGTCATTTCTTGTTGTCTCTCCTCCTTCTTTCCTTAGCCTGATTACCTGGTCCTTGACTGTTGTTTTCCTCCTGATGTGGCTCTATAACAGCTTCGGGTCAGATTTGGCTTTTTGCTGCTATGTCGTTTTCACATTGTCGTTGGGCCTCCCTTCTTATCTGTGCATATTCATTTCTGTCTCTACGACTGCTCTCCTTATTCTCCTGGGTCCTTCGCCTTCTATATTTCTTCCATTCCCTAGCACACTTGGCTTTTGCCTCCCTGCACCTTTGGGTGAACCATTGGCTCATCCTGGCTTTTTCATTATTCCTCTTACCCTTGGGTACAAACCTCTCCTCAGCCTCCTTGCACATTGTTGATACATATTCCATCATCTCATTAACTGACTTCCCTGCTAGTTCTCTGTCCCACTGAACCCCGTTCAGGAAGTTCCTCATTCCCGTGTAGTCCCTTTTCTTGTAGTTTGGCTTCATTCGCCCTGGCTGTCCTGCTCCCCCCTCCATTTGTAGCTCTACTGTGTATTCGAAGCTTAAAAACCACATGGTCGCTGGCCCCAAGGGGTCTTTCATATATGATGTCCTCAATATCTGCACTGCTCAAGGTGAATACTAGGTCCAGTCTTGCTGGTTCATCCTCTCTTCTCTCTCTCTTGTAGTGTCCCTTACGTGTTGGTACATGAAGTTTTCCAGTACCATCTCCATCATCTTAGCCCTCCATGTATCTTGGCCCCCATGTGGCTCCAAGTCCTCCCAGTCGATTTCCTTGTGGTTAAAGTCACCCATGATCAGGAGCCAAAAGAGCTTTGCTCTTTTGGCCACTGCAGCCAGTGTGTCAACCATCGCTCTATTGCTCTCATCATACTCTTGCCTTGGCCCCCTGCTGTTCTGTAGTGGGTTATACATCACTGCTATTACCACTTTGGGATCTGCAGAGTGAAGTGTTCCCACTATGTAATCACTTGCTTCTCAGCTGTCTCCTCTCTCCAGCTCATCAAAATTCCATCGGTTTTTGATCAGCAGTGCCACTCCTCCACCCCCCTGTTTCCTCTGTCTTTCCTCAGGATCTGGTATCCCATTGGAAAAATGGCATCTGTTATCATACCTGTAAGCTTGGTTTCTCTGAGAGCTATGATGTCCAGTGATGCCTCTTTGACTCTTTCGTGTGTGTGCGTCTCTGTGTGTGTGTGTGTGTGTGTGTGTGTGTACTCACCTACTTATGGTTGAAGGTATTGATTCACAGTTCCTGGCCACAGCTCATCACTGGTCGCTAATAGGTTCACTCTCTCCCTTCTCCGTGAGCTTTATCGTAACTTTTCTTAAAGCTGCATATGGCTTCTACCTCCACTACATTATTCTCCAGATAAGAACCCTTCCGACACAGACTATTCCACTTCCTGACATCTCTGTGACTAAAGAAATAATTCCTAACATCCTTGTGACTCATCTAAGTTTTCAACTTCCAGTTGTGTCCCCTTGTTGCTGTGTCTCATCTCTGAAACATTCTGTCCCTATCCACTTTGTCAATTCCTCTAGGTATTTTGTATGTCGTTATCATGTCCCCTCTATCCCTCCTGTATTGCAGTGTCGTCAGTTTGATTTCCTTTAACCTCTTTTCGCAGGGCATGTCCCTTAGCTCCGGGACTAGTTACAAACCTTTGCACTTTTTCTAATTTCTTCACATGTTAGAATAAGTGTGAGTTCCAAACCGGTTCTGCATACTCCAATATGGGCCTGACGTACACAGTGTACGGTGTCTTGAATGACTCCTTACTTAGATGTCGAAACGCCATTCTTAGGTTTGCCAGGCGCCTATATGCTGCAACAGTTATTTGGTTAATGTGCGCCTCAGGAGATGTGCTTGGTATTTTATTCACCCCCAAGTTTCTTTTCCTTTACTGAGTTTTGCAGCTTTTCACCTCGTAGACTGTACTCCGTCTGCAGTTTCTTTGTCCAACATCAAACTTCATGACTGCACTTGCTGGGGTTAAACTCCAGGAGCCAGTTGTTGGACTAAGCTTGTAGCTCATTCAGATCTCCTTGCAGGCTTACCTGATCCTCGTCCACTTCTATTCTTTTCATTAGCTTTAAATCGTCTGCAATCAGGGATACCTCTGAATCTCCATTCTGTCATGCCATTCACATATACTAGAAACAGCACCGGACCCAGGACTGATCCTTGTGAAACCCCACACGACACATGCACTCTGACACCTCGTCACCTACTAGTACACATTGCTTCTTTCCTGTCAGGTATTCCCTGATCCATTGCAGTACTTTCTCTGCTCTTCATGCCTGTTCCTCTAGCTTGTCAACCAGTCTCTTGTGTGGTACTGTATCGAAAGCCTTCTTACAGTCCATGAAGATGCAGTCTACCTATCCCTCTCTCTCCCTCCTGTCTTACTTCTTTTAGCTTATCATAGAACTCCAGTTGGTCTGTGATGTAGCATTTTCCTTCCATGATGCCCTGCTGGCTGCCATGCATGAGCCCATTCCTTTCTAGGTGCTCCACCACTCTTCTCCTGATAAGCTTTCCGTGTGTGTGTACGTGTGTGTGTGTGTGTGTGTGTGTGTGTGTGTGTGTGTGTGTGTGTGTGTGTGTGTTGTTGGTGGTGTGTGTGTGTGTGTGTGTGGGGTGTGTGTGTGTTTGTTTTGGGGTGTGTGTGTTGTGTTGCGTGCAACACACTGGCTATTTCTCACACAGTAGGGTCTCAAAAAGAGAGAGAAAGCACTTTCAGCATCATTTATACAATCATTTTCTTGCTAGAAGCAAGTTGATATCAGAATTCAGATGGTCCCCCGAACTGCAACATTCCCACCCATCCTTTAGTGCAGACATCGTACTTCCCACCTCCAGGATTTAAGCCTAGCTAACCTGTTTTCCCGAACCCTTCATAAATACCTTGTTCACATTCCAATAGCCCATCAGATTATGAAATCCTCTTGCCTCCATTCCTTTCTGATTCTTTCATACATGCCTGTTGAATGCCCAAGCCACCAGTACTCAAAACCTCCTTTACCTCTTCCCTCTAACCTTCCTTGGAGGTTCTCTACCTCTTCTTTCCTTCACTCCCGATGTCTACTCCCTCTTAGTCATACTATTTTGCACCTCTCTAAATGTCCGAAGCACCTCAACAACCCTTATTCGACCTTCTCAATAATACTTCTCTTAACCTCACACCTTTTGATTTCCAAGCTCCTGATTCTCTGCATAATATTCACACAACACATTGTCCTCAAATACGACATCTACACTGTCTCCAATCTCATTTTTTTGTAACGTTCAGAACCCATGCATCACATCCATGTAAGTGTTGGTAAACACTATACTCTGAAACATTTCCTCCTTTGCTTCCATTTTACACCGTTCTTTGTCTCCACACAGACCTCAGTGAACCAGCCACCTTTTTACCCTCGTGAATTTTATGGTTCATTTCATCTTCCAAAGACCCAACCACTGACATAACTTTTCCTAAACATCTAAACAAATTTACTTCTTCTATTTTCCCCCTCTCTCTCTTATCGATATCCAATTTTTCATTCTAGATTTTGTTACTTTTTACAGATTCCCCCGGCTATCCTTGGCAACTTCTCTTCAGAATCTTGAACAGAAAATTTCAAATTTAGAAAAAAAAAGCAACTGAAAAAACCCCCCATTTTGTATAAATTCCTTATATTTTCGAATCCCACTCCTCTCCCAATACAATTATTGCGTTATTTTTGACTTCGAATTATCGGGCCACACAGTGTGAAGATTTGGAGGAAGATTCGGGGCGGGGTTGAAGGAAGTAAAGTCGGGGCGAATAAAAAAAGGGAAATTATCCACAAGTGGAGGCTCGAGGCAGGTTTTGGTAAATAACAGGATTTGGAAAAAAATTTCCACTGGTCCACCTACGCCCAGTACCCTCACCCTCCCCTTCACCTCCTACCTCGCCGGCACCACCGTCTCAGTCACAGCTCTCTGCATTGCACCAGGACTCACAAACGGATGCTTCGGAAGTGCAGCAATTGCCTGACCCCGCTGCTGCTGCACAATTTGCTGCTGCTACAACTGCTACAACTGTGCTGTGCTCTGCTGCTGCTGCTGCTGCTGTGCTGCTGCTGCTTGCTGCTGCGCTGCTGTGCTGGGGGCCTACGACAATAATCATGGAACACACATCATTGATTTATCTTTTTTAAACTAGTTATGTATTGTGGACCCCCTTCCTCATGTTTTAATTAATTTAAGAATAAATGAACCCCTTTTTTCCAGGGGGTTTTATTGATAAAACTTGCAGAAGACATTTGGGGGAATTTACCAAAATTTGTTAATTTTCCCCCATGAGGGTAAAAAAGTTAGTGATATTTAGTGGGTCTTACTGCACATGAGGTCTTCTCAGCGGGTTTAAAAAAAGGAAGTTATATAAGGCCAAAAACACTAAAATAATGGTAAATTTCCGAAGAATTTTTGGAAAAATGGACCAGACACAATTTTAATGGGATTTTTTTTTGGGGAAAGTTCCTGGAAAGCAAACTTTTCCCCAAAAAACCCAAATTAGAGCTATGTTAATTTTTTAAACAAAAAATGCTAGAATAGTTTTTTTTTTTTAAAAAATTGAAGGTCCGACAAATAATAATAAAAACATGTTTCTTGAAAAAACACTTAGGGGGCGTAGATGTTGCTTATACCGATGCATTAACGATCTATGTAGCACTGCAACTTATTAAGCTCTTGTAGTGGACCTTGTTCTGTTTTAAAACGGACATAATACAAAACACGATTCTGTTAGTCATCCCCTGAAGTAAGGCGGGCATCACCTAGGGTAAAACACGACCCTGATTTTTTGGCGAGCGTTGGTGTCCCCACTCCGGTGAGTGTTGAGTGGGTTGTTGACCTGGTTTGTGGATGTCAGACCCTCTCAAACCCCAAAATTGGGCCCCATCATAATGGGTTACCAACTTTCTGCCTCGCGAGTAGGATTCACTGCTGAAACTAAAAAAGTATTCAAATTTTTTCTCTTTCACATGCGAACTGCCTTGTGTTTGACTTATTGTCAAGGTAAATACTGTAAAAATTATTTGATAAAAATTCACTTAAATCACAAGTTTAGCATTGGGAAAACACTTGGAAGCTGTAATGTTGAGAAATATCGTAATTAAGCATTGAACCCATTATATTTTTGATCAAAGAAGTCGGGACACCCACAATTTTCACGTTTCAAAAGATGAGAAAAATTTACGAAATGTTATAAGATAAATATATTTATTTTCAAAAAAACCCGGGAAGCTTTACAGGTCAAGAAAAAAAAATGGTATAAAAATGGTTATAATTATAACCATAATTTTTAAAGGGGGGGGGGGCAAGCCCGGAAGCCTCGGAAGATAGCCAAAAACTCCAGCTCCTGGGCATTTAGGAAAAAATTTCTCCATTACCCGACAAAAGTAACCCGAAACCCCTTTAGAGGGCATGATGAGCTGATAATTCAATAAACAAAAAGAATTATCTTTAAAATTTTTTGACATTAAAACAAATAGAGGACACAGAGGTTTTTTGACAACTTTTTAAAGGGTAAATTTGAATAAAATTTTAGAACAACCTTCATAACTCGTTACATTTATGGGCTGGGATCCAACAACTAAGTTATTTTTATAATGTTTCATAATTACTAATTTTTGTAACTAGTTTATGTCGCTGTTGTTTTCCTTAAAACACCTGTTGTCCCTGCCCCCTTGCAGTAAAAAAGGGACCTGGGTGTTAGTGGGGCCGGTGTGGGTCGCATCCTGGGGCAAAAGACCTAATTTGCGGAAATGCTCAGCATAACAACGGTTCATATATAGTATGTCAATGTTCAGGTATGGTCTTATACCCTTTCCCCTCCCCCCCCAAGTGCCTTGGGGGGGTGGAAGGTATTTAAGCTTAATTTAATGAAAATGGAAACAGACCAAACCCCTAGATCAAGAGCCCCTCACCCGCGAAAGGAAACCCTTCTTTGGCGGCCCCTAAAAAAAGGTTGATATTATTATTATTATCATTTTTAATCATTTGTTACACTACTTTTTTGGGAATATTTTTTCACCAAAGAGAGGCTGTGCCAGGCTGGCAGGATTGGCTGCCAATCCAGAGTTTACAAAAAATATCTAACCCTTTTTTTCACACGTTGTTTTTTTCCCCAAAAATAAAGATTTTTTACAAGCAACACAGAAATTTAAGTCAATTCTTAATATTCGTAAGTCAGTTTTACCACGAAGTTTAAAAAATTTTTTGTAGCTTTCCCCCCACATTGTTGTTCACACGCCGCTGTTTTACACAAAGCCGGTGTTTTATACATCAAAATAAGTGTTTAAAACTTCGTTCGGGTTTTTACCCCGGAGGGTTAGCCACCCAGGGTAAACCCCAAAAAAGTCAGTGCGGCAAACGAGGACGTCAACTTATTTCCCTTGGGGCCCTTTAAACTTTTTCCCCCAGGATGCGACCCACACCCGTCGACTAACACCCGTACCTATTTGCTTAGGGAACGGGGCAACAGGGTAAGGAAACTGTCGAAATTTTCCACCCGCCAGGGAATCGAACCCGGGACCTCCGTGTGTGAAGCGGGAGCTTTAGCCACCAAGCCACCGGGCCACCTGTTCAAACCTGTTCAAACATTATGAGACCAGTTGGTCTCATCATCAGACCTGTTCGGTACCAGTGTGACATCAAATGATGTCAGTAACTTTGTTTTACTGTACATATCAACAACTAGCAACAGAATAGCTGATAGTTTATTCTAATCTTACAACTTTTTTTTTAATTGTTCGGAGTTCGAGTCCCAGACCCACATTGTTTCCCAGATCCCCAAAGGGTATGGATACCCCTGTTAAAAGCCTTAACTCTCATTAATTTTTTAATAATTTTAATACTTGTACGTAAAATTAGTCCTGGCACCTGCCACTATAGAAGCGAGACTGGGAAGTATACCTTGACAGGGTGAACTTGTGTTCCAGGGTCATTTAACTCCCATGAAGATAAATAAGACACATTTGCAACACTTGAATATCTTTATTGACAAACCGTTTCCCCTATACAACAGGCTTCCTCAGTTGGATACAGGTAGAGGCAGCACTGGCAGCAGTAAAAGTAATATTGTCGTGATCAATCAGTCACTCTGGGTGGAAGGTGGTCAGTCCCTCAAGCCTTATTAAGCATAGGCAAGCAGCCAGAGTAGTCTTGAGATGAAGTAGCTGGAGTTAAGGTAACAGGTGAGCGTGGACCACTAGTGGAAGTAGGTCAAGTTTAACAAAGAAGTTGTAAACGACTTCCCTGTACCAAGACACCGGTGTTGCTGTGTCAGACAAGTCTTGTGTAACTTTTTGTGGTGTCCAGTTTAAGAAACTAAACCAAAAGAATGTGTCATATGTTATACCTGAAGAAATGAAAAACAAGAGATATAACAAGCTAAATTCATCTCAATGATACCTGATGAAATCACTGACATTATCCAGTTATGTCAGTTGTTATGTGTTTCGTTATTCACTGGATAACAAGTGCTGCATATGAACAGTTATTAGGCTGCCAGCTAGTCAGCCAGCCTGCAAGTAAACAACTAGTCTGCTAGCTACTCAGCCAGCCTGACAAGCAAACAAACCAGCCAGCCAGCCAGCTTACCCACAAACCTGAAAGCCATCCCTTCCCCCAGTCAGAGTCAGGCAAACAACCTGTTGCTCATACGTGCTTCTTTTCACAGAGACCACATGGGATTATATAGATTCTGGTGACTGAAAGTGGTTAGTGAGTATTGGTCCACTTCCCAATAAGTTTCCTGATGGATGTGGAAGCTGAAGTAGCTTCCTGGATATTGCTCCTAGTCAGTGCATGTGACATTGTTGGCTCTATTGTCGCAGGAGAACACCAAGTACCACTTGGGTGTTTGTTCCCTCGGTGTCGTGTTGAGGGTCTTCACCCTTTGTCTACGGTTATGTACAAAGGAGGAAACTAAAGTTCCATAAACGCTTGAAAAATATAGGTGCACTATTCTAGGAGTGCACACCATTTAGTGTCTACTCTTCAAAATTTAAAAAGGAATATTAATGAGCTCCTAGAGTGCCTTATGACTATTGATTCTTTATCATGGCAGTGCAGTACCATCTGGTCACACAAGTTTCAAGGTGTGCACCTCACAAGCACAAGACTCTTTATCTATACACTGTGTTGTGTGAGCTTAGTCTTGACTACACAGTGTCTGCATACAATGTTACTGATGCTGAGTGGGCTCGTGTGTTCAGAGTTCAACAAATCTTATATGTATGACAATGATATTTTATATTTTTTTATATATTTCTTATATTGATTAGTGAGTGTAACTTACTCTTTAAAATCATAGTTAACATATGGTTTACATATATATATATTATATATATTTATATATATATATATTATATATATATATATATATATATATATATATATATTTATATATATATATAAATATATATATATATATAAATATATATAACTTAATTTATGGTATATAGTGAATATTGTTTATCATGTTTCTTATGTGGATAATTAATGCAAGGCGGCAGTACCTGCACCTTCTGTTGTTACGAACAGTGATTAACACTGATAAATATTCAACATGCCGAATGGCTAATTAAAACACATTAAAGAAACGTTTGTCCCAACAGGGAATTCATCAGTCATATACAGAAAAAGCAGTATTAATAAAAAGATGAAGGAGGTGAGGTGTGCGGGCTGGAGGGCAGAACCTGGTGATTGCTGTCTTCTGTTGTGCGGGCTGGAGGGCAGAACCTGGTGATGGCTGTCTTCTGTTGTGCGGGCTGGAGGGCAGAACCTGGTGATGGCTGTCTTCTGTTGTGCGGGCTGGAGGGCAGAACCTGGTGATGGCTGTCTTCTGTTGTGCGGGCTGGAGGGCAGAACCTGGTGATGGCTGTCTTCTGCCTGACTACAATGTCTTTAGTAGATATTTAATGTGTTTTGAGCGACGGGGTTGTTAGTAGTAAAGAGAATACATTTTAAACAGTGTCTGCTACGTAGGTCTGATTCTTTGATAAACCTGTCCCTGTTCACCTAGCAGCAAGTAGGTACCTGAGTGTTAGTCGACTTGTGTGGTTCGTATCCTGGGGAAGAAAATTAACCTAATTTGCCCAAAATGCTCTGCATAACCAGGAGCTTTTTATATAGTAGTGTCACTGATGTCAGCTATGGTCTGTATAAGTTGTATCATGTACTTGTAGAAATAAAGATTATTATTATTATTATTATTATTATTATTATTTATTATTATTATTATTATTATTATGAGAGGGTTGTTGGTGTTGTGGTTCATGGTACAAGCGTTAAGTCAGCATTTTCTCAAGCGAAATTATATTCGCTGTTGCATTATCTGAAGCTCCTAATATCTTTTCCCTTACCTATAGTTTGACTTTTCAAACCGTAGAACTACACATTATTGGTAGTGCTCCAGACGTAGATCAATGCACTATTTTTCCTGCATTCAAATTTGGCACTAGAGGCCTGATAGGTCTTGACAGTATAGAATGGGTCCTAACATTCAGTGTACACAGTATTAAAAAATCCGGGACCACTTATCACCTTGTGGGAGCATCAGTTCAACTGAGCACCAGCTAGAGCTAACAGCGTGCCAACTGAGTACCAGCTAGAGCTAACAGCGTGCCAACTGAGTACCAGCTAGAGCTAACAGCGTGCCAACTGAGCACCAGCTAGAGCTAACAGCGTGCCAACTGAGCACCAGCTAGAGCTAACAGCGTGCCAACTGAGTACCAACTAGAGCTAACAACGTGCCATGCCGTATTAACACACTCTTTTCTCGAGGAAAGTGATACTGCCCCTGAGTTTAGTGGCTTTGAAATGGATGTGACCACAAGTGGTCGAACAAATATAAAAAACTTCAATAATAATCCATGTGCAACATTTGTGCCATATTCTTTCAGTTTTGGTGCCACAAGTAATGGCATCCTGTCAGAATGTTCTATAACCGATACCATGAGTTAGTAGAGAGAGAAATATTTCTGCAACATGTATAATGCATGTCCGGTTGGCTGGCTGACTTTGGGTGATTTTAACTGGCTAGCTGGCTCTGGCTGGCTAGCTCTAGCTGGCTGGCTGACTGGCTCTGGCTGGCTCTGAGAGAGCTGCTCATGAACCTGGTCGTCAGCTAGACGGACAGGTATTACACATGTTGCTGAATCGTCACGTCTGCACAAGTGGGAAGATACTTTGTAATGGCAAGACAACAAACAAATCACGATACGGGCGGGGATTGAACTCGTGTTAGCCAACGACTTAACGCGGGTTCAATCCCCGCCCGTACCCTGGGTTGGAAAGACCTGTGGTCGAAATGTGTATTACTCGTCACAGTCATGCTTATGCCTCATATCTACAAACACAGTAAAGCACTTTGGCTTTTTTGGGGGGTTATCCTAGGTAATTTATACGATGTATGATAACTGTAATTAGTGTACCTGTACCTAAATGAAATTACTTAGTCCTTGATTCTGTTCAAGGGACGCCTGTCCTTCAAGAAAATAAATACCAAGCAGACGTAATTGTTTAAATGACAGCTAATTCCTTGAAGCCAAACGAAGTGCCATACTGTGCTTGTAGATATGAGGCCTAAGCATTACTGTGGTAAGTAATACACATTTCGGCCACAGTTGTATCCTTCCACTTGTGCAGACGTGAAGATTCTACAACACGTATAATACCTGTTTGTTTAGCTGACGATCAGCTTCATGAGTGGCTCTCTCTGAGAGAGAGACAGAGAGAGAAAGAGACACAAACAGATAGACAGAGGCAGAGACAATCATGCTTATGTGTGTGGAACAGTGTGAACAAATACAAAATATATGCCAAGGTTGACTGGGGCAGTGCTGATAGTGCAGTGCACCATCAACGCTAACGGAGCAGCGCACCAGAGCGCTAACGGAGATGCGTAGATTAACGTCATGACAGTTAAAGGGTCAATTAATAATCTGTTATAAAGAGTAACATGCAGCAGAGTGAATTCTGCACTAATATTTACGTTATCCCATGTAGGATATGTAATAAATGATACGTGTGTGTGTGTGTGTGTACTCACCTAATTGTACTCCCCTAATTGTGGTTGCAGGAGTCGAAACTCAGCTCCTGGCCCCGCCTCTTCACCGACCACTACTAGAT
This sequence comes from Cherax quadricarinatus, assembly GCF_026875155.1. Classification (NCBI taxonomy): domain Eukaryota; kingdom Metazoa; phylum Arthropoda; class Malacostraca; order Decapoda; family Parastacidae; genus Cherax; species Cherax quadricarinatus. Next base: position 80,336,515 of record NC_069405.1, read on the forward strand.
GTGTGTGTGTGTGTGTGTGTGTGTGTGTGTGTGTGTGTGTGTGTGTGTGTGTGTGTGTGTGTGTGTGTGTGTGTGTGCATGTATGTGTGTGTGTGTGTAAACTCACCTATTTGTACTTATTTGTGGCTACAGGGGTCGAGTCACAGCTCTTTGGTGTGTTTGTACATTTTCTGATGATCTGCTTCATGTTTCACCAGAACAAGACGAGGTCTTCGACAATTTGCTCCAATGGACAATGAAAGAAAACGTTTCTTTGGAATATTTATATATTATATTGCTAATTTTAGTACATGAGAAAGAGAGTCCAGACACGAAGGTGAACATAATGACACAAGTATGTATTCCAGTGTCTCGGAATGTGCCTCACTGTGTCAGAATAGAGTTCAGGGTTCCGAAATGCGTTCGGGATTACTTGCACACGTTCGAATATACCTGGATGCGTTCGAATATGGAGAGGCTTATTCGAAAATACCAGCACGTAGTTGAGATGCATTCGAGAGTATGAGGAAGCATCTGAATGCACCAGAATACATTCAAACAAACCTTGGTATACTTGAATGTACCTGGATGCTTTGAACGTAACCGGATACATTTGAAAGTACCAGGATACATTTGAGCATACCAGGGTACATTTGAACGTATCGCCATGCATTCGGCAAGCCTTGAACTCTGCATTACTTGCCGAAACAGCCAGCTGTGATGCCAGGAGCAGTGCAGAGGGCGCTGATGGTGACGGTGGTGCCAGTAATGTAGGAGGTAGAGGTGACGGTAAGAGTACTGGCATAGGTGGACCAGATGGTCAGTTTCCGCCCCACTCGACCATCACCGTCCACCGTCACCTCCCTCTTGGCTACACCGAGGTTCTCTTCCTTCTCGTAGTCCAAGCTCGCTGCCAGAGAGGGCGGGCTATCCTGGATCAGGTCTCTGTGCGGACAATAAAAGTTATGACAAAATAAGTCTCCAGGCTTCAGTGATTAAGAAGTAAAAAAAGTCACAATACCGTGACTGGAACAATACACAAATAACACGCACACAGAAGAAACTTATATCGACGTTTCAGTCTTGTATACCATTGGTCCATTAACTAGTCACACAGAAGCGCGAAGGGAAGGGAACCAGTGATGAAACAAGACGCTTCTGTAACTCGTGCACGGAAGATTATAAAATAATATTTAAATGTCTTCCTGTCCCTGTATTATCCATCTCGCCAGCCACAGACATCAACAATAATATATTATCTACGGTTTATCAGATAAGCTTGAAACTATCTACTCTAGTTTACTGTAACTAGGTAAACGTTTGTGTACCCATTATTAGTGAAGTGAAGATTAAACTCTGGTCACTGTTATATAGAATACTCCAGCATTCTTGCAATAATAATTATTATAAATTTATTTCAGTATGATACAATGGGTAATATTTAGTTGTGTATGCAGAAAGTTCAAAGTTATGAAGAATTCAATTCCACGGGCGCCCCGGTGGCCCGGTGGCCCGGTGGCCCGGTGGCCTGGTGGCTAAAGCTCTCGCTTCACACACAGAGAACCCGGGTTCGATTTCCGGCGGAGTGGAAACATTTCGACGCGTTTCTTTACACCTGTTGTCCTGTTCACCTAGCAGCAACTAGGTACCTGGGTGTTAGTGGACTGGTGTGGGCCGCATCCTGGGGGACAAGATTGTGAGGACCCCAATGGAAATAAGACAGATAGCCTTGATGATGCACTGACTTTCTTGGGTGACTAACCGTCTGGGGTTAAAAATCCGAACGAAATCTTAACTCTTGTCCAGGTTGAGGGACTGACCACCTCAAATACTTTTTCTCCAAGGTTGATGGACTGATTACATCATCTTTAATTCACTACTACACCTGTTGCCTCTGTTTGACTGAAGAAGCCTACTGTGCAGGTGAAACGTTTCAGCAATAAGGATACCTAACTGTTGCACATGTGTCTCAATCATCAAGCAACATATACTTTAGTTAACTCTTTTAAATTTCAAACTTTTCCACTGACCACCTGGAGTATACCTGTAGGGTGTTCCAGGGGTCAACGCCCCCCAGGCCCAGTCCTTGACCACGTCTACCGGTGGATTAAGGCCTGATCAACCAGGCTGTTACTGCTGGCCGCACGTAGCCCAATTTACGAATCACAGCTCGGCTGATCGGGTATTGACTTTAAGTATCTGTCCAGTTCCCTCTTGAACACAGCCAGGGGTCTATTGAATCATTTACCAAACTGCAGCAGGCCAGGATTCGACCCCACGACACATTGTTCCGCCTCAAGAGGCCAAAGATTGTACATGTCACCCTACCATCTGAGCCATCGATCCTACAATCAACATGAGCCTAGCACACTAGACTTGTTTCATGTTGCGAGGACAAGGTGGTTCGTGGTTTCATTGCTATATAGACTGCTTGTGGAGGTGGGTATTCAAACAGGAGGCTGAAATTAATCCTTTAACATACATCTGCCACCAGTGTCCTCGCAACATGAAGCAAGTTTAGTGTGCTAGGCTCATGTTGATTGTAGGATCGATGGCTCAGATGGTAGGGTGACATGTACAATGTTTGGCCTCTTGAGGGGGGAAAGTGTGTCGTGGGGTCGAATCCTGGCCTGCCGCAGTTTGGTAAGTGATTATATATATATATATATATATATATATATATAATATATATATATATATATATATATATATATATGTGTGTGTGTGTGTGTGTGTGTGTGTGTGTGCATACATACATTTGTACATATATATTAAAAATTGTGCATGCATAAATAAATATTTACGCACACATACCTATGCTTTTACATACATATTTCGCCACACTGTCATTTCATGACTGTCCTCCACTATTCCTTTAGAGTGTATTGAAGTAGAGGAGGCTGGGCTTATGCAATGCTGGAATGCCTTCCTAGAATGAATGCGGGACTGAAAAGCAGGTGGGTCTTCACACGTGTGTATGTGTGTGTGTATGTGTGTGTGGAGAGAGTTTCTGGGTGATCCAAAATTCAGTGGACTGGTTGGATGACTTACACCTCCACATTTATGTGGTCAAGACAAAAATCCTTTCTTAAATGTGTCTTGGCATACTTGTGCGTCTATGTCTGCATAATTCTTCGGTTCTCTGTTTCTGTATAAATAATTATTTGGTTCTCTGTTAACATGAAAAAGTAAAAACGAAGAAGTGTAATGCGATCCTCTGCTGACAACTTTTCGCCCGCACGGTGGATTTTATCAAGTTGCAAAAGTTGTCAATGAGGATCGCAATATACTGCATTTGTGTCTACTTTTCCATCGTGTCGGTACAGCATGTCATTTATCTCTGCTGACATACTTGTTCTGTACTTGTTCTCTGGCAAGGCACCATTATTCTGGTTTTAAAACCGAAACACCGGAGTGTGATTTACATCACAATATTTAAAATAAATTGTACATAATGTCATATACAGTAGATTATTCAATAGGGAATTTATTCTCCATGGAAGAAGAATGCAGTGGAACCTCGGCTTACGAACGCCCCACCATGCGAATTTTTCAGGATACGAACCGTCGTTTGGTCAATTTTTTGCTTCTGGATACGAATGAAATTTCAGGATGCGAACAAACCCCTCAAGGGAGGTTCCCTAAATAAATAAATAAAATATTTATTTCTTTGCAAAGGTTACAGTGTGTGTTTACATATAATGTAATTGGAGCAAAGAAAGCCACTATCATGCTGGGGCATTTCAGGCAGACTTAACCTAATACTAATAGACTACTAAATCTAGACAGGTGAAAAGTGTACTAGTAGTGGTTACCGGTGTATTGAGAAAGCCTGGTCAAGGATCGAGCCGCGGGGGCGCTGACCCCCCGGCACACCCTCAACAGTTAGGCAACAGTTAGGCATGTTTATTCTGAAATGTTTCGTCTACACAGTAGGCTTTTTCAGTCGAGTAGAAAAAGTTGTCAGGAGAAGTAGAGATGTGAAGACGATGTACCGTATTTCCCGGCTTATAAGACACTACTTATATGACTTGTTTTAATTTCAATGGGTCGGGATCGGACGTAACTGGGAGAGCTACAATTCACCCTACACCCCAGACTTATAGCTCCCGTCACTGACCTTCAGTTTATAGGACGCAGGGTGGTTTTTGGAGACATTTTATGGAAAAAATTGCCTGGAGAAGAGTTATGGAACAATACTCTTCTCCAGGCTGAGGGATGACCACCTCAAAACTACGTCTTCAATGGCGATGGACTGATTACATCGTCTTCACATCTCTACTGCTCCTGCCAACTTTTCTGTACTTGACTGAAGAAGCCTACTGTGTAGGCGAAACTTTTTACAATGAAGATGCGTAACTGTTGCTGATATATCTTACAAACTTGTCGGTATTGTATACCATTTTGATGCTCACCGTCAAGGTAGACTCACGATTAGCGGGATGATAGTAACTTACAGTAGCTGGGAGAGCGTTGACTTCTTTTTGCGTCCAGTACACGTGGTGGTGGTTTTTACGGAGAGGCAGGTGTAGGGGACTGAGATAGTGGTAGTAGCCAAGCGTTTTATGGAGGTGGTGGTAATGAAGGCGAAGATCCTGCCCTCTCTTCTCTGAACCTCCTGGCCTTCCTCCGCCATCTTTGGTAGTGGTAGCTCCATAGGGCTCTTCATGAGACTCTCACCAGCATTTTTCTCGGCGGATAACACCACTAGGATCCCGGCCACCAATGCTACACTCACCTTCATCTGTAATACAGTACTCGTCACACCATTTCAGGAAGATATAAGTAATGTTTTCCAGTGGACAGGGGAGAACATGATGTTCAGTGGTGATAAGTTCCAACTGCTTATATATGGAAAGAATGAGGAACTCAAAAGGAAGACTGTATAAAAAACTCAAGAGGATCGTCAAATAGAATGACAAGAACACGTGAAAGACTTGGGAATAATTATGTCAGCTGACCTTTCTCTCCAAGAACATAGTAAGATAAAGGTCACGACAGCCAGGAGGATGACTGGGTGGGTAATGAGAACTTTCAAAACAAGCGAAATAATGCCAGTGGTGACACTCAAATTGCTAGTGCTCCCTCATTTAGAATATTGCTCAGTGTTGACGGCCCCGTTCAACTTCCAGCAGCAACAGCATGGTTAAACAGGCTAACAGCAGACAAGCCTGACCCATGGCCGGGCTCCAGGAGTAGACTTTCGAAACTCATCAAAGGTATATCAAAAGTATACGGACACTACACCCACCTTCATCTGTAATACAGTACTCGTCACATCAACAATACACTCACATTCAGCTGTAATACAGTACTCGTCACATCAACAATACACTCACATTCAGCTGTAATACAGTACTCGTCACATCAACACTACACTCACCTTCAGCTGTAATACAGTACTCGTCATACATCTGTAGTAAGGAGATTCTTGTATATTAATGTAGTTACTCACAACTTTGAACTCCTTCAGAGTGGCGCAGGCAGTCCAGAATCACTCCTTGTGATGTACACTAAAAATTATTCTTGTTGAAGTAATAGAAATATGAGTATCAGGCACACTGAGGTCTACTCACAGAGGATCAGGCACACTGAGGTCTACTCACAGAGGATCAGGCACACTGAGGTCTACTCACAGAGGATCAGGCACACTGAGGTCTACTCACAGAGGATCAGGCACACTGACAATATGAAAATGACATAGCAGCGAAAGCTAAATCTGACCCGAAACTGTTGTACAGCCACATCAGGAGGAAAACAACAGTCAAGGACCAGGTAATCAGGCTAAGGAAGGAAGGAGGAGAGTCAACAAGAAATGACCGTGAAGTATGTGAGGAACTCAACAAGAGATTCAAAGAAGTGTTCACAGAGGAGACAGAAGGGACTCCAGAAAGACGGAGAGGTGTGGCACATCACCAGGTGCTGGACACAGTACACACAACCGAGGAAGAAGTGAAGAGGCTTCTGAGTGAGCTAGATACCTCAAAGGCAATGGGGCCAGATAACATCTCCCCATGGGTATTGAGAGAGGGAGCAGAGACACTATGTGTACCCCTAACAACAATATTCAATACATCTATCGAAACAGGGAGATTGCCTGAGGCATGGAAGACAGCAAATGTAGTCCCAATCTTTAAAAAAGGAGACAGACATGAAGCATTGAACTACAGACCAGTGTCACTGACATGTATAGTATGCAAAATCATGGAGAAGATTATCAGGAGAAGAGTGGTGGAACACCTAGAAAGGAATGATCTCATCAACAGCAGCCAACACGGTTTCAGGGACGGGAAATCCTGTGTCACAAACCTACTGGAGTTCTATGACATGGTGACAGCAGTAAGGACAAGAGAGAGAAGGGTGGGTGGATTGCATATTCTTGGACTGCAAGAAGGCGTTTGACACAGTTCCACACAAGAGATTGGTGCAAAAACTGGAGGACCAAGCAGGGATAACAGGGAAGGCACTACAATGGATCAGGGAATACTTGTCAGGAAGACAGCAGCGAGTCATGGTACGTGGCGAGGTGTCAGAGTGGGCACCTGTGATCAGCGGGGTCCCACAGGGGTCAGTCCTAGGACCAGTGCTGTTTCTGGTATTTGTGAACGACATGACGGAAGGAATAGACTCTGAGGTGTCCCTGTTTGCAGATGACGTGAAGTTGATGAGAAAAATTTACTCGATCGAAGACCAGGCAGAACTACAAAGGGATCTGGACAGGCTGCAGACCTGGTCCAGCAATTGGCTCCTGGAGTTCAATCCCACCAAGTGCAAAGTCATGAAGATTGGGGAAGGGCAAAGAAGACCGCAGACGGAGTACAGTCTAAGGGGCCAGAGACTACAAACATCACTCAAGGAAAAAGATCTTGGGGTGAGTATAACACCAGGCACATCTCCTGAAGCGCACATCAACCAAATAACTGCTGTAGCATATGGGCGCCTGGCAAACCTCAGAACAGCATTCCGACATCTTAATAAGGAATCGTTCAGGACCCTGTACACTGTGTACGTTAGGCCCATATTGGAGTATGCGGCACCAGTTTGGAACCCACACCTAGCCAAGCACGTAAAGAAACTAGAGAAAGTGCAAAGGTTTGCAACAAGACTAGTCCCAGAGTTAAGAGGTATGTCCTATGAGGAGAGGTTAAGGGAAATCAACCTGACGACACTGGAGGACAGGAGAGATAGGAGGGACGTGATAACGACTTACAAAATACTGAGAGGAATTGACAAGGTGGACAAAGACAGGATGTTCCAGAGACTGGACACAGCAACACGGGGACACAGTTGGAAGCTGAAGACACAGATGAATCAAAGGGATGCTAGGAAGTATTTCTTCAGCCACAGAGTAGTCAGGAAGTGGAATAGTTTGGGAAGCGATGTAGTGGAGGCAGGATCCATACATAGCTTTAAGCAGAGGTACGATAAAGCTCATGGTTCAGGGAGAGTGACCTAGTAGCGACCAGTGAAGAGGCGGGGCCAGGAGCTTGGACTCGACCCCTGCAACCTCAACTAGGTGAGTACAACTAGGTGAGTACACACACACACACACACACACACACACACACACACACACACACACACACACACACACACACACACACACACACACACACACACACACAACACACACACTCACACATCACTCACACTCACACACACACACACACACACACACACACACACACACACACACACACACACACACACACACACACACACACACACACACACACACACACAGAAGTAAGACAAGAGAGAGAGGGGTGGGTTGATTGCATCTTCTTGGACTGCAAGAAGGCCTTTGACACAGTTCCTCACAAGAGATTAGTGCAGAAGCTAGAGCATCAGGCGCATATAACAGGAAGGGCACTGCAATGGATCAGAGAATACCTGACAGGGAGGCAACAACGAGTCATGGTACGTAATGATGTATCACAGTGGGCACCTGTGACGAGCGGGGTCCCACAGGGGCGGTCCTAGGACCAGTGCTATTTTTGGTATATGTGAACGACATGACGGAAGGGTTAGACTCAGAAGTGTCCCTGTTTGCAGATGATGTGAAGTTAATGAGGAGAATTAAATCTGATGAGGACCAGGCAGGACTTCAAAGAGACCTGGACAGACTGGACACCTGGTCCAGCAAATGGCTTCTCGAATTTAATCCTGCCAATGCAAAGTCATGAAGATAGGGGAAGGGCACAGAAGACCACAGACAGAGTATAGGCTAGGTGGCCAAAGACTGCAAACCTCACTCAAGGAGAAAGATTTTGGGGTGAATAAAAAGAGCATGTTCCGGAGACACAAACAAAAAGCCACAATGGGGTTGGAAACAAAATGATTCAAATTAGTAAGGAATATTCCAAAGCCTTAAGTGTAGCAGGCCCTATGGGTAAGCCACGTTTAAACCCGTTTGATAAACCCTAAAAAAAACAGAGAAAGTACAAATTTGAAAAGGGCCCGGGGAGCTAAAAATGACCCATGAAAAAAATTTAGGGAAACCCACACACAACAATCAAAAACAAAACACATATAAAAACCAAAAAAAAGGGGGACAAAAAATTTTTTTCCAAAACCCCCAAAAAAAGACCCCAAATTGGAAGTTAAAGAAGCACAAATAGAGAAATATAAATTATTTCTTTATTTTAAATAAAGCCAAAATTGACTAACCAGGCCTTTCCCGTTTTAAACGATTTGTAAAGTAGGGGGAAAAGGGGGAAAAAACCCATACAAACCTTAAAAAGGGGGCCAAGCAAAAAATTTGCAACCCAAAGGGAGTAAAATGGGGTTTGGACACCACATACAACACCCCACATAACACCCAAAAACCACACAATTAAAACCAACCCCCACAAAAACACCCACCCACAACACCCACCACACAAAACACCAACCAATACAACACCCACCCACACAACCCCACCCCACAACACCCACAAAGACGGGGGGCCAATTTGGCCCGACCTGAACCACAAATGGGTGGTACACAACAAAAATTACTTCTTTTTTTTTTAAAAAACCCACCCATAAAATAAAGTGTGCAATTTCATTTTTTAAACTAAAAAAATTGTTAAAAGCAAAAATATTTTGGGTTTAAAAAACCCCCTAACTAATAATTTTTAAATTAAGTTCTAGGGGAATTTTAATGATTTTTACCCCACGGAAAACTAGTGTTTTGGGCACCCACCTTGCCGTACGAGTGTTTTGGGCACCCCCCTTGAGTATGAGGTTTTTGGGCACCAACCTTGCCGTACTGATGTGTTGGGAAACCACCTTGCCGTACTGAGTGTGTTGAGGCACCCACCTTGAGAAACTGGGGGTGTGTTGAGGCACCCCCCTTTGCCGTACTGAGGTGTTGAGGCACCCACCTTGCGTACTGGGGGTTTTTGGGCACCACCTTGACGTACTGAGTGTGTTGAGGCACCAAACCTTGCGTACTGGGTGTTGGGCCCCACCTTGAGTTTGAGGTGTTGGGGCCCCCACCTTGCTATGAGTGTGTTGAGGCACCCCCTGACGTACGGTGTGTGGGGCACCCCCCTTGCGTACGAGTGTGTGGGCACCACCTTGACGTACTGGTGTGCTGGGGCACCCCCCTTTTGGTACTGGTGTGTTGGGGCACCCCCCCTTTGATACTGATGTCTGAGGCACCCCCTTGACGTATGGTGTGTTGAGGCACCCCCCTTTGGGACGTACGGTGTGTTGAGGCACCCCCCTTACGTACGGGGTGTTTTGAGGCCCCCCCCTTGACGTACTGAGTGTGTTGAGGCACCCCCCTTTACGTACTGATTTTGAGGCACCCCCTTGACGTCTGAGTGTGTTGCGCACCCCCCTTGACGTACTGAGTGTATTGAGGCCCCACCTTGACGTATAGTGTGTTGGGGGCACCCACCTTGACTACTGATGGTTGGGGGCCCCCATTGACGTCGAGGGGTTTTGGGACCCACCTTGACGTACTGAGGTGTTGAGGCCCCCCACCTTGACGTACGATGTGTTGGGGCACCCACCTTGACTACTGAGTGTTTTTGGGGCACCCCCCTTGAGTACTGATGTGTTGAGGCCCATTGAGTAGGGTGTGTTGAGGCACCCACCTTGCTATGGTGTGTTGAGGCACCCCCCTTGACGAAAATGAGGTGTTGAGGCACCCCCTTGACGTACTGAGGGGTTTTGAGGCCCCCACCTTGACTACTGGTGTGCTGAGGCCCCCCCCTTTGACTTTGGTGTGTTGAGGACCACCTGACGTACTGGTGTGTTGGGCACCCAACCCTTGGGACGTTGAGGGTTTGAGGCACCCACCTTGAGTACTGAGTGTGTTGGGGCACCCACCTTGACGATGAGGTGTTGAGGCCCCCCCTTGACGTACTGAGGTTTGGGGCCCCCCTTGAGTATGAGGGGGGTTGAGGCACCCCCCTTGAGTACTGAGGTGCTGGGCACCCACTTGACGTACGGAGGTGTTGAGGCACCCACCTTGACGAAATGATGTTTTGAGGAAACCCCCTTAGTATGAGTGTTTTTGAGGCACCCCCCTTAGTATGGTGTTTTGAGGCACCCACCTTGAGTACTGAGTGTTGAGGCCCCACCTTGACGTCGAGTGTGTTGGGGGACCCCCGAGTACTGAGGGGATTGAGGCACCCCCTTGACGACTGAGTGTGTTGAGGCCCCCTTTGCGTACTGGTTGGGAGCCCCCACCTTGGGAAACTGAGTGTGAGGCCCCCCCCTTGACGTACTGAGTGTGAGGCCCCACCTTGACTACTGAGTGTGAGCACCCACCTTGACGTACGAGTGTGGGCACCCCCCTTGAGTACTGAGTGTGTGAGGCACCCCCCTTGGTACTGAGTGGTGGGGCACCCCCTTGCGTCTGAGTGGGGAGGACCCACCTTGACGTATGAGTGGGGAGGCACCCCCTTGACGTAGGGGAGGGGGTGGGGCACCCACCTTGACGAATGAGTGGCGAGGCACCCCCTTTGACTACTGAGGCTGAGGAAACCGACACTGATCCACCTGCTTACATACCTTCAAAGGAAAGAACTGCTGCCCTCTCTCTCTTATATATCCTCACTTGTTTTTTTTGCTAGGGGAAATCTACAACCCCTCGGCTCAGGGAAAACAAATATTTATCTTCTGTAAGGGTGCGACTTCCTTTACTTTTCGAAAGTTATATAATAAAAATTTTTTTAGTTTTTTGTCCCTTTTTCCTACTACGATTTGATAAGAAAATATTCAAAATCGCCGTAAAAAAAAAATTCGTGGTGCAGGAAAAAAAATCATTTATATAAAAAAACGGGGAATTTATCACAAAAATTTTCCTGGTTGTAAAACTTGTATGAAAAATATCACCCCGTGACAACTAGGATTTTCCCTCTCGTTAGTAATTGTCATCACCAGGCTACACACAGGTACGGTGGTTGTCCTGTTATCACCAGGCTACACACTGGTACGGTGATTGTCCTGTCATCACCGGTACACACAGCTGGTGGGTTTTTGTATCACCAGGCTACACACAGGTACGGTGGTTGTCCTGTCATCACCAGGCTACACACTGGTACGGTGATTGTCCTGTCATCACCAGGCTACACACAGCTACGGTGGCTGTCCTGTCATCACGAGGCTACACACAGGTACGGTAGTTATCCTGTCATCACCAGGCTACACACAGCTACGGTGGCTGTCCTGTCATCACCAGGCTACACACAGGTACGGTGGTTATCCTGTCATCACCAGGCTACACACAGCTACGGTGGCTGTCCTTTCATCACCAGGCTACACACTGGTACGGTGGTTGTCCTGTCATCACTAGGCTATACACAGGTACTGTGGTTGTCCTGTCATCACCAGGCTACACACAGGTACGGTGGTTGTCCTGTCATCACCAGGCTACACACAGGTACGGTGGTTGTCCTGTCATCACCAGGCTACACACAGGTACGGTGATTGTCCTGTCATCACAAGGCTACACACAGCTACGGTGGCTGTCCTGTCATCACGAGGCTACACACAGCTACGGTGGCTGTCCTGTCATCACCAGGCTACACACAGGTACGGTGGTTATCCTGTCATCACCAGGCTACACACAGGTACGGTGGTTATCCTGTCATCACAAGGCTACACACAGGTACGGTGGTTATCCTGTCATCACAAGGCTACACACAGGTACGGTGGTTGTCCTGTCATCACAAGGCTACACACAGGTACGGTGGTTGTCCTGTCATCACAAGGCTACACACAGGTACGGTGGCTGTCCTGTCATCACAAGGCTACACACAGGTACGGTGGTTGTCCTGTCATCACCAGGCTACACACAGGTACGGTGGTTGTCCTGTCATCACCAGGCTACACACAGGTACGGTGGTTGTCCTGTCATCACCAGGCTACACACAGGTACGGTGGTTGTCCTGTCATCACCAGGCTACACACAGACAACGCAACAACGCCGTAGAAACTCCATTCGACAAGAATCAGAAAATGCTGTTATACGGCCGCACACCACGGAAAACAACAAAGAGCGACCAGTTACAAGACTCAAGAAAGATGAAGAATGAACTACCAGCAAATATCAGGGAAGTATTGAAATGAGAATGAATAGGAATGTGAAGGCTTACTCAGCCCTGTAACAACTTCAGACAGTATTACTCAGGCTGGCTCCTCCTCAGGAAAATTAATGAATAGAAAAAGAAATAATAATTCACAAAGATAAACACTTTATTATTTATTAAATCAAACATAAAACAATAAAATATGAAAGGTATATCCTATTTGAAAGAAAAATGAAAAATGAAATGAATAAAATAACATTTGAACTCAACGCTAATATCTACAGGGGTGTCTGGTGTTGGTGACACTGTTGTTGAAATCGTAGCCGTTGCTGATGATGGGGTGGGGGGTCGCAGGTGTTGGTGACCATCCACTGGCTAGTTCTTCACAGTATACCAGTGAGTAATCTCTCTCGATGACAGGAAAGCAGGTTCTTTACCGCTGCAATGATGTGGGGTTACGTCCTGCAATTTCATACAGGTGCACAGATACTTAAATGCAAAATGGGGAAGTCTCTGGACGTTAGTCCTTCTCCTGTTCTGCTCGTTGATTGACAGGTGACCCTCACTGTCATCCAAGCTGAAAAGATAGACAGGTTACCCACTGCTTAAATAATCACTCTCCATGGCAGTGTACAATACTCAAAAGACGTGGTGATTATTACAACAGTCAACCTAGAGCAAGACTGAAAGGACTAAGTTTATTATTGGTCAAAAGTGAAGCTTTTAACCAATAAATCCACTAGAATACAAGGCAGGCATGTACTTACAGTAGTGTTGGGAGCTGTGAGTCGAGTGATTTACTGTTTGACCAGAGCCCCACACGTCACCTTTCGGGGGGGGGGAAGAGGGAGGGGAAGGGATAGAGGGAGCTAGACTGACCCTACCTTAACAAGCAGCCGACAGTCAAACTATCACTTTCAGGGAGGGGAAAAAAGGCGGGAAAAACGGGAGCTTGACTTACCCTACCTTAACTAGTAGCCGGTAATGAAACTGTTACTATATCGCTACTCCTATCTATTGAACTTTTCCCTCACAAGGAATCGAGTAGTTGCCAGGAGTTGGAGAAAGGCATGAACAGCATTGATTTGAAGAAATTTCAAAGAAGTAGGAACAGGAGCAGAGGAACTGTGTGACCCTTTAACAAGGACATACAGCAAGTTGGTGGAAACAACAGCTACCAAACAGCTCTCAATATAAAGCGGGAAAGATAAGTAGCTTATCAATACTGGACAGTCTTGCTGAGTAGCACATTGGTTCAAGAGGTAGAAAAGATAAATGGACTGAACACATTGACTCCAGGCTAAGGGACTGATTACCTCAAACTCCTCCTCCTCATCTTCCAACGTTCTTCTCTGTGTCAGAGTGAAGAAGCCACTGGCTGGCGACACGTTTCCTCAGTAAAGATCCACAAATACTGCAAAAGTGTCTCAAACTTCAGAAACAGAACAGTTCAGCAGTTTGAAAGAAATGGACACATGAGAGATACATAATATGCTTTTAAGAAGGTCACTATTTTATTTTATGAATCTCGTAGTTTTATGGTCATAAAGCAAAAGATATAATATACAGTACCATACAGACGACTCTATATAGTACCATACAGTGTAATACAGTACCATACAGACGACTCTATATAGTACCATACAGTGTAATACAGTACCATACAGACGACTCTATATAGTACCATACAGTGTAATACAGTACCATACAGACGACTCTATATAGTACCATACAGTGTAATACAGTACCATACAGACGACTCTATATAGCACCATACAGTGTAATACAGTACCATACAGACGACTCTATATAGTACCATACAGTGTAATACAGTACCATACAGACTATATAGTACCATACAGTGTAATACAGTACCATACAGACTACTCTATATAGTACCATACAGTGTAATACAGTACCATACAGACGACTCTATATAGTACCATACAGTGTAATACAGTACCATACAGACGACTCTATATAGCACCATACAGTGTAATACAGTACCATACAGACTACTCTATATAGTACCATACAGTGTAATACAGTACCATACAGACTACTCTATATAGTACCATACAGTGTAATACAGTACCATACAGACGACTCTATATAGTACCATACAGTGTAATACAGTACCATACAGATTATATAGTACCATACAGTGTAATACAGTACCATACAGACGACTCTATATAGCACCATACAGTGTAATACAGTACCATACAGACGACTCTATATAGTACCATACAGTGTAATACAGTACCATACAGACTATATAGTACCATACAGTGTAATACAGTACCATACAGACGACTCTATATAGTACCATACAGTGTAATACAGTACCATACAGACATATATAGTACCATACAGTGTAATACAGTACCATACAGAGACTCTATATAGCACCATACAGTGTAATACAGTACCATACAGACGACTCTATATAGCACCATACAGTGTAATACAGTACCATACAGACGACTCTATACAGAGTGAAGCAGCAGGAAGGAGCAGCAGAGAAGGTACAACAGTGACTTTAGTATTGTTAGGTGAGAAAAAGACAGACAAAAGTGGAAATGGCAGAGTTGTTTCTGTGGATACCGGTAATGACCTAACTGTCAGTGTCGATACTGGTAATGACAGCTGCCAGTGTGGACACTGGTAACGACAGGTGCCCCCAAGACTCAGTGCTCGGCTCCCTCTCTCTCTCTCTCTCTCTCTCTCTCTCTCTCTCTTATCTCTATCTCTATATATATATATATATATATATATATATATATATATATATATATATATATATATATATATATATATATATATATATATATATACATGTATATGTATTCATAAACATTATCTGTCAGTATATAGCAGGATTCGAACCTGCATTTTCAGTGTGCAGGTTCGAATCCTGCTATGAACTGAGAGATAATGCTTTTAAATAATTTGTCAGAATACAGTGAATGATACCTCTCATTGTCTGCAGATCTGCAGATGATGTGGAATGAATTAAGATTATAATCAAAGAGGAGAGGAAGAAAGTTCAAGAAGACTTGAAGATGGTACCAGCAAGATCAAGAAGACTTGAAGATGGTACCAGCAAGATCAAGAAGACTTGAAGATGGTACCAACAAGATCAAGAAGACTTGAAGATGGTACCAGCAAGATCAAGAAGACTTGAAGATGGTACCAACAAGATCAAGAAGACTTGAAGATGGTACCAGCAAGATCAAGAAGACTTGAAGATGGTACCAACAAGATCAAGAAGACTTGAAGATGGTACCAGCAAGATCAAGAAAGACTTGAAGATGGTACCAACAAGATCAAGAAGACTTGAAGATGGTACCAGCAAGATCAAGAAGACTTGAAGATGGTACCACAAGATCAAGAAGACTTGAAGATGGTACCAGCAAGATCAAGAAGACTTGAAGATGGTACCAACAAGATCAAGAAGACTTGAAGATGGTACCAGCAAGATCAAGAAGACTTGAAGATGGTACCAACAAGATCAAGAAGACTTGAAGATGGTACCAGCAAGATCAAGAAGACTTGAAGATGGTACCAGCAAGATCAAGAAGACTTGAAGATGGTACCAGCAAGATCAAGAAGACTTGAAGATGGTACCAGCAAAATCAAGAAGACTTGAAGATGGTACCAGCAAGATCAAGAAGATACCTTCTTGAATTCATTTTCAATCCTGATAAATGCAATGCAATAAAAATAGGAGATTGAAAGACCAGGTAGGGCACAGAAGCTGGAGGAAAGATGCTGCACTCAACGTGCAAGGGGAAAGATCTGGGAGTAAACATTTCTCCAAGCATATCACCGGAGGGGCGGAGGGGTATATAAATCATATAACTCTTGAGATATACATAAGACAAGTTAACCTACAAGCTGTCAGTATATACATGACAAGTTAGCCTACAAGGTGTCAGTATATACATGACAAGTTAACCTACAAGCTGTCAGTATATACATGACAAGTTAGTCTACAAGCTGTCAGTATATACATGACAAGTTAGCCTACAAGCTGTCAGTATATACATGACAAGTTAAGCCTACAAGCTGTCAGTATATACATGACAAGTTAACCTACAAGCTGTCAGTATATACATGACAAGTTAGCCTACAAGCTGTCAGTATATACATGACAAGTTAGCCTACAAGCTGTCAGTATATACATGACAAGTTAGCCTACAAGCTGTCAGTATACATACAATTACATACAAGCTGTCAGTTATACATCTACATCAATAACTAAAGCTGTCAGTATATACATGACAAGTTAGCTACAAGCTGTCAGTATATATACATCTACACTGACAAGTTAACCTACAAGCTGTCAGTATATACATGACAAGTTAGTCTACAAGCTGTCAGTATATACATCATACATGACAAGTTAACCTACAAGCTGTCAGTATATACATGACAAGTTAGCCTACAAGCTGTCAGTATATACATGACAAGTTAGCCTACAAGCTGTCAGTATATACATGACAAGTTAGTCCTACAAGCTGTCAGTATATACATCAAGTTACTACAACTGTCAGTAATACATGACAATTACTAAAGCTGTCAGTATATACATGACAAGTTAGCCTACAAGCTGTCAGTATATACATGACAAGTTAGTCTACAAGCTGTCAGTATATACATGACAAGTTAACCTACAAGCTGTCAGTATATACATGACAAGTTAAGCCTACAAGCTGTCAGTATATACATGACAAGTTAACCTACAAGCTGTCAGTATATACATCATACATGACAAGTTAACCTACAAGCTGTCAGTATATACATGACAAGTTAGCCTACAAGCTGTCAATATATACATGACAAGTTAGTCTACAAGCTGTCAGTATATACATGACAAGTTAGTCTACAAGCTGTCAGTATATACATGACAAGTTTAGCCTACAAGCTGTCAGTATATACATGACAAGTTAGTCTACAAGCTGTCAGTATATACATGACAAGTTAGTCTACAAGCTGTCAGTATATACATGACAATTAGTCTACAAGCTGTCAGTATATACATGACAAGTTAGTCTACAAGCTGTCAGTATATACATGACAAGTTAGTCTACAAGCTGTCAGTATATACATGACAAGTTAGTCTACAAGCTGTCAGTATATACATGACAAGTTAGTCTACAAGCTGTCAGTATATACATGACAAGTTAGTCTACAAGCTGTCAGTATATACATGACAAGTTAGTCTACAAGCTGTCAGTATATACATGACAAGTTAGTCTACAAGCTGTCAGTATATACATGACAAGTTAGTCTACAAGCTGTCAGTATATACATGACAAGTTAGTCTACAAGCTGTCAGTATATACATGACAAGTTAGTCTACAAGCTGTCAGTATATACATGACAAGTTAGCCTACAAGCTGTCAGTATATACATGACAAGTTAATCTACAAGCTGTCAGTATATACATGACAAGTTAATCTACAAGCTGTCAGTATATACATGACAAGTTAGTCTACAAGCTGTCAGTATATACATGACAAGTTAGTCTACAAGCTGTCAGTATATACATGACAAGTTATCTACAAGCTGTCAGTATATACATGACAAGTTAGTCTACAAGCTGTCAGTATATACATGACAAGTTAATGCTACAAGCTGTCAGTATATTAATGACAAGTTAGTCTACAAGCTGTCAGTATATACATGACAAGTTAGCTACAAGCTGTCAGTATATACATGACAAGTTAATCTACAAGCTGTCAGTATATAATGACAAGTTATATCAACTCAGTTTCAGAATTTTATCTAATTCATTATATATACATTTATTCTACTTATGTATTACTTGAAAGTGTCTCACTTCATTATACCTTCAATTAATCTACTTCTATTGATATCATGACAATAGAACATACAAACTGTAGTATATACATGACAATTATCCACAATTCACGTTATAATGCATTAGCTACAATGTATTATACATAATTAGTCTCAAGTTAGTTATCATGACGTTATTAAAGTTAGTAATTATATGTACAATTATTAGCGTATATATAATGAAATTTTATTACATGTCAGTATATACATCAATTAGTCTAAGCTTTAGATTACATGACCAATTACACAGCGTCAATAAATACAATTATCTACAATATCATATATATATTACAATGTCTCAAGCTGTATATATACATGAACAAATATATCTAAGATCATATATACAGTACCAAATTAAGCATGTCTTAACCAAATTAAGCAGCGTCTTAACAAAATTAGCCAGCTTCAGTACTTAACCAAATTAAGCAGCGTCTTAACCAAATTACAGCTTCGTCATAACCAAAATTAAGCATCGTCTTAACCATAATTAAAGCAGCGTCTTATACACTACAAGTTAAGCAGCGTCTTAACAACAATTATACAGCTGTCTATATAACCAAATTAAACAAGCTTCGTTTAACCAAATTAAGCAGCGTCTTAACACAATTAAGCAGCGTCTATATACAAAATTAAGCTAGTCAGTCTTAACCAATATTAAGCAGATGTCTTAACCAAATTAAGCTACAGCGTATCTTAACCAAATATTAAGCTCGTTCAATTAACCAAATTAGATTCATGTTACTTAACACAAATTAAGCATCGTCTTATACAAAATTATACATCTGTCGTTAACCAATTAAGCATCGTCTAACCAAATTAAGCAGCGTCTTATACAACAATTAAGCATCGTCTTAACACAATTTAAGCATCGTCTTAACCAAATAAGCAGCGTCATTAACCAATTAAGCACGTCTTAACCAAATTAAGCAGCGTCTTAACCAAATTAAGCATCGTCTTAACCAAAATTAAGCAACTGTCTTAACCAAATTAAGCAGCGTCTTAACCAAATTTAATTGCACGTCTTAACCAAATTAAGCGCTCTTAACCAAATTTAAGCCGTGTCTTAACCCAAATTAAGCAGCGTCTTAATCCAACATTCAAACTTGTATATAATGCAATTATCACACGCTACTTAATAAATTAATTATTTAACCAATTTATATATTTTATTTATACATTATTATTATTATTATGTATCTATTAACCCAAAAACGGCAAAGTAATTAATAAATTAATATTTTTAAAATTTAAGATAAGTTTAAACAAAATTTATAGATCGTTAACCAAATTAAGCATCGTCTTAACCAAATTAAGCAGCGTCTTAACCAAATTAAGCAGCGTCTTAACCAAATTAAGCAGCGTCTTAACCAAATTAAGCAGCGTCTTAACCAAATTAAGCATCGTCTAACCAATAAACGTCTAACCAAATTAAGCAGCGTCTTAACCAAATTAAGCAGCGTCTTAACCAAATTAAGCAGCGTCTTAACCAAATTAAGCAGCGTCTTAACCAAATTAAGCAGCGTCTTAACCAAATTAAGCACGTCTTAACCAAATATAAGCAGCGTCTTAACCAATTAAGCAGCGTCTTAACCAAATTAAGCAGCGTCTTAACCAAATTAAGCAGCGTCTTAACCAAATTAAGCAGCGTCTTAACCAAATTAAGCAGCGTCTTAACCAAATTAAGCAGCGTCTTAACCAAATCCTTAGGTAATGTTCGTCAGGAAACAGGACCAGTTTTTCCTGACGCGGGTCTTAGGTGATCACCCGCCATTGGAGCTTTTGGTCATCTGACCGAGGCCTTCCGCTGGCTTACCGTCCCACCCCTTTAAAAATTATGGTTATACGTATAATCATTTCTTATTCTAATGGGAAGATGGTCATCCAGAGCAGCAGGTGTAGTTACTGTGACACAAGTAATGCTCTCAACTGACCCACTTTCTTGGATCAAGAGTAAGAAATATGAAGAGGAAAAAACTTGCTGATCTGGATTGTTGTTTCTATATTCGCTATCAGCGTGAGTATCTACGGACGGGACTTTCAGCGTGAGTACCTACGGACAGGGCTATCAGCGTGAGTACCTACGAACCAGGCTATCAGCGTGAGTACCTACGAACCAGGTTATCAGCGTGAGTACCTACGGACCAGGCTATCAGCGTGAGTACCTACGGACCGGGCTATCAGCGTGAGTACCTACGGACCAGGCTATCAGCGTGAGTACCTACGGACCAGGTTATCAGCGTGAATACCTACGGACCAGGTTATCAGCGTGAGTACCTACGGACCAGGTTATCAGCGTGAGTACCTACGGACCAGGTTATCAGCTTGAGCACCTACGGACCAGCCTATCAGCGTGAGTACCTACTGACCAGGCTATCAGCGTGAGTATTTACGAACCAGGTTATCAGCGTGAGTACCTACGGATAAGTCTATCAGCGTGAGTACCTACGGACCAGGCTATCAGCGTGAGTACCTACGAACCAGGTTATCAGCGTAAGTACCTACGGACCAAGCTATCAGCGTGAGTATTTACGAACCAGGTTATCAGCGTGAGTACCTACGGGCCAGGCTATCAGCGTGAGTACCTACGAACCAGGTTATCAGCGTGAGTACCTACGGACCAGGTTATCAGCGTGAGTACCTACGGATCAGGTTATCAGCGTGAGTACCTACGGACCAGGCTATCAGCGTGAGTATTTACGAACCAGGTTATCAGCGTGAGTACCTACGGACCAGCCTATCAGCGTGTGTACCTACTGACCAGGCTACCAGCGTGAGAACCTACGAACCAGGTTATCAGCGTGAGAACCTACGGACCAAGCTATCAGCGTGAGTATTTACGAACCAGGTTAACAGCGTGAGTACCTACGGACAAGGCTATCAGCGTGAGTACCTACGGACCAGGCTATCAGCGTGAGTACCTACGGACCAGGCTATCAGCGTGAGTACCTACGAACCAGGTTATCAGCGTGAGTACCTACGGACCAGGCTATCAGCGTGAGTACCTACGAACCAGGTTATCAGCGTGAGTACCTACGGACCAGGTTATCAGCGTGAGTACCTACGGACCAGGTTATCAGTGTAAGTACTTACGGACCAGGTTATCAGCATGAGTACCTACGAACCAGGTCATCAGCGTGAGTACCTACGGACCAGGCTATCAGCGTGAGTATTTACGAACCAGGTTATCAGCGTGAGTACCTACGGACCAGGTTATCAGCGTGAGTACCTACGGACCAGGTTATCAGCGTAAGTACCTACGGACCAGGTTATCAGCGTGAGTACCTACGGAGCAGGCTATCAGCGTGAGTATTTCCGAACCAGGTTATCATCGTGAGTACCTACGGACAAAGCTATCAGCGTGAGTGCCTACGGACCAGGCTATCAGCGTGAGTACCTACGAACTAGGTTATCATCGTGAGCACCTACGGACCGGGCTATCAGCGTGAGTGCCTACGGACAAGGCTATCAGCGTGAGTACCTACGGACCAGGTAATCAGCGTGAGTACCTACGAACCAGGTCATCAGCGTGAGTACCTACGGACCAGGTTATCAGCGTGAGTACCTGCGGACCAGGTTATCAGCGTGAGTACCTACGGGCCAGGTTATCAGCGTGAGTACCTACGGACCAGGCTATCAGCGTGAGTACCTACTGACCAGGCTATCAGCGTGAGTACCTAAGGACCAGGCTATCAGTGTTCTTGGCAGACAAGTCGCCAGTGAATCAGGAAGCTGGAACACGTCAGGAAATCTTCGACTTAGCTCAACTGTTTTTGTTATAATAATGTTCTGGAAAAACAACAGTTTGTGGAGGAGCATCAGCCTCGCCCAGTACTACGCTCCGTCTCAACATGTACATGAGGAAGTATTCAGAGACAGCAGACTTACAGAACATCATACCTGCCAGTGTCTCCTGGTTATGCCGAGACCATACTATAATAATAATAATAATAATAATAATAATAATAATAATAATAATAATAATAATAATAATAATAATAATAATAATCTTTATTTCTATAAGTACGTGATGCAACTTAAACAGACCATAGCTGACATCACTCATATACTGTGTAGAAAGCTCCTTGTTATGCTGAGCATTTCAGGCACATTAGGTTAATTTTGTCCCGAGGATGCGACCCACACCAGTCGGCTAACACCCAGGTACCTGTTTACTGCTAGGTTAATATGGACAGCAGATGTCTTAAGGAAACATGTCCAAATGTTTTCACCCGTACTGGGGATCGAACCAAGAACCTCAGTGTGTGCGCTGAGTGCGCTACCAGCCGAGATACGGGACACCCCTAAACGACTAAACATTCATGCTTCCCAGAACGAACTGAATGTCATTAAACCTTCTACTGGGGTTACACTCGAAGAGACAAACAGTAACATAGACTAATGGTTGAAGATGAGAAGGAATTTGGGGTAATCAGTCCCTCAGCCTGGAGTCGATGGGTTCAGTCCGTCAGTTTTGAAAGGGACTGATTACCCCAAACTCCTTCTGATCTTCAACCATTCTTCTCTGTAATGGACTGATGAAGCCACTGATTGGCGAAACTTTTCAACAATCAAGATACCCAAGTGTTGCACAAGTGTCTAATTTTTCTATCAGTCGGTTCTCCGAAATAGTTATTTACGAATACGCTTGTTCAACTAACATTTTGAATCCGTGTACCAATCATCGTAGGACACCCACCACCACCTTATGAGATGAACTGAAGCCAAAATAATCATTTAAAAAGACAGAGACAAACGGAGATGCTTACAATCAGTTCTAACGTCAAAAACACAGTCACACACACTATGGGAAACTGTCGACTCGTTAATTAAACCCCTTGAACCTCTCGTCAGTCTTTCGCTTAGTTAACTGATAACAGGTTTCACCGCACCCTCTCTCCTCGTCCTCTCTGTTCGCCTGAGCTGCTGCCCTATATATTGTACATTTCTCTGAGTATTATCTGTGGGACGTGAATACAGCTTGTTGTCCAGGCTCTGTTTACCTGGAGTTTACCTGGAGAGAGTTCCGGGGGTCAACGCCCCCGCGGCCCGGTCTGTGACCAAGCCGCTCTGTACTGCTTGTCGCTGTTTTAATTACATCTATATAACTGAGGAAGCCTATGGTTCACCTAAAAGGAAGATGACACGGGAGATTATAGCTATTATTGAGTGTAAAGAGGAGAGGAGAAATCAGAATGGATGGCAAATTTTCAGTGTCGTTAAGTATTGCTAGAGTAAACAGTGCCCAATCATGGCAACCCCTTGGTCAGTGCAAGTATACCTGGATTGAAAGGAAATGAAGCTACAGCAGTTGATGGAGCGTGTCGGACACTGTCAACAAACACGAAGTAGAAGGAGAGGTGATAGTAGTAGGAAGCAACCCTCTCAGCCTGCAAAATATCTGCTATCCGAACCAGTAACCTTTTGTAACTCTGAGGTTCTAACCAGTCCTATGTGGGAGGTAATACAGGGTGTTCCACTGGTAGGAGGCCCCGAGTTGGTACTCCAGTAGTGGTAGTAAACGATAACTCGGGGCCTCCTACGAGTGAAACTCCCTGTAATAGAAAACTGACCTATGAGACTGACCAGTACCTCAGCATTACAACTCTATTGCCAAGCCATACATTAAAAAATAATTAAAACGTAAGTGTGTGGAGGTCCCTGACCTGTGCCCTGGAAGTTAAACCCCAAACCACCGAGTTCCATCCTCTCAAGTATATTTGTCTTTCCTCTTTTCTAATTTACCTGCTGAAGAGGGTCTCAATTGAAGGCCGAAATATACAACTCCCGCTTCATTCTTTGTTTCATTATGTCTCCTTTTGGTTTTATGTCTTTATGCTACTCATATTAATAATATATAAACACTTATATCAAAATTTATACAATTTATGTAAAAAATATTAAAAATAATAACTGCCATAAGATAGCTTCAGGAACCACGTTATCCAGGAGAGCGAAACGTTGCCACAATAAGATAGCTTCAGGAACTACGTTCATCAGTATGGACTGATGAAGCCACTGTGTGGCGAAACGTTTCCTCAATAAAGATACCCAAGAGTTGCACTTGTGTCTAATTTATTACCAACTAGAATGTCTAGTTAATGATCTAAATGGGACCGAAACGTCGTTATAAGTTTCATATGCGGGTTATTTGTATATTGTTCCTTATATTTAGGGTAACACTGTAAACATAGTAAACGAAAAGAGGATTGAACTTAAAGAATTCTAATTCTAATTCTAATATTGTTCTAAGATGATAAAGTCAAAATTATAATCCGTCGTTAAATTTTTAATAAAAGTCAGTCATTTGACCAATTTTTGTCTTCAAGAAGCGATTATTCCCCTCTGTCACTGTCTGTTGCAATATATATATATATATATATATATATATATATATATATATATTATATATATATATATATATATATATATATATATATATATATATATATTATATATATATATATATATATATATATATATAATTATTACCTTTTCATATAATTTTATATTGCTTGTATTTGCGATAATAGCTAAATCGTAAATGTATTGCTTTATATTGTTATTTGACTTAGCTTCCTTTGGTTAGGTAGGATGTAACATATTATGTGCTCAGTTCAAGTCTTGATTGTCTAACTACTGTAATTATCGCTCTTTGCTCGTTAGACTGCCGGCTTCTGTTTCTGAGCTGCAGCTGTCCACGGAGCTATCACGTGATCGAGGGGGGGGTGTCCTCACCTCGCCTGAAGTATTCAGTCTGGTCTAGACTCGCTGGGTGGTTGGACGTATTCCAAACAAAGTGCCTAAATCTCCCTTATAGGCCCTTGTTGGAAGACCATCTTTTGTCTCATTGTTAGTTCTGTGAGACTCTGTTCACAGAACATTGTATAGACTTAGTGATTTTCGACCTTGTACTGAGGTTGTGTGTCGCATAGACACTCGAAACAACTCAGGTCCTGAGCTTCTGACCTAACTTGTACTGGTATCTGTGTATTATTACAGTCGGGGATTTTCTTATGCTGATCTTAGATTCAGTAGTATGGGAGTTTTGTGACTTTTGTGGAGGATCTGCAGATGGTCCCTACTTAGTGTCGTCTTATTATCTCCTTGTTCCTGATTTTGTGTCGCAGTTGCTTGTTATATTGCTATTGGGCTTAGCATTCTTTTTATTGTTCAAGCAGACTGTTCTGACTGCCAGTTGGTCAAGAAGTTAATTTATTTGAGGACTTTGTCAGTCACTTGTTTAAGTCTAGTCGAGTCTTGAGACATAGCGAACTACTTAGAGCACTTACACACATACACACTTACTTGTACATATATGTAATATCTTATTAAATGTTAATGTACCAGACGGTACTTAAGACTTATAAATGTGATATGTGCCTACAGCACAATACTATTGCACACGAGAGAAGTGATTATTATTAATTTGTTTGAATTGATTAATTTAATTTGATAATATACCTCTAGACGATACTTAATAAATTTATTAAATTTTATTTTTTCTAGTTAGTAGCCTACCAGTTGTAATCCTGAAGCACTAATAATTATTATTGAATTCTAATGGATAATTGGACAAGGATGCTGACTACTTGTTACGAAAACCCAGTAACAGGCTGGATGCTAGAAGGGCAGTCCTTTCTAGTATTCACTGGAGATCTCTAAGCTTTTAGAATCGCGTTTTTTTGTAACACTGTCCAAATGGTGTTTGTAAAATAAATAAATTAGATCTCAGCTGGATAGTGTGTTTATACCATGAAATTCGATTTGACAGCCGCCGCTTCACGACACGAACAGTTAATAATAATAGTAATAATAATAATAATAATAATAATAATAATAATAATAATAATAATAATAATAATAATAATAATAATAATAATAAAATTAATAATAATAATAAAATTAATAATAATAATAATTATTATTATTATTAATATTATTATTATTATTATTTACATAAGTACTTATAAAGACCATATCTGACATCAGTCACATATTGAAAGCCTCTTGTTCTGCAGAGCATTTCGCAAAGATCAGACAACAAGAAGAGGAAGACACGAATTTCAATTCATAAGGATTATCGACTGGACGAAGATTGGAAAACAGTGTGTGTTGTGTTCGCAAATCTGTGTTAGTTTACGCACAGATTAGCGTCATTCCTGGTGATCCTTGGACTGTGTTCAGTGCTTCAGAGCAGTGAGCCACGAGAGGGTGGCTACGGGCCCCGACTGGGGCTCTGAGCCTCACAGCTCTGCACCCAGTGTGGGCGGCTGTGAGGTCACAGGCAGCAGCTCTGCTGCTGGCTCTGTCCCCACACCTACAGTCACCATGACAGATCCAGGAGAGCGGCCTAAAGATAAGATAAGATAAGATAAGATTTTGTTCGGATTTTTAACCCCGGAGGGTTAGCCACCCAGGATAACCCAAGAAAGTCAGTGCGTCATCGAGGACTGTCTAACTTATTTCCATTGGGGTCCTTAATCTTGTCCCCCAGGATGCGACCCACACCAGTCGACTAACACCCAGGTACCTATTTGCTGCTAGGTGAACAGGACAATAGGTGTAAGGAAACGTGTCGAAATTTCCACCCGCCGGGAATCGAACCCGGGCCCTCCGTGTGTGAAGCGGGAGCTTTAGCCACCAGACCACCGGGCCACCATAAACGTTCCTTGGAATGCGGGGACGAGTTGGAGGACAACGTGGGGCAGGTGGGAGCCCCCACCAAGAAGGCCAAGGATGCAGTGGAGACTACTGTACCTACCAATCTGCCACTAGGTCCGTCGGCAGCCCCTACCCAAGAAGACTTGCACCCCCAGATGGCCATAGGGGTCGTGGAAGGAAGCCAGGAGGATGTAGCTCCTCAAGTGGCAAGGATGGAGCCATCCCAGGTCCCTACACCAGTTGCGTTGGCCTCCACAGTGGACGGGGACTGGTTGACTCCACGTGGACGGAGGAGTTCCCGCTCAGCTCGGGCACAAGCAACCAGGGCCTTCAACAAATTCAAGGTTCCCAACTACGGGTTTGTAAGGTATCTGGAAGGTCTCCCCACCTCAAGTTCTGCTGCGAGTTCACTCTCAGGAACGAGGTTCTGGTCATTCCTCGGGACGAAGACTCTTACGAGGAGTTGAAGGGGCTGGTTGTGACCCATCCCAGCATGGTGGAACTTATTGCTTCGGAGAAGGTGTACAAGGGGGTGCTTTTACACGTCCCTGTGCCCCTCCCACTGGACCCCATTTTGGAAGTGCCCAATATTGTCAAGGCGGAGCGACTCACTGCAACGGTGAACAAGGTGCCCACCCGCCAGGTGCTGATCCACCACAAAGGTCCACTTCCCACGCACCTGGACCTTGGGGTCTGGGGAAGATTCAAGACCCGACCATACCTGTCAGGCCCAGTACAATGCTTCAACTGCCAGGGGTTCAATCATATTGCAGCCACCTGCCAGCGAGAGAAGAAGTGTGGTGTGTGCAGCAAGGCACACGACTCGAAGGACTGCATTGCAATCCTCAAACATCCACCTGGCGAAGCCCTTTGGCCAGAGCCCAAGTGTGCCAACTGCTCAAAGAGGCACCATGCCTGGAACCGGAGCTGTCCTGTGATGGTGCAGCACTGGCAGCAGGTTCGTCATCGGAACGACCCGACAGCCCCGACGCCACCCAGCCTTGGAACTGCCCAGCAACAGTCAGCATGGGCTCCAATCACGGTTCCCCGGATACCGCAGGAGGGCAATACCAGCGAGTTCCCAGCACTGGGCTCCCAGCGGTGGCATCAGAGGACAGACACTGGTTTGCAGCAGCGCGGTCAACTGCGGCATCAGATGGCAAGGTGGCCAAGAAGGCAGAATCATTGGGACAAACAGCCACAGGCCAGGCACACTGCCCAGCAGGTCCCATCTGGACACCAACAATCCTTGCCATACGGCCAGCAGGCCTCTTCCCAAGGACAGGCCCCTACTGTGAGCGGCCAGCGTCAGGCAGAGGTTCCCCGCCAGGGGACTTGGAAGCCCATGGCCACTCATGCCGGGCCCAGGGTGCACCCAGCTTATGCTGCTGCAGTGTCGACAGCCACCCAGACATACCCAGTGACCCAGCCCTGCCTCGACGGGTCGTCCAGCTCAATGCCTGCAGAGGTAATGGTCGAATCCTTTCCGGATCGACTGAAGAAAACCATCGGGGTCATCTCAGCGCTCCTCTGTCGCCTGCTGCCGTCGGCAGAGGACAGGGGCGCCTGCAGGCAGCTCCTGTCATGGATGCTGGGCGTGGTCCTACTGGACAGGAAAGACTCAATGGAACTTCAAGCCATCATCCAGGAGTCCTTCCAGTCTGTGATGGAGGAGGCCCCGGAGTCGCCAACAACGGACGACGAGTCCCAGGCAGAGATGGAATCAGTGAGCCACCTCTGCGGCCTTGAAGATCCTCCAGTGGAACATTTGTGGGCTGCAGCGGAAAATTCACTTAGTGATTGAAGCTGCAGTTCAGGATGAGGTTGATGTCTTCCTGTTTCAGGAGACACTCACCGATTTGTCACGTCAAATGCAGCCACGTATTCCGGGATTCTCTGCCTACCTTCAGCGCCTGGAAGGGACTGGCAGGGGCACGGCGATCTACGTCAGGACCACTATCCCTCATTCAATCTCCACTGACCCCATCGACTGTGGGGGAGGGCGTAGAGGTTCAGGCTGTCACCCTACACCTGGCGGTTGGACCTCTCGTGGTTTACAATATTTACAGAAGCTCTCGGTACACCCTTGACATCTCAGAGGTGGCAGCACTCGCCCCACGGGAGGGTCTTGTTGTGGCTGGGGATGTCAATGCCCACCACCCAATACTTTCTTCTGTCTCTCCTACCAACGCAGCTGGGAGGCACCTTGCGGCTGTGCTGGAGGAGGTCCCTGAGATCGCCCTCCTCAATAATGGTGAGCCAACCCATCACTATGGTGGCCGCTTGGATGTCACACTCATCTCTAGGCGGTTGCTCTCGAGCGCGAGATGGGAGGTCCACCCCGTCTCACCAGTGATCACTTTGCAGTGGTCACTACGCTGATGGTCCAGCGGTGCCCGCTCCCCACACCTACCCCCAGATGGAATCTAAAAAAGGCCAACTGGCAGTGCTTCCAGGAGGTCATTGAGCGTTGGTGGGCAGAGTCTCCCCTTCCAGAAGACCCAGATGAGGCGGCTCAAAGCTTGCAGGTGGCCTTCACATGTGCAGCTGAGGCAGCAATACCTAAGATTACAGGCGGAGGGTCATATAAACGTGACTGGTGGTTTTACAATGAGGACATCAGGGAACAGAACCACCGCATCAATGTTGTACGCAAGATGCACAGGCGTAATCCCACGGTTGAGTCCATGCGTCTGCTCAGGGAAGTGGTGCAGCATGCACGCCATGTCTCACACAGGGTCCGGCAAGCTAAATGGTTCGAGTGGTGTGCCTCCTTCAGCTACTCCTCCACCTTATCTGAGATTTGGACCAAGTTACGATTGGCCACTGGGCAGCGTCGCAGTGTGGCTCGGTTGCACCCAGACCCGCAACGGAGGCAGAGCGTCTGGTGGACCTATTCACCTCCAGAGCGGCCATGGCTCAACTGCCTCAGGATCTCCAGGACCTCCAAGCCACCCTCCTTCCTAGAAGGGTGATGGTGATCCAAGCAGCATGCCAGGCTGGGGATGTCACGGATGAAGACTTCACCGACCAGGAGCTCCAGGCAGCCTTCACATCTCATCGAGATACTGCTCCGGGACATGATGGTATCACCTATGGCATGATCCACTCGGTCTGGCCATTCTGGACATTCAGCTGTCCTGGGAGTCATCAACCAGACTTGGCGAGCTGGCAAACTCCCTGTCGTATGGAAGGAGGCTGACATCATACCGATTCCTAAGCCTGGGGATCCTGGCAGTGTGAGACCATCTCCCTCACCAGTTGCATCTCGAAGGTGTCTGAAAGGATGGTGTTGGAAGCGCCTGAGGTGGAAGCTTGGCCCTCCTCATAAACACCTCTATGGCTTCACCAGAGGAGTGGGCACTTTTGAAAGCCTTGCCACTCTACTGACCGGCATTGGGTCGGATGCCCAAGCCCACATTGTTGTCTTTCTTGACCTCGAGAAAGCTTTTGAGCTAGCCAGTGCACCTGCCATCCTCTCACTCTTGGCCCGCAGGGGGATTAAAGGCAGGCTGCTTTCATGGCTTCATTCTATCTCCAGGACAGCGGGCCCGGGTACGCTTCCAGGGGCATGCCTCTTCTCTCAAGACCCTGGACAACAGCACTCCACAGGGCGGGGTGCTTAGTCCCACCCTGTTCAATGTACTGATGCATCAGCTGGTGTGCCTGCCTTTCTCCAGAGGGACCATCCTCCTCAGCTATGCCGATGACCTGGCACTTGTCGTACCTAGGAAGCGCCGGCTTTTGCAGCGTGCCCAGGAGGACCTCGATCTGCTGGCTTCCACCTGCCGTCACTTGGGACTCAAGATATCTGCAGCAAAATCCAAAGCCATGATCCTTCGCACCAAGGTGCCCAGTCAGAGGCTGCGGGTCCTGGGCATCGACCTGGAGTGGGTTCACAGTTATAGGTACCTTGGCATCTACATTGACAGGCACCTCACCTTCCAGAAACATGTGCGCCACATTAAAGAGAGGGCTCTGCAGAGGGTCAGGCATTGAGTGCCATGGCCAACCCTAGGGTTGGGGCCAGCCTCGAGGTCATGAGGTTGTTCTACATCCAGGCAATACGTTCCCTCGTTGACTATGGGGCACTTGCTCTGGTTCACGCCAGACCACAAACATCAAATCCCTCTGTGTCATCCAGAACACAGCTGTACGGGCCATGCTGGGGGCTCCTAGGTGGGCCAATGCAGTGGCTCTGAACCTTGAGGTGCAGCTACAGCCTCTTGAAGACAGGATCCAACTGGTAGCTGCCAGGAGGATTGCAAAGTATCTCCGACTCCCAGGGGCTGACAAACTGATGAGAGATTTACGGGTCCGCCAGGGACAGGTCATTCCACTGCATCCCGGCCGCCGATGGATGTGGTCGGTAGCAGATGCCACACAGAAGCTCTTGCCCATGACATTGTTCCAGGCGGGAGGCTGCGACAGACTGGCAGCGAACTACACTGGTGCCACCCCTTGGGCGCCAGAGCTGTTTGCGGTGAGCTGGACAACCCTACCAGACAGCAAGAGGCATTGCACCTGGGACATTCTGCACCACCTTGCCTTGGCTAGCATTGTGGGTGCGGAAGGCCCAGGGTGTGTGCCATATTACACTGATGGCTCCAGAGACCCAGTGGGCAGGCCGCACAGCTGCTGGGATGTTCCACAGCAATCTGACAGCAGGTTGGCGCCTCCCAGACCATTGCACCATCCTCCAGGCCGAACTCTTTGCCATCCAACAAGCTCTGCGGCATGCTCTTGCAGACCATCAGCATCCCCCCATCATCCACGTTGATTCCAAGGCAGCAATCCAAGTGCTTATGCACAGAGAGCCAAAGGACAACATACACTTAATCACATCCATCCGGGGTGACCTGCAGACTCTCATGGCCCAGGGTCGCATGGGCTACCATCAACTGGATCCGAGCCATGTGGGTATCCTGGCAATGATGCTGCAGATGAGGCTGCTAGGACTGCAACCCTCGAGGCACAGCCACATGCTGCGATCTCCATCAGCCTCAGCCAGATTGCGCTGTTGGCTGCTGGTGCGGCGAGGCGCCCATTCCCTGACCCTGGGGAGTCACGGAGCCTCTGTTGGTATGTCAGGGAGACCCACAGGGTGCCCCCTCCAAGTCTTCGGACACAGTCCAGGGACCTGAGGGTACATATCCACCGCCTACGCTTAGGGTATCCCACCACTGCGCGGATTGTTGAACGGGCATGAGAGGAGCTCTGTGCCCATTGTGACCGAATGGTTCCGCAGCCCTTGGTGCACTACCTGTTAGACTGCCCAGCTACGATGCCCCTTCGCCGTAGACACTTCCCAATGACCCCAGTAGGGCAGACCCGAGAGAATGAGGCAGCACATCTTGTGTACTTAGCTGTCAGGGACTTGGAAACCTTACTTCCAGTCCTTGCATGTCATCCGCCCCCTCGCTGAAGTTGCTGCGAGGGCCTGCTTTGGGCCTCCATTGCACTGCACACCAGCCACTGTTAGTGCACAATAACGTTTGGTACGTCATCTGGCCATAGGGCCGGTGAGGTACCTCCCCCCCTTCCTGCTGAAGACCTGCCGCACAGGTGCAAGTAACGATAAATGTCACTTCCCTACCCGGGGAGCCAATGCCGGTCACCAAAATGGAAGAGACCCGGGCCGGGATTACCGGCGAATCAAATAGAATAGAATAGAATAGAGCATTTCGCAGAGAGGCCTGAGCTTGCTACCATCTGCAGCTCATAAGACTGCCATCCCCACGAGCCCCTTTGAGGCCGGGTAGATGGCAGACCAGTGGCCTAGCTTCTCCCTACGAGCCCCGTGAGGGCGGGGAATGTGGCTAGGCCTGGGGACACTTGGTCCCAAAGATGAGGAGGTACTTGTGCCTCCTCCCATGGGAGACTTAGGTCTCAGACACTCCCTAAAGAGGGAGCCAAGGCCGGGCCACCACTTGGAAAAGGCCCGGGCCGGGAGAATACCGGAGAATCTTTAATAATAATAATAATAAAAAAGAGCATTTCGGGAAAATTAGGTTAATTTTGTCCCAGGATGCGATCCACACCAGTCGGCTAACACCCAGATACCTACTTACTGCTAGGTGAACCGAGACACAAAGTTTCTTAAGGAAACATGCCCAGTGTTTCCATCCGATCTACGGGACACCATTGTAACAGTTGTAACGTTGTTGATGAGTTGACATGGATTCTGTTCACTAGTACATTTCCCACGTCCTGGTACCGAACCTGGTGACCAGTACTGTGGGTGCTCGTGGCTCAGTTGGTAGCGTCCTCAGCTCACATACTGAGCCCGGGGTCGACCCCCGGCTCTGGTGGAAACGTTGGGCATAGTACCTTACACCTACTGTCCCTGTTCACATAGCAGTAAGTAGGTACCTGGATGTTAGGCACCTTACACTTGCTGTCCCTGTTCACTTAACAGTAAGTAGGTACCTGGGTTTTAGTCACCTTACACCTGTTTTAGTCTCCACCTGCTTCCACTGTTTCATATTTATTTATCTGAACAATGCCAAGATCCTCAGCAATTTCTCCACGGTTTATAAAGGCTAGGAAAAAAAAGCATAAATCTTCAAGATATTTGTATTTTATAATTGCTAACTTTATTAGTGTACATGAGAGTCCAAACACATAGGTGACAATAATATAATATAATAATGGTACTGGAGTCTATTCCTCTATAACGGAATGCATTTCTGTGTACTTGAATGCATTCCTGAGTACCAGGATATTCAATGGAGAACTTGTAAACATTCGAATTTATCTGAATGCTTTTGAATGTACAGGAGTTTATTGAAAAGTACCGCGACGCATTCTGGATGCGATCGAGGGAATCGGAAACCTTTAGAGCGCATCCCCTCAAGGAAGGTTCCTTGATGTTGGTGAGGGGCTCTTGATTTAGGGAATTGGATCTGTGCTCCAGTTCCCCGAATTAAGCCTGAATGCCTTCCACATCCCCCCCAGGCGCTGTATAATCCTCCGGGTTTAGCGCTTCCCCTTGATTATAATAATAATAATTTAGAGCGCATCGGAATGCCTTCAAATACAACCAGAGCACATTAAAACATACCAGAATACATCCGAACGTATCGGGATGATTTCGGAAAGGCCTGGACTCAGCCGAAGCAGGCTGACGTGACGCTGGAGGCGAAACATTGTACGCTGATGGTTACGGTGCTGTTGCTCATGAAGGAAGTGTAAGTATGGATGCGGTTAGTGATTTGAGTGGTCAAGACTGTGATCGTCCGGCCATCCCGAGCACCGTCATCCCCAGCCACCACCCTCCTCTTGCTTACCACTGAAGCGTCCAATTCTTCCTGGTGTTCCCAACTCCCTATCAGGGAGGTCGACAACGAGGTTCCCTCTGTGAGGTCTCTGTGTTTGAGAGAGACAACAGTGGCTATAATACAATCCATTTCAAGGACAGGTGATCACACACCCATAACTTAAGTAATAAAGATTAAAGTGGATAAATATTGAGTATTGATTACAATTATTTAACTGTAATTAACATTTAAGCTAAATGAGCTGATAATTATTTACACACAGCACACACACACACACACACACACACACACACACACACACACACACAACACACACACAACACACACAACACACACACAACTACAACAATAATAATATATATATATATATATATATATATATATATATATATATATAATTTATTTATATGTATTCTACAATGAATATTAATACTCTGAGAGGAAATACTGAGACAACATAACTGGTGTTACCCTGAGAGCTGGTGTTACCCTGAGAGCTGGTGTTACCCTGAGAGCTGGTGTTACCCTGACAGCTGGTGTTACCCTGACAGCTGGTATTACTCTGACAGCTGGTGTTACTCTGACAGCTGGTGTTACCCTGAGAACTGGTGTTACCCGGAGAGCTGGTGGTGCTACCCTGACAGCTGGTGTTACCCTGAGAGCTGGTGCTACCCTGAGAGGTGGTACTACACTGAGAGGTGGTGCTAAACTGAGAGGTGGTGCTACACTGAGAGCTGGTGCTACCCTGAGAGGTGGTACTACACTGAGAGCTGGTGCTACCCTGAGAGGTGGTGCTACACTGAGAGCTGGTGCTACACTGAGAGCTGGTGCTACCCTGAGAGGTGGTGCTACACTGAGAGCTGGTGCTACACTGAGAGGTGGTGCTAAACTGAGAGGTGGTGCTACGCTGAGAGGTGGTGCTACACTGAGAGGTGGTGCTACACTGAGAGGTGGTGCTACACTGAGAGGTGGTGCTACGCTGAGAGCTGGTGCTACACTGAGAGGTGGTGCTACACTGAGAGGTGGTGCTACACTGAGAGGTGGTGCTACACTGAGAGCTGGTGCTACACTGAGAGCTGGTGCTACATTGAGAGGTGGTGCTACACTGAGAGGTGGTGCTAAACTGAGAGGTGGTGCTACACTGAGAGGTGGTGCTACACTGAGAGGTGGTGCTACACTGAGAGGTGGTGCTACACTGAGAGTGGTGCTACACTGAGAGGTGGTGCTACACTGAGAGGTGGTGCTACACTGAGAGGTGGTGCTACACTGAGAGGTGGTGCTAAACTAAGAGGTGGTGCTACACTGAGAGGTGGTGCTAACTAAGAGGTGGTGCTACACTGAGAGGTGGTGCTACACTGAGAGGTGGTGCTAACTGAGAGGTGGTGCTAACTGAGAGTGGTGCTACACTGAGAGCTGGTGCTACACTGAGAGTGGTCTTGGTGCTACACTGAGAGGTGGTGCTACACTGAGAGGTGGTGCTACACTGAGAGGTGGTGCTACACTGAGAGGTGGTGCTACACTGAGAGGTGGTGCTACACTGAGAGGTGGTGCTACACTGAGAGTGGTGCTACCTAGGAGGCTGGTGCTAATTAAGGGCCCAAGGCACAATACTGTGATGGACATACACGAAGGGCGCACACAGGAGGTGGCACACAGAGTTATGAGACGTTTCGGTCCGTCTGTACTATTAAGTGCACACTAACCACACGAAGGTGAGGGAGCCAGATAGGTTAGAATGAAGGGGGACACGGAGAGGGTTAGAGAGAGGAAGATAAATAGGAAGTGTGTTAAGGGAAAGCCTATGTAGTGGAAAGTAGATAGTAGTAGAGTTATGTAGTAGTTATGGTCCGGTATATGTACAGAAGTAACAGCAGTAGTGAGAAGTAGTATAGAATAGAGGTAGTAGAATAGAAGATGAGCATATGAGTAGTAGTAGAGTAGTAGTAGTATATAGTAGGTAGTAGTAAGTAGTACAGTAGTGGGGGTGGGTGTAGTGGTATGTTTCACAAGATATAGAAATGGTAGTGAAGAGAGACAATAGTAGCAGTAGTACTGTAGTAGTTTTTAAGTCTTGGACAGACCATAGATGCCAAATAAAATTTCAGCTATTAGTGACAGTCCTGGTTTGAACTGTTCCAGCCAAATATTGTGACGTTATTTTTTATTTTGCGATGTAACGAAGATGGTAGAAAGTAAAATAAGGCCACACGAAGAACGTAGCTCCTGATATGCTCCAGGTCAGGGTAAGGTCAGGTAAGGTCAGGGTCAAGGTCAGGGGTCAAGGTCAGGGGTCAAGGTCAGGGGTCAAGGTCAGGGGTCAAGGTCAGGGGTCAAGGTCAGGGGTCAAGGTCAGGGGTCAAGGTCAGGGGTCAAGGTCAGGGGTCAAGGTCAGGGGGTCAAGGGTAGGCTCTGGGTTACACTTTAGTGCAAAGTAAGACGGTAATTAACCCTTGAATATGATAACCTATTCACCGTTGTAATACTTCTGTCGTGTGTCTTATATGCTGGAAAATAGGGTACTTCAGCATATTTTTAAATAACTTACTGTTGCTTTGTGCGCTGCTGTCTCCTCTTTTGTCTTGGGCAGGTCGCAGCTACCGGGGTGTAGCAGGTTGAAGGGATGGAGATTGTGGTGGTTCCCAGAGTTCTTACTGACGTGATGGTCCTAAAGACGAAGATCTTGCCTTCTCGCGGCGTCTCTTCGGGTTCTCCATCCGCCTGCGTCGCCAGCGAGAGTTCCTTCGGGTGCCAGAGACTCTCACCAGGATCTGAAGCCGTCAACACTGCTGTCAGTACCAGGAGGCCGGTCACCAACACCCCAACTATCATCATCTATAACAAACAACCCATCACAGCTGTGTGGTAAGAGACCTATTATTTACACTTATAACACAGAGCTTATGTCTTCCATTACAACTCTGAACTTGTAGTAAAAAGACATACAGCTTTAATAGTGCGATGTTTCGCCGACGTGAGGCTTTATAATATGGTAGCTGAGTAAGAAACTTTGTAATAGTAATGTATCTTAATTTCCGAAACGAGAGGTAAAAATGATGTGCTCAGTCCCTCAGCCTTCAAGTAGTTTCGAGGCAGTGAGTCCCTCAGCCTTGAGAAATGTTGCTGTATAGCCCTTGTGGCTTAGCGCTTCTTTTTTTATTATAATAATAATGATTGAGAAATGTTCAACTCCGTAGTCTTCACCAGCTGTTGTTCTGAGGTGCTCAGTCTCTCACTCTTGAGAAAAGTTCAGCTCCACAGTCTTGAACAATTATTAAATTGTTCACCTTGATCAAGACAAGGAGCATTTCTCAAGGCTGAATTACTTATCACTCCAAAAGTACTTTTTCAAAATTAATGGACTGATCACATACTTTTTACCTCTCCGCTGCTTCAGATTCTTCAAGACTACGGTGGTCATCACCTGCTCCTAGGCTGAGGGACTGATTACCTCATCTGCCACTGTCTGCTGGATGGTGAAACGTCTACAAGTCATTGTATGGTGAAACGTCTACAAGTAAAGATACCCAGATGTCGCACTTGTCTAATATATCATCTTGTTAATATTGAATACTACTGATATTAGTCTCTAGGAGTCTACTGAGTAGGATAAACCGTTTACAATGTTACCAAAGTGTTGCACAAACGTTCTTTGTGAAGTGTTCTTTGTGAAGTGTTCTTTGTGAAGTGTTCTTTGTGAAGTGTTCAAAAGTCTTCAACATCACTTGACGCTGCTGACGAATAATGCAACACTTTTTTTTCCACCTAATTTTATTTTTCATCAAAGAATTCTATATTTCATTTGTTTCAACATTACTACTGAAAGTGAATAAATGATTTAGAAAAGCAACAAGTTGAGAAATGATTCAACTGGGTAACATTTCAATAAGCTTTCAATAGGAGTATCTTCATTCTGGAAACGTTTCGCCAGCCAGTGGCTTTTTCAGTCCAATACAGAGAAAAGTGGAAGATAAGGAGGAGTCTGGTGGACTAAACATCGACTCCAGGCTGAGGGACTGATTACCTCAAACTCCTCCTCGTGTTCCACCTTTCTCTGCAGTGGCTGGCGAAACGTTTCCAGAATGAAGATACCTAAATTGAGGTTCTTTAAATTTAAAATTACCCGTGAATGCAATACTCAATACTGGTGGTTAACGTGGATTATTACTTACTAATTTACGAATATTAGATCTACAGTAAAAAAAAAAATATCTTATACTCATGGAAAGTGTTTTGTTTTACTTCCCTGAGAGTTAAAACTGAGTGGGTCCCAGCACCCACCTTGACGTGCCGAGTGAGGAACAACACTAACACCAGTAGCAGCCTCTTATATACCGTCGGGAGAACCTCAGATACTCTTATATACAGCTAAATTTTCTGAGTTCTCCACTCAGGTGAATGAACCTCTATGTGAACCCTCTGGCTAAAGGGAAAACACGTAAAAATATTCATTAGTGTCACTGAGCATCGACTCACAGCCTTCTTTTCATCAACATAAATTTGATCTATCTCTATTTCGTCCGTATTTCTCGTATGATATTTACCCAAAAATATGTTTAATTGGCCTGAGTCTCAAACGCATAAGCAGGAAAATAAATAATATATAGCAGTACAGTAAGTTATTACCACAAAATTTTCGTTTATGCTACAAAAGTCAACGTTTTGTGAGGTGTCACCCGGCAAACCCACCACCATTGTTATGTACCTAGTAATTTTCTTGACCTGGCCACACACAGGTACGAGGATCGTCCTGTTATGACCTGGCCACACACAGGTACGAGGATCGTCCCTGTTATGACCTGGTTAAACACAGGTACGTAGGATCGTCCTGTTATGACCTGGCCACACACAGGTACGAGGATCGTCCTGTTATGACCTGGTTAAACACAGGTACGAGGATCGTCCTGTTATGACCTGGCCACACACAGGTACGAGGATCGTCCTGTTATGACCTGGTTAAACACAGGTACGAGGATCGTCCTGTTATGACCTGGCCACACACAGGTACGAGGATCGTCCTGTATGACCTGGTTAAACACAGGTACGAGGATCGTCCTGTTATGACCTGGCCACACACAGGTACGAGGATCGTCCTGTTATGACCTGGCTAAACACAGGTACGAGGGTCGTCCTGTTATGACCTGGCCACACACAGGTACGAGGATCGTCCTGTTATGACCTGGCACACACAGGTCGAGGGTCGTCCTGTTATGACCTGGCCACACCAGGTACGAGGG
The DNA here is from genome assembly GCF_026875155.1 of Cherax quadricarinatus. NCBI lineage: Eukaryota > Metazoa > Arthropoda > Malacostraca > Decapoda > Parastacidae > Cherax > Cherax quadricarinatus. The sequence continues at coordinate 80,376,067 of NC_069405.1, forward strand.
TCGTCCTGTTATGACCTGGCTACACACAGGTACGAGGGTCGTCCTGTTATGACCTGGCCACACACAGGTACGAGAGCCGTTCTGTTATGACCTGGTTAAACACAGGTACGAGGGTCGTCCTGCTATGGCCTGACCACACACAGGCACGACGCTTTCCTGGGATCTGTCTGTTAGCTACGTCAAAGGGCCATTGGTTCATACAGGTGGTGGGAAGTGTGGTGGGAAGTGTGGTGGGAAGTGTGGTGGGAAGTGTGGTGGGAAGTGTGGTGGGAAGTGTGGTGGGAAGTGTGGTGGGAAGTGTGGTGGAAAGTGTGGTGGAAAGTGTGGTGGGAAGTGTGGTGGGAAGTGTGGTGGGAAGTGTGGTGGAAAGTGTGGTGGGAAGTGTGGTGGGAAGTGTAGTGGAAAGTGTGGTAAAGTGTTAAAGGTTCACAGACTTCCATTTTACACTCTTTAAGAACCCTTGAATAAAGTTCATCAGGGTCCGGGGATTTATTTTGCTTTAATCGGTCTATCTGTTTGATAACCATTTCACTAGTGACTGTGATATTGCATAATTTATCATCTTCAAGCCCACTATAAAAATTAATTACTGGGATATTGTCATTGTCTTCCTGAGTGAAAACCGAGAGAAAATAATTATTAAGTATAGAGCACATTTCATTCTCCTTGTCAGTGAGATGCCCAGAGTTATTTTTAAGGGGACCTATCTTATCTCTAACTTCTGTTCTATAAACCTGGAAAAAACTTTTTGGGTTAGTTTTTGAATCCCTAGCAACTTTAATTTCATAGTCCCGTTTAGCTTTTCTTATCCCCTTTTTAACGTCCCTCTTAATGTCAATATACTGATTCATAAGATGACCCTCACCTCTTTTGATACGCCTATAAATTCCTTTTTTCTGTCCTAAAAGATATTTGAGCCTATTATTAATCCATTTGGGGTCATTTCTATTCAATCTAATTTCCTCACATGGGATAAATGTCCTTTGGGCAGCATGTATTGTGTTAAGAAAGCTGTCATACTGATAGCTCTCTTCATTACTCCAGTCTACAGATGATAAGTGTTCTCTAAGCCCATTGTAATCTGCTAAGCGAAAATCTGGGACCAGTACTGAATTATCCCTACTATCATACTTCCATTCAATGCTAAAGGTGATTTGTGATCGCTTGTGCCGAGTTCCTCTGTAATTTCTAAATTATTTACGAGGGTTTCCTTGTTTGCCAAAACCAAGTCAATCAGGTTATTTCCCCTTGTAGGCTCTGTGACAAACTGCTTCAAAAAACAATCCTGAACTATTTCTAAGAAGTCGTTTGATTCTAGATTCCCAGTCAAGAAATTCCAATCAATATGACTAAAGTTAAAGTCTCCTAGAATTACTACGTTATCGTGCCTAGTGGCCTTAACAATTTCCTCCCATAGTAGTCTCCCTTGGTCCCTATCTAAGTTTGGGGGACGGTATATTACACCTAAAATCAATTCTTAAGTCCCTCTGAAAATTCTATCCAGACTCTGTATGTGTTACTTCAGACTTAATACCCGTTTTATGCAACAGTTCAAGCGATCTCGGACATACAGTGCCACCCCACCCCCCTTCCCGATACTTCTGTCTACTTGGAACAATTTAAAACCCTGAATGTGACATTCTGCAGGCATGTCTCGACTTTTTGAATTAAACCACTTCTCAGTGATTGCAAATACATCAATAATACCTGCCCCTGCAACTAATCTCAACTCGTTCATCTTATTCCTAGTACTAGGGGTATTTGCATAAGGGGAAACTTTTAAAATGACCCTACTTTCTCTTTACCCTTCCTGCTCATTTCATTTTTTTCCCCAAAACCCTATTTTGCCCCTTTATCACCAAAGTGTCCCCGATTTTCCCAATATCCCCTCTTTTTGCCTATTACTAGTTCCCTAGAACTCATAGAAATTACTAAAACGGGGACTTCACTGTGTTCTCGTAAAAAAACCCATACCCAATCTATTCTAGTTTAAAAAAAACCTAACAGCTCTCTCCACTGCCCGTTGCCATTGCACCCACCCCAGACCTGAAAAGGGAAAACCCCATCCCGGCATACATGTTTTTTTTCTGCCATAGAAGAGGTCCCATTTTGTCAACGAATGTTACGGGCTTTTTTCCTTTACAGTATTTGCCAGCCAGCAATTGACACCAATTTCCCGGACAATCATTCGTTTTCCAACTCCTCTCCTTTTGGGAAAATTCCAAAATATAGTTTGTGGGATGGGTTTTGGCAGGTAACCGTGAAATCCCCGGGGTTTTTAAAAATTTGGTTTTTTAAGGGGGAAATTTGTAATAAGCAGGCCCAGGTAGCTAATTTAAAAAAACCGTGACCCCTAGGAATAAAGGGCAGTAATAGGTTTAAAAAGAAAAAACAGAAAAAGACAGGGAAGGGGAAAGAGAAAGGAGAGTCCTTTTAATGAAATTATCTAATAGCCGTAGTGCTGGAAAAGATGGGCGGTTGGGATTAAAGCTATGCCGAAAAATTGATGTATTTGCCTTAACTGAGACCCTGTTTAATTCAAAAAGCCCGGGCCCTTCCTTCGGGAAAGTCCCCTTTCCCAAGGTTTTTAAAAAAGTTCCCGTAGATAGAAAAATATTTGGGAAGGGGGGTGGGGGGGCATTGTTGTCCCCAGGGGCCCTTTAAAATGTTGCATAAAAACCCGGGATTTAATCTAAGAAAAACATCAAAAGGGCCCGTTTTGGGTAAATTTTCAGAGGGGCAAAAGAAAAATTGATTTTTTGGGGGTGATAAAAACCGTCCCCCCAAACTTAGATAGGGACCAAGGGGGAAATACAAAGGGCGAAACTTTCCTAAAAAAAAGATAACGAAGAGTTGCACATGTGTCCCCCTTTTTCAAAGTGTTGGTTCTGTGAACCCCCTTCATCTTCAACTTCACCATCATCATGAACATCACACCAACAAACATGAACACCAAAAACCCCCTCCCTGAACAGACAAACCCTCCCCTTTAAAAACCACCCCCAAAATCATGAACATCACACCAACATCAAAAATCACACCAACATCATGAACATCACACCAACAATCAATAAACATCACACCAACATCATAAACATCACACCAACATCATAAACATCACACCAACATCATGAACATCACACCCCAACATCACAAACATCACAGACACAACATCATGAACATCACACCAACATCATGAACATCACACCCATCATGCATGAACATCGCACCAACATCATAAACATCACACCAACATCATAAACATCACACCAACATCATAAACATCACACCATCATCATGAACATCACACCAACATCATAAACATCACACCAACATCATGAACATCACACCAACATAATGAACATCACATCAACATCATAAACATCACAACCATCATCATATGAACATCGCACCAACATCATAAACATCACACCAACATCATAAACATCACACCATCATCATGAACATCACATCAACATCATAAACATCACACCATCATCATGAACATCACACCATCATCATGAACATCACACCATCATCATGAACATCACACCAACATCATAAACATCACACCAACATCATGAACATCACACCAACATAATGAACATCCCACCAACATAATGAACATCCCACCATCATCATGAACATCACGCCAACATCATAAACATCACACCAACATCATGAACATCACCCCAACATCATAAACGTCACACCAACATCATGAACATCAGACCAACATCATGAACATCACATAAACATCATGAACATCACACCACCAGTATGAACATGACACCAACATCATGAACATCGCACCAACATCATAAACATCACACCAACATCATGAACATCACACCAACATCATAAACATTGTGATGTAGTCCAGCTGGGCTTGTGAGGTCTCTGGGGAGACCTAATTTAACCAGTTATATGGTCACACCTTGCCTTGGCAAACGTCTGTCAGCCACGCCCACGTCTGAGGTCTTTTGTTCTTGACGGCGTCAGACCTAGGCGTCAGGTCGTACACGTGGTTGTGGGGGGTGCTCTCGGGACAATATAAGCCCAAGGAACAGCAGAGACTGTTGGAGACATTGGGCAAAGTACTGGCTTGGAGCAGTACTCGTGCTGTATAGGTCTTGGGACTTGTGGCTTAGTTCCTGTGATGAACTGTCCTCTGAACTATATTGTAAGTTATATTCATTTTGGTCAAGTTGATTGTATTTCCCTGTCTCACTGCTTATGTGTACCACCCCATTTACCTAACCTCAATGATGTACTCCGGTTCCCAAATATATTATTGTACAAGAACTTAATAACAAACTGTTTTTGAGTAGAATAGTAGTATTCACTGTCCCCGTTATTTATTCATTAGTTTATTTCAGTTAAAGTAGTGAGAGGGTGAGTAGTGTGGAGTGGTGGGTAAAGTAATGAGAGGTGAAGTTGTAGTCACCAGATACCTCACATTACCTACCAACCTCCACACTCGTCCCTCCTACTGCCTCGCCTGTCCCCTACCTACTAAATCCCTCCTCTTACCCCCATATTCCCCTAATCATTACCCCCCTACATGACATGGTGTCTAAGCGGTGGTGGTTCTTCTTATTTTTATAGTAGGAACCAGTCCCATGTGCCTTATTTTTGACTGCTCGGTTATACTTATGTTATGCTACCATTTTTTTTCTTGTGTGTGTAAAGTTAAAGTAAATATCAGTGTGATATTATAATCCTAGTGACCTTAACTGACCTATTTTCAGACGGTGGGTCTGAGTAATTGTTTGGATGTAATATTATATTTGGTGGAGTTGGTTGTTGGTTAGAGATAAATGGAGAATATCAGTATTTGGGTGAGACTTTTGGGGGAAGCAATTACTGGCCGAAATTGAATATTTACAGAGGAATGAGAAGTCACCCAGCCCGCCTTGGAAGACTTACCCACAACTGTCACCCATTGAAGAGTTGCCTATGATTGCTGTCCACCTGATGTGCCCAGTCACCCAGCTGATATGCCCAGTCACTCAGCTGATGTGCCCCAGTAGATGTATTGCTGCCCTGGTCTGTCATCCAGTGTAGTGGGTGTCTGTCTGCGTCACCCAGCCTCTGTGACCAACACCCGCGGACCGCCAGTTACCCGCAGTTGCCAGGGATGGGTGACCGCACCTGCTGTTGATGACGTGAAGTGACCTCACCTCACCTCACCTCACCTCGAGCAACTGACCATAGCCTGCCACTGCTGATGTCGGCTGCTGTGATGCTGTCTGCAGTGCTGCGGCCGTACTGTGATGCTGAGATACTGGGACCGTGCTGCAATGCTGTGGCCGTGCTGAGATGCTGTGGCCGTGCTGGGATGCTGTAGCAGTGCTGCTATGCTGTGACCGTGCTGCGATGCTGTGGCCGTGCTGTGATGCTGCCTAGCTCAATAGGAGACGATGGCGGTGATGCTGCAGTGGTGTATGGGGGATTCTGGCTGGTGTGCCAGGATAAGAGTCTGCGTTGAAGGAGCTGCCATCCTCAGAGATGTGGAAGGGCGCGAGCCGCGGAGATGGACTCCAGCTGCTGGGACCAGCCTGCTATCAAGGGTGGTATGGAGGTGTATCCTGCCTTGCTGGTCAACCTGTACGAACGGTATGCGGGGATCTCCTGCCAGCCATGAGAGACTGTTAAGAGTGTGAGATGTCCCCAGCCTACTTTGACTTGCCAGAAGTGTTAGTATTACCTGGGTGGAATAAGGTGACCTTGAATACGGTCCAGTGATTATGGCCGCCTTGTTTTATGAGGCCAGTGAATCCTAGTAGTGGCATAGGATAATGGAGGGTCTTAGCTGCGATGCCTGCCCTGTCTCGATTTTCACATGTTGTAGTGTTGTAGTGTGCATGTGAAGTTTGCCGAAAATGCGACCTTGGTGGTCGTGAAGTGGTCCAGTTGCAGTTACTTGAAAGAATGCAACCCGTTGGAGCAGTTTTCCACGCCATAGAAGCCTAGAGAGGTTTGGCCCAATGGATAACGTGCGAGGGTGACTAGCATTGGCTAGTGCATTTCTAGTAGAAGTAGGGAAGGCACTGGAGCCCCATATTTAGGTTTAAGGAGAAATGACGGGTAAGAAGGCTTTGCACCATAGAGCAACTGTTATGCTGGTCAACTGCCAGGTGTACTGATTATACTGCCTTGTGGGAGTTGAGAAGGTTGAGGGAAATATATGTAATTGAATAATTTTGTATTATGTATAATTTTGTCTTCGTATTGTAATAGATTTAAATGGTTAGGATTAAAATAGTCAAATAACTAGGACAAATTGTCCTAGTTCTCAGATATTTTAAATTGGGGGAGAAAGGGGGATGTGATGTAGTCCAGCTGGGCTTGTGAGGTCTCTGGGGAGACCTAATTTAACCAATTATATGGTCACACCTTGCCTTGGCAAACGTCTGTAGCCACGCCCACGTCTTAGGTCTTTTGTTCTTGACGGCGTCAGACCTAGGCGTCAGGTCGTACACGTGGTTGTGGAGGGTGCTTGGACCACGTTATAAGCCCAAGGAACAGCTGAGCAGAGGAGATTCGGGCAGAGCTCTGGCCTGGAAGCAGAGCTGAGCTGGAGAGTCTCGGGAGGAGAGACTGTTGGAGACATTGGGCAGAGTACTGGCTTGGAGAAGTACTCGTGCTGTGTAGGTCTTGGGACCTGTGGCTTAGTTCCTGTAGTGAACTGTACTCTGTACTATATTGTAAGTTATATTCATTTTCGTCAAGTTGATTGTGTTCCCTGTCTCACTGCTTATATGTACCATCCCATTTGTCTAAACCACAATAATGTTCTCCTGTTCCCAAATATATTATTGTACAAAGACTTAATAATAAACTGTTTGAGTAGAATAGTAATATTCACTGTCCCCGTTATTTATTCATTAGTATATTTCACTTAAAGCAGTGAGAGGGTGAGTGTAGTGTGGTGAGTAGAGTAATGAGAGGTGAAGGTGGTCACCAGTGACCTCACATTACCTACCTACCTGCGAACTCATCCCTCCTACTGCCTCGCCTGTCCCCTACCTACTGACTCCCTCCTCTTACCCCCATATTCCCCAATCATTACCCCCCTACATGACAGCATCACACCAACATCATAAACATCACACCAACAACATAAACATCACTCCAGCATTATGAACATCACAACAACATCATGAACATCACACAAAAATCATAAACATCACACCAACATTATGAACATCACACCAACATCATGAACGCTTCACCATCATCATGAACATCACACCAACATCATGAACATCACACCAACATCATGAACATCACACCAACATCATGAACATCACACCAACATCATGAACATCACGCCAACATCATAGACATCACACCAACATCATGAACATCACACCAACATCATGAACACCATACCATCCTCATGAACATCACACCAACATCATGAACATCACACCAACATCATAAACATCACACCAACATCATGAACATCACAACAACATCATAAACATCACTCCAACATTATGAACATCACACCAACATCATGAACATCACACCAACATCATGAACATCACACCAACATCATGAACATCACACCATCATCATGAACATCGCACCAACATCATGAACATCACACCAACATCATGAACATCACACCAACATCATGAACATCACACCAACATCATGAACGCTTCACCATCATCATGAACATCACACCAACATCATGAACATCACACCAACATCATGAACATCACACCAACATCATGAACATCACACCAACATCATGAACATCACACCAACATCATAAACATCACACCATCATCATGAACATCACACCCACATCATAAACATCACACCAACATCATGAGCATCACACCAACATCATGAACACCATACCATCATCATGAACATCACACCAACATCAGGAACATCACACCAACATCATAAACATCACACCAACATCATGAACATCACAATAACATCATAAACATCACTCCAACATTATGAACATCACACCAACATCATGAACATCACACCAACATCATGAACATCACACCAACATCATGAACATCACACCAACATCATGAACATCACACCAGCATCATAAACATCACACCATCATCATGAACATCACACCAACATCATGAACATCACACCAACATCATGACATCACACCAACATCATGAACATCACACCAACATCATGAACATCACACCAACATCATGAACATCATACCAACATCATGAACATCACACCAACATCATGAACATCATACCATCATCATGAACATCACACCAACATAAAAAACAGAACACCAAACATCATAAACATCACACCAACATCATGAACATCACACCATCATCATGAACATCACGCCAACATCATGAACATCACACCAATATCATAAACATACACACCAACATCATGAACATCACACCAACAATCATGAACATCACACCAACATCATGAACATCACACCAACATTATAAACATCACACCAACATCATAAACATCACACCAACATCATGAACACCATACCATCATCATGAACATCACACCAACATCATGAACATCACACCAACATTATAAACATCACACCAACATCATGAACATCACACCAACATCATAAACATCACTCCAACATTATGAACATCACACCAACATCATGAATATCACACCAACATCATGAACATCACACCAACATCATGAACATCACACCAACATTATGAACATCACACCAACATCATGAACATCACACCACAACATCATGAACATCACACCAACATCATGAACATCACACCAACATCATGAACATCACACCAACATCATAAACATCACACCATCATCATGAACATCACACCAACATCATAAACATCACACCAACATCATGAACATCACACCAACATCATGAACATCACACCAACATCATGAACATCACACCAACATCATGAACATCACACCAACATCATGAACATCACACCAACATCATGAACATCACACCAACATCATGAACATCACACCAGCATCATAAACATCACACCAACATCATGAACATCACACCGTCATCATGAACATCATACCAACATCATGAACATCACACCAACATCATGAACATCATACCATCATCATGAACATCACACCAACATAAAAAACAGAACACCAACATCATAAACATCACACCAACATCATGAACATCACCCATCATCATGAACATCACGCCAACATCATGACCATCACCCAACATCATAAACATCACACCAACATCATGAACATCACACCAACATCATGAACATCACACCAACATCATGAACATCACACCAACATCATGAACATCACACCAACATTATAAACATCACACCCAACATCATAAACATCACACACCAACATCATGAACACCATACCATCATCATGAACATCACACCAACATCATGAACATCACACCAACATCATGAACATCACACCAACATCATGAACATCACACCAACATCATGCACATCACACCAACATTATAAACATCACACCAACATCATAAACATCACACCAACATCATGAACACCATACCATCATCATGAACATCACACCAACATCATGAACATCACACCAACTTTTATAAACATAAACACCAACATCATGAACATCACACCAACATCATAAACATCACTCCAACATTATGAACATCACACCAACTCATGAATATCACACCAACATCATAAACATCACACCAACATTATGAACATCACACCAAACATATGAACATCACACCAACATCATGAACATCACACCAACATCATGAACATCACACCAACATCATGAACATCACACCAACATCATGAACATCACACAACATCATGAACATCACACCAACATCATGAACATCACACCATCATCATGAACATCACACCAACATCATAAACATCACACCAACATCATGAGCATCACACCAACTTCATGAACACCATACCATCATCACATACGTCTTCTCCCACCCGAGCCCAGTCACGCTAGCCAATACTGTAAATACCGAATTACAGAAAATATCTACCTGGATGAGAACTAACAAACTTACACTAAACATTGACAAAACCTACTTCATTCAGTTTGGTAACAGAGCTACAGATGTCCCTCTTAACATAATGATAAACAGATCACCTATCACAAAACTAACAGAGGGAAAATTCTTAGGAATCCACCTCGATAATAGACTCAAATTTCATACACATATACAACAAATTTCTAAGAAAATTTCCAAGACTGTAGGCATACTATCGAAGATACGGTACTATGAACCAAACAGTCAGCCCTCCTGGCCCTTTATCACTCTCTTATTTACCCCTATCTCACCTATGGAATTTGTGCATGGGGCTCAACAACAATTAACCATCTCAGACCACTAATTCCCCAAACAAAAGGCTGCAGTTAGAATGATAACAAATTCTCACTACAAGCAGCACACTCCACCAATATTCAAAACACTCAACCTACTCACCATACAAAACATCCATACTTATTATTGCACTTATTACATACATAGAACACTTGACTCTGATATTAACAGTCCCCTCAAACATCTCCTTGCCAACCTCAACAGAACACATGACCATAATACAAGGCACAGATCACTCTTTGATGTTCCTCGTGTCCATCTCACGCTATGCAAAACTCAATGCACATAAAAGGCCCTAAAAATCTGGAATTCATTCCCTTTAAATATAAAAGATACACTACCTGTTTTATAAATTCAAGTCTCTTCTCAAAGTTCACTTACTCACTCAAAACCAAATAAATACTGAATAACTGAACCATATAAATTGTATATCCTAAATGTTACTCACAATTATATCACACAAATGTTAAACCTAACTTTGTTATTTTTTTAAATACACTACCTAACAGAATACTCCATTCTACTGAATGAACAGCAATGCATGTAACCATAGGACCTGTCTTTGTAATACTCATTTGTATTTTTATAGTTATCTGTTTACAATAATGTCTTATCACTGATTACATCATTGCTTAGTTAATCTTAAGTTAATTTTAAGCCAGCCCGTAATGCTATGCATATAAGTGGCTTTGGCATGCTGCTCTTACCTGTATTTTTTGTACCTCTTTTTGTTGCTAAAATTTCTAAATAAATAAATAAATAAATGAACATCGCCCCCAACATCATGAAATCACACCAACATCATGAACC